>BSBK01002127.1:1307500-1907500 GCA_027943335.1 Chamaecyparis obtusa | reverse complement strand
ACTTTGGGTCTTAATGGACCTTTGATATTTCTTGTATATTATTTTAGTTTAGAGTCTCTTCTTTGTGTCTTTTCTTTTGAGTCTCATCTTTTGTGTCTTTTCTTTGGGTCTTTCAGTTTGCATCTTCTTTGGGGGTAGGTGTTTCTTGAGCTTAATGATCTACATCAGGTATTTTGGGCAAGAGATAAGGGTCTTCCTTTGTCAAACCATTTGATTTAGTTTTTTCTTGTAGTGAGCTAGATACAAAGGTTAGAAGTGAGGTGTTCTTGTCTCAGACTTCTCAAAAGGATTCATCAGAATAAACCATCCTCAACACTAACACACATTTAAAAGGGATCTTGGACTAGGAACCTCTTGAATAGGATTCTAGTCTGAATTAAGTAATGCCCATGGTCGTGAAGAAGGTCAGAAGTTAGAACCCTCTCCCAACTAAAACATGGACTAAAAGAAAAGAGTAAGAAAGAAAAAAGGATGAACGCGTAAAGACAAGGTCAACAAAGAAGAAATCTCAAAAACTAGGGTAGCACAGTCTAAGCACTATCATGGTTTCAAAACAACAAAGAGACAATTTTTTATAAGAGCAGAAAGAAATACAAAAATGAGATAGCTTAATTGCTACCTTGGTTCACCAAAAGTACCAAGAATTGAAAAAAGAAGAAACAAATTATCCAGAATGCAATGGTGCGAGTAACTCAATTTCAATCTAACACATGTTGAGTTTAAGAGCCCTCCAAAAAAGTTTAAAACTTTGAAAAAATCTCATCTGCAGAAGGGGAAGGGTGATTTTAGAAACCTCTACCAGGGTTATAAACACCTGCTTGGCAGTAGAGCAAGGTTAAATTGAATTTTGGCTAGATTCAGATTGGTGGGCAATGACCTAATGATGATTTCTTAAAACATGAGAGGCTCATAGAGTGGGATCCCCAAAAAATTTGAACACATATAAACACACATTGGATGCAGATGTAACAATTTTTTTTCACGATCTTGATGATGATAGGATAATCACTATGGCGTAAGGCCTTGTGTCTAGCTTATTGTGAGATGGGATTGTTTCAGGGAGCAATGGCTTTGGGATACTCAGGTTGTTTCCCTTTCTTTTGTTGGGGCTATTTGTTGTAGTTCCACAACCACACTCCCCTTTTAAGCACCTAGCTTCAGGGGCCCCCCTATTACTGGCTTGTTCTAGGTTTCTCTTTGTTTATCTTTTATTTGTTCTTTTCTCTAGGTCTTGTGTTTTGGGTGGTCTTGTCTTTGTTTCGCACTTTCACACTCTTGGAGTCCCGAATGTGAGAAAGGCCCAAAAATATGAAAAAACTTGAGAATGCTCATTTTTGGGGTTTTGGCCTTTTGGAGGTCTAGAACACCAAAAGGTTTGATTCTCTGAAGAGAGTCATCCTTTAGGCGTTTCAAGATTTTGGAGGTCAGGGACCCCCAAAAGGCTGATCAACGGAGGTGGCTAATGTCACCCCCACCAGTTGCCTATATAAGGTGGTGAGATACTTTTCATCTCACTTGTCTTCTTCTCATGATCACATATTTTTAGAGCTTTTAGGTGCACTTCTTTTCTAGTTTTCAATTTCCCAGCTCTTCTTGTCTTCTCTCTAGTCTCTGGTCATTTGGCATGTTAGAGATTGGTCTTCATCCTCCCTTTGTCCTTTCTTGTTGGTTTTAGGTTTTGTTTTTCATTTTTTTCTTTCTCAGTTAGTGTTTTCTAGGGTTTGTCTTTATTCATTAGTCTTTTCCTGCTACGGGGTTGCAAGGTTTTCCCCTTGGACCCCTTAGCCATGAGTTTGTGGTCAGACTCATTTCAAGGCTTATTTTTGAGATTGAAACCCCAAAACCTCATTTTTTTTCCATTTGAAACTAAACTTTCAAACTTTCACAAACTAAAAATCAGAGAGGGATCTTTCTTCATGAAAAATAGCTAAGTCATCTTGACATTTCAGAGGAGTTGAACACCAAAAATTGTAAATCTCTAAATCGCTGAAACCCAAAATTCCACATCTCTGAAGCACTGACCCTAAAAATTTGGCTGTGTCCCCCTTTTTGGCATTTTGGCCTTTTCAGCCTTTCAGAGGTCTTATACCCCCGAAGGTCCGAAAGGCCAAAATTAGTTTTCAGAACTTTTTAAGCTTAGTCTTTTCAGGGTTTTTTCTAGTTGATTTTTATCACATTTTCATCAGAGTTTCTTTCATAATTTTTGTAGTTTGATGATCTCTAATTTTGTGTCCCTTGGCTCTTTGTAGAAATCATAGAAAATGTCAACTCACCAGCTATGAGGTATCAGTTCAAAGGATATCATGCACCCTCCAAATTGGGGAACTTACATGCTAAGATCACAGATACTAACATCGAGAATGTCAGTTGGAATGACCACTTGGTGAATTGTACACAACTAGCAGGAAGGTCTGAGGACTACACTTCACTAGTGTACTATTCTCTACTAAACATAGCAGCACACCTAGTTTCCATCCTTTCCTCAGACTTGATCAATACTCTAGTGAACCACTATATACCAGATGAGAGAATGGTTAAGAATAGCATGGGTGAGGTGGTTCTGGATCTTAGGCCAGATAATATTGAAGATGTCTTCCATTTACCCAAAAGGGTGGACAAATTCTATAGCATCTCCATTGGAAAGGGAATGGACTTTTATAACAAAGAAATCTCATTATCCCGTGAGATTGTCAACAAGGATTACCTCATACAACCTTTAACTAGAAATAAATTGGAAAAGATAGACATGAGGAGAGGGTACATGAAAGAAGACATCTAGGAAGCCATCACCATGATCAGTCAGGTGTATGGACTACCAACGTTAGTACAATTGGAACACTGGATGATCCTACTCATTAAAAAAATAAAGGACCGGCAAGCAAGATTTGACTGGGCCACCATCCTTAGTGACAACTCGGATCAGCAATTGATCACAATAAAGAATGATCCTCACTTCTACATGACATCTTATGTTGTGTACCTATAGAATGCAAGGGTGGTGTACCTGAGATTGGTGAAAGTTGGTGTTATGGGTGATCAGAATGCATGGCCATTCACAGTATACCCACAACTAGTTTGAAAGGAGTGCTACACACATGACAGTCTTGAATTCCACATCATTAATGAGGCTTTTGTGTTTGCTATCATACGCTCCATCAAAGGAGACTATGCCAAAAGGATGTCAATAGAAGTTGCGGTGAAGGTGAAGGCCCTTGGGGCATTTTATATTGAATTCAAAACTTTTACATACATCCAGGTGGCAAGAAGCACCTTGGCTCCTAAGAAGCTGCCAAGATATCCATCAAATAGGCTAATCTTGTTGGAGATGGCCTGACAACTATCAAATTCCCATGAACATATCTAGCACAAGAAGAAGCATTGTTGGGATTTCCCAATTTCCCTAGGGCCCCACTGTGTACAAGACATGAAGATCTTTAAGTCCCTGGCATTCAAATGGGATGAATTCCCACTACAGAGTTACAACCTCATAAGGACCCAATTTGATCCAATTGGTACATAAAGTCATATAATGGGAAGGCATTATGTACACAAGCTCCACATTGAGGACCATTAGATAAACTTCCTTGATAACTATGAGGTCAAAATCCATGACTACTGCCAGATGAGCTTAGAGCTAGCACAGACTACTCTACTATTGAGGGTACCCCAAAAGGTTAAGGAAGCTGACTCGGGGGATGTCTTGGATCCTATTTATAATATAGATAAAGTATACACTAGGGCCATTTTGAATGTGGAGGTTGATAGGGAAGAAAATGATTACATCAACTTCAAGGCAAGACACATCATCAAGGTGACTAAGGCATGGATTGCCCATCCATTTCCTATGGATCTTGTGCTAATGAAACAACAACTAGCTTAGCCCTCCAAGGAAAAGAAGAAGAAAGGGGAGAAGGTGCTAATGCCACAGTTCAAAGATGTTGTGCCGCAAAAGACAAAAATGGTGTATAGACATGAGTGCCCTACAAAATATGGCTCTACTACCCACTTAAAGAATCCCAAAACTAGAATGATAGGAAGCATAGAACCTCTAGATGCTCCTTCTTCTAGTGGTCCTAAACCTTCGAGTGCACCAAAGAAGGTGCCTAAATTCAAAGTAACTGGACCTAGGTTGGTGTTAGTCTATTTTCTTGTCATAGCAAAAATCCTTTGAAAATGGCCTATTCCTTGCAAGTTGTGTAATGTTGTCCCACCCTACTGCAATCATAGTTTTGGTATGCAAAGTAAATCCATAATGTTTCATGGTGTACACCCTTGGCCATGTGTTCTTCATGTTGTCACCGTGCTCCAATTTAGATCACATCTCCTAAATCATAAAACCCAGGGAGTTATTTAAGCTTTAAGGTCTGCAAGAAGCAGTTTCAGAATCTGCCATAGTGTCTAAAACTCATAGTATTTTTGAAAATCCATTATGTTTTCAGTCTATGTGAAAACCCTTTTTGTTTTCAACCTTGTGCCTTCTATCTTTTGTGTGCTTATCTTTTGGTGTCAAAAACCTTGTGTGTTTTCGATCTTTTCCATTGAAAACCCTATGTGTTTTCAACCTCACAGTTTCCTATTTGCCAGTGTTCCCTAACTACGTAAGTGTGATGGATGGTGGGCCCAGGTCTTCAAAGGTTTCAAAATGATTGGTTGTCACATGATCACATGTTAGATTTTTCTGATATGCAACCATGCGACCAGTTACTTCTTGCCCGTGGGGCTGGTTGGTGGAAAGGGTGTGGTCCTGTTGGCAGTCATGTGGTGGCCTTTGGTTGGCTGTCGCATGATCGCATAGCCCAATTTTTTGCTATGTGATCATGCAACTAGTTGACATGTGTCTATGGTGGTGAGGTGGTAGTTCATTGGTGGGTCCCAGTTCTTCCCATTGCTTAGTGTGGTTAAAGTTCAGACAAGATCGGTGGTTGTTGTATGTTCGCATGGTAAAGATGCACAATGTTTAACCTTTACGCTTTTGTGACAGGCCATTGGATTTTCCTGTATGGGCATGTCATGGGTCCAGTTGGGTCCATGTCAGATTGGTGCTGATGTGTCAGTTTTCTATTGGTTGATATGCGATGAGTTGGGATGTGACATGGGCCCATTTGTGGGGTTTGAGTAGTTTGGTGGTCCAATTGATGGTGATGTGGGAGCCTGGGGTTGGCTGTCGCATGATCGCATGTCAGAGTTTTCTGACATGTGATCATGCGACTGGTTGACACGTGTTCCTAAGCCTATGGTAGGTGGTGACATGCTAATTTTTGGTTGGTTGCCCATGTACCGAGGTGGCAGGGGGTTTGCGATGGGGCCCATGTTTGCAGTGCCCGAGCATGTTTGACATTCTGTGGTCAATGCTGGTGGCTAGTCACATGTTCGCATAGCCTTTTTCAAGGCTATGCGATCATGTGATTGACACTTTGTGTTAGCAGCGGTGGTGGTTATGTGGCAAAGTAAAGGTCTACGAGTTGTTGCATGTTCACATAGCCCATTTCCTGGCTATGCAATCATGCGACAACTATTTGGACATCGCGGTTGTGGAATTAAGGTGGGTCCACTATGCGGGTCTTGTCGGCGTGCTTAGTTTTGATTGGTAGTTGATTGGTGGTGGGGCTGAGGACTTCTTAGGATGGTTTGTGATCAGCATTGCACGGTTAAGAAACTACGGTCGCATGATCGCAAAGGTTATTATGGAGCCATGCGATCATGCGACTAAGCACAAATGTAACCGATTCCTATTGTGGTTAATCTTGTCGATGCCTAGGAAAGGGATGAAGATCTATAGTGCTAACTTAAAGTTGACTAAGATTTGAATGTAGACCACCAATTTACTTCTGGCACCATGAATGTGACCGTTTCAAACTTGCAGAGAGTTTTACGACAGGAAGTACTAGGATTGAATGCTTTCATGGCTAGATTTGATTGGTTTGGTGGTGCTTGCTATTGTAGTGTGGTCTAGGGTGCCATGAGTGTTTCCAGGGATGTTTTTCCATGTGGGGGAGGACAAATTTTATTGCTTGAGGCATTTTGTAGGTCTGTTTAGTTTGGTTTGCATGGTAAATTTATGATCTTCCTATCCTTCTCAGAGATTCTTCTCAAGTGCAAAGATCATCCTTGGTCTGATAGACATGTGCTTGGTTTTCCCTCCAAGAGTTTTTAAATTTTGATGTATTTCTAGTTGGTTGAGGTGGGTGAAACTTTAGCCCTAGCTGTCTGTAGCTTGTTGCAACCTATTTTGGGTTTCCAAGGCAGCTAGTGGTATAAATTGTCAAAATTTTGACTTTGTAAGGGTTCCAACTTAGAGTTCCTTTTTGGTTCCATGAAAGGTTATGTCCTACAGATTTCTCCTTCTCTCTGCATATAGGGTGTTCTTCTTTCCCTTGCTGGTTCAGAGAATACAATGCATATTGTAACAGACTTGTTTTATGTATGAGAATTTAATATACTCTTACTGTTACCAAGCTATCTCCATTTGAATTCTGAGTCCATTAGTCATACATCAAGGGTGTTTGATTTTTCTATTTGCATTGCCTAAGTGTTTGCAAGTGGATTTTTCTTCACAAAGATAACTGGTTCAGGATTAGTGTTCATGTATGTATGAGCTGAGGTGTCAAAGATATTTCATGCTTGTCTTCCAGTGGATGTTGGTCAATGTATTACCTATTTATAGATCTCTTCTAAGGGGAGGGTTAAAATCCTTTAGGTGGGTAATAACATACTTGGATACATAGGTGGGTTGTTAAGTTGAGGTTTGGTCATGGTGTGTGATTGATGTTAGGCATCAACACATTGAGTATATTGTTTTCTTGTTTCATAGTTGTCCCTTGCAATAAGGTATTTGACTCTGTGGCCCATTGGACAAGGCACCGGTCTATGAGAGACTTAGGGCATCTCAGGGGTCCTTTCAATCCATTCAAATCATTTCCATTCAGTCCCACTCTTTCCCTTTCTTGCTATTAGTGTAGGTCTCTAGTTTTCAAACTCATTGCATGCAAGCAAGTTAATGCATCAAATTTGGTTTCATTGGGGTATAGGATACCTATAAGATTCTAGTAACTATTCCACAATAATACATCTGTAGGCCTTTCAATCATCCAGAAGATTCATGAGTGTGCAGATGAGGCAATACCTGCATAAGTGATGTGGAGCTCAAAGCAGAAGGAGGATGCCCTTGGTCCTCATCAATTGGCACTTTTTCCCTGCCAAACTTTGGAGCGAAGACTAACCAGTTTGTCAATCATAGTGTAAACCTGGAACCGTGTGGGAACAAGTTTAAAAGCCAACAGTTGGCTAGGGTGATAAAAGGGCACCTATAGAAGAGGAAGAAAGACTCGACACCCACTCATATGGAAACCCTCTTAGAGGAAGAAGAAGATGAGGAGGATCAATTGCCCCTAAGAAGAACCTGGTCTATAGGATTCTTAAAGGTAAGGTGGGTACTGGAGGAAGATCAACAAGAAGACATCGAAGGAGGAACCCAAGGAGAACCTATAAATCTGGATGCTCTAGGAGATGATGAATTTGAAATCTCTAACTTTGAGGAACTTCATGGTTTCACAGAATCTAAGCAATAGGCTCCAACTGCAAGATAATCCTTTTCTTTTGATTCCCTCCCTACACCGTTCACTAGTCCTCTTGGTAAAGTGGGAGAGGAAGTCCTGTGAGACTCTTAGGAATTAGTTGAGGAGGTTGTAGCTGAAATTTAGAAGGAAACTACAGAGTTAGGAAGAGATTCTTATGTAGTGTCACCTCTGAGGAAGACATAGCAGCACAAATTCCCCCAATTTCACACTCAGTTCCACCTCCACCTCCACCTATGCATCAAACTCCACCTCTGCCTCCACACCCAACACCATCTACCACTCCACTTTTGCCTCTGGTTCAAGCTACTCCATTGCCACCATAACCTCCACCTGTTCATGTTCCCATGCTGACTCTGCCTCCTCTATCAATGCCTTCACCCACTCCTCCTATCACTCCTACTCCTCCTGTGAAAAACCCTCCTTACCAAGCTCCCATTCCACCACTTGTCCACACTGAAACATTAGTGAAAGGGCCTCAAGATCCAAAGAAGGAAACATAGGAGATCGGTGAGATTCTATCAGAAGCACAAGATGGATCAAAGAAATAGGTTGAAGAGGAAGAACAGACAAATATGGAAGAGGATCATAATATGGGGGAAGAACAAGAAATAGAAGGAGGAGATGAGGAGATTCATGAGGAAATGGAGATAGAGCATCTAGCTACTACCTCGAGTCTAGCATCCCCTTGTGAGTCCCTTAATGCATTTTCAAAGCCCACTTGGTTCACCAAGGAGATTCAGCCAAGAAAAATGGTGTATACTAATGATGATACAAATATGACAACATTGGGGTGAGCATTCCATCAAGAAGGATATAGTACCTGAGCAAGGACCCTTTCATATGTAACACAGGACAAAGTGGGCAAGTGGAAGGCTCATGTGGCTATCCCTACAATGAGTATTAGTATGGCTGAAGTCACCCCAAATGATTATGTGTTGGAGGAAGTAGATCTGGGAGAGCCGACTAGAGAGGGAGTAAAACTCTAGCTATCCTCGGGTTGAAGCATGCTATAGGCTTCATAGACAAGGATGAAGAGAAGATAAAAGCACTGATGGAATAGAATGAGGCAATGAAGAAGTTTATCATCAAGATAGCGGGTCCCATTGACCCTATTAACCCTGAGGCCTCATTACAGACTATTTTAGAGAAAAGGGGTGATGTAAGTATACAGGTAGATATCCTACATTCTTTTGTTCAGGCATGTGTAGATTGGAAGGTAGATTTTGAAGAGTTTGTCAGGGTGGCTCTCAAGAATATTTTGAGGCCTTTTAGAAGTATTCTTCAAGGAATCACATTTTTGGTTAAAATTATGGGCAAGAAGGATGGTCTGGAGGAGAAGATCTTGAAGTGGTGGAAGGCACTAGAAGATCTCATGGTAATAAGGAAGCAGCGCTTCCAAGTTTTGGTCAAAGTATATGAAGGGTCATAATTGGATAATTTTGAGGAGTGGATCCAAGATTTCATTGGCCCTTTGACCATTTTTGAAAAGGTACGGAAGAGAATGAATAAAAGGAGGAATAAAGGTTTTCTTTTTGTGGGGGAAATGCATAAGTTTTTTGAAGGGTTGGACCTAGATTTATATCAAGAAGATGATGAGAAAATTGTGCATCCTATGAATGTTATCATAAATCAATATCTGGACATCTTCAAAGGAGTTAGTACAAAAGAAGACCTCCAGAATATGTTCTATCACAAGGAAGAAATTCAGAAGATGCTATCTTGGGAAGAGGAAATAAAGGGGTTTGTAGTGGAATTGATCACCTTCTAGGAGAAACAACAAGAACTCCTTAAAAGGGTCAAAATGGTTGACTTTGAGTAAGTGCAAGAGATTGTGGATAGGTTCTGTAATGCTCATCCAGAATTCCTTCCCAGTTGATAAGTATTCAATGTGGGCTTAGCCAGATTTTGTATAGAGAAGAAACATTTTTTTCTACACTTAGCCATTTTTGAGAGCCTTGATTTTTGGCATTTCGACCCTAGAGGATTTTTGGCCTCCAAATGTCCAAAAGAGGAGAATAAGTTGTTCCCACACTTAGTCAAATTTTGGACTTCATTTTTTCATGCTAACAGTCAGGATCCAAAATTGTTGGGCTTGGCTATCATTTAACTTCATTCTTCTTCAACTTTTTTTTTCAGTCAAAAAGATCATGTCCAGAGGGTCTTTTCTGCATTATTTAAGGGCCTCTTCTAGTTGAGTCCATGTGGGAGAGCCATAACAGATAATAAAGGGCAGGATCACAAAGTCTCATTAAGAACATGCATGAGTTCCAGTTTTGTTTTTGAGTTATTTTATGCATGATCTTCTCCTTATTTATAATGCACGAGGTTTTATTCCATGCTAGAGTAGTTTTAGCTTGTTTTAGGGTTAGTTTCCTTCATGTAATCTTTAGTTTAGATTTATTTTTGAGTTTTAGATGTAGCTGAAACCATAGATATGAAATTGAGAGCACAACTCTATAAATTATAAGAACTCAATGTAATTAAGGTTGGATCTTATTGCAATACAATATATATAGTTGGTGCTTCAAACATAGTGTGATTATTCTACTATCTTTGTGAAATTTATGAATATGTGAATTGCTCATTTGTTTATTTCAAAGAACTAGTTGATTGTATGGTGATTCTGATCTGTGATTCTTTTAGTTCAATGTTTACCTCTACTACATTTCTTTTTCATGATGAATTATTGAGAAGATCTCTTTTCCTTGGTGCTTTGAAGATAAACTTGTCTCACGTGTGTGCACATCCATGGTGGCTTCATGATCTGCATTTATTTCCATTAATGATTGCATCTTCTTGGTTGGGATTGTGATTTCATCAAATCTCTATTTTGTGTGTTTTTCTTCATCTTCTTGGTATTTTAATTTGTGAAGAAACATAATATTGGTTTATGTCCATTAGTTTCTTTCAAAAAATTTATTTTAAATTCTCATTACCTTGCCTCTTACCTTCCTTGCATATCAGTTACGGTAGATTAATTAGATTAACATTGTTTTCATTTAAGATCTAAAATCCAAAACAAAGGAGAAGTATTGTTGTTATGTTTAACGTTCATTTTGCAGCCTTTTCAAGATACAAACCAACAAAGGCCTCCTCATGAGTAGATTCACTTTTATCTTCTGTTGAGCTATCCAAGTGGTTGAGACCCAACCCAAAAGGAACCTTGAGATTGACTAATATCATTCTTCCAAGAGGGTAATTTTCTCATGTAAATTCCTAGCCATTGTCTCATGTAAAAATGATGCTCAATAGGTACCATCCCCACTGGGGTTTACTCTCTGACCTAGAGGTTTCCTAGTTAACATATCTTGTATTAGTGTGTATGTTTATCTTTCTATGGTTTCAGTTTATATTGGTTACATGGTTGAAATCTGATAATGGTATTATAAGTTTTTTTAATTTGATAACTAATTCACCCCCCGTCCCCCCTCTCAATTATCTTCATGGACTTTACTTTCTAAAAATTGGTATTAGAGCGGTAGGTCCTTGAAGGAAAATTTTAACAACTTAAGGAGATCTATGGAAAATCATTTCAAGAAAGAAAGCCCTAAGTTTGATGGAGTTAACTATGACAACTAGAAGGAAAAGATGAAGACACATTTGTTATGTTTAGGACTAGGATATTGGTTGATTATAAAGAATGATAAGACTATATTTGAAGAAGATAGACTTAAAGATTGCACTGATAAGGAAAGAGATCTATTCATGTGTAACATACTTGCCAGAGAAGTAGTTTTGTCATCTTTTCTAGAGAATGAATATAGTTAGGTAAAAATTCTGACATCTCATGAAATTTGGTTAGCTTTACAATCTAATTTTTAAGGTGATGTACATGCTAAGAGATTCATATTATAGAATTGGATATGTTCATTTGAAGATATAATAATTATGGAAGATAGATCTGTTAGAAGCTATATTGGTAGGATATCAGAGATTGTTGTGGGTATCAAAGCTTGTGAAGGAAACAAAACTAAAGATGAAGTCATATGGAAGATCTTAAAGACACTGACCCCTATTTTTAATCAGACAACACAGATGATTGAAAAAGTTATACCTTGTATTGAAAATTTTACCAGAGAAACTCTTCTTGGAAGATTAGAAGCAGTAGAGATAGGCTTGAGACAGCCTAGAGACTTACCTATAATTGAGACAACATTCAACACACTTAATGTTCACCCTACTTTATCAAGAAGTACAAGTGCCAATGGAGATTATGTCAGTTGCAGTAGATCTAAGACTAAAGAAGACAGAAAGATTGAGGAAGGAATTGCCTTACTTGTGAAAAGAGAACCTGAAGGTAAGAAAATCTTTAAATGTTGGACTTGTCAAGAATATGATCATTTCACATCTAAATTTCCTAAGAGAGTGAAGAAATACAAGAACTTTAAACCTAGAAGATTTAAAGAATGTTACTATTATAATGATAAATAATTTGAGGCTAGCATTGAGAAAATATTAAGTGAAAGTGATAATGAAAGTGGTGACATAGGATTTGTAGCAATAAAAGAAGAAATCTCTAAAACTGAAGTGAGAGAAGAAAAATCTTTAGTTTCTCAAGTAGAAAAGAAAACTGATTGGATTATAGATAGTGGTTGTTCACATCACCTGACTGGAGATATTAAATTTTTTATAAAGTTTAACAACTATGATGGAGGAATTGTTAGAATTGGAAATAATGCACCTTGCATGATAAAGGCAATAGGATCTATTACTCTTTATGGAAAGACTAACACTGATGATGTTTATTTTGTGGATAGACTGGAACATAATCTTTTGAGTGTTGGACAGTTGGTTGACAAGGTATATCAATTTTGATTTACTAAGAAGACTTGTGTGATCAAAGAAAACAATGGTAATATGATTGGAACTGGATCAAGAACTAGAGGTAATATATTTCAATTGAATCCTATTGAAAAGACATGTTTGATTACTAAAATTGATGACAATTGGTTATGGCACAAAAGGTTCTGTCACATAAACTTTGATAACATTGTAAAATCAAGTACTAAATTTGTATTTGTCTCATCTTAAAATGGAAGAACTTCCATCTTGATCAGTTTAGCACACTCTTTTAGCACATTCATCATGATAGACTTGCATTTAGGATGCATTTTGCACTTGATTCCTTCATTCTAGGTAAAATTAGGGTTAGGATCCCAAGAATTATCCTTAATTTACCTCTTCTATGGCTCTATTTTCTAGGTAGGACTTAGAAATAGGTCCTCCTAGTTTTCATCATATTCATCATAGGATTTTGTGCCTCCCTGGCACTCTCCCCTATTCTGACATCATTTCTAGGTCTCTGGGCATCCCTGGGACCTCCTGTTTCTCATTCTAACTGGATCTAGACCCTTGGGTCAAGGATGAGGTCATCCCTGACCTAGGTCAGAGATGAGGTCATCTTTGACCTCCTTTGGGATTTGATCCCCCTTTTCAAATTTGGTCCCAGAGGGCCCTGAAATTAATGCCGGGCTTTCAGATCTGAGTGCGAAAGGGTTTTAATTCAAAATTCATTTAATTATTTCCCCTCCTTAGTTTTTTATTGTGATTGGTCCATAATTCAAGGTGAAATTTGAATTATGGGTCCTCACATTTCTCTAGGAGCCTCACCTTGAAACCTCTATATAAAGACTTTCATTTGCCTTCATTTTCACCAAGCAATTTCATGATCAAGTATACATCAAGTAGAGACAAGACACAAGCTATCAAGTGAAAGCACAATTGATTTCAAGCAAGAAAGTGATGGTGAAGTGAAGATGCAAGATTGCAAGATGATGATATAGAAGATCAAGCCATTGTTGATATCAAGCATTTTTGTGAACACACCATTGTGAACATCTATTTTGAGCAAGAGAGATCATTTCTACCTTGATCCACCATTATCAATATTCAAGCATTCAAAGATACAATCATGGGGTAGAAATTATAGATTATGAGTTTGGTATGAGTAATTTAGCCTTGGGGGCTTGGTATGCTTTCTTATCTTATTCAAATCTATGCATTGCTTTCTCATACACATTCATGCTAGGTTTTTAATCTAGAGGATTAGAGCTTGGCATTACACATTCAATACACTCACACATTCTATTAAAACCGGCTATTTGTGGAGGTGGAGATAACCAAAGTGGGGGTTTGACTAAGGCAAGATCCTATATATCCACCCCAAAACACCATTTTCAAATATCTACAATCGTTGTTTCAAGAATTGAAGTGCAGATCTAAGTACCCTTTTCAACGAACTTTCAAGATCTGTGAACAAAATTTATGTCAGAGCTGTGAGGGGTAGGATCCTACCTGGGGTAAGACCTTGCCCCGCTATTTGGGTCAAAGTCGACCTACTTCCAGAAAGAGAAGTTTTCTAGGTTTTCTCTGTTGCAGTTTTTTGGTCCCGGATCTGGTTGCAGAATTTCTCAAGATTGTACACAAGCATCAGAAAATAGGTATTTCTAGATTAATTCCATTATGAGGTATGTATCTTATCTTATCTGATTTGAAGAATTTCCAGATTTACATTACTTATTCAATTCCAATTCAAGCATACAAATGAATAGTGAGGAATGTTAGATGCATTGTCAAAGCTCCCTATCCATTTTTCACCTATTCATTTTGGTGAACCCATTTACAACAACTCTTTCTTTTTGGTGTTAGATTTAAGTCTTGCATGCTTATAAGATTAGATTTGTTGCATTTATATCTTTCTTTCATTTATATTTGAAAAATACAAAAAAAATGGTAAAATCTCTTTAAAATACAAAAGCATTTACATTTTCATGCTTTTAGAATTTCTTTGTATTCAACATGTATGATTCTTGTTTTGAGAACGTTGATGAGGCTTTTATTGTACAAAAGGATAGATTCCCTAATGAGGTACATGGTAGTGAGGATTAAAATTGTCCAAATAACATCTTCATTGATCCTATTCCTATTTCATTCTCCTCCATAACCTCTCCAATTGACCTTTACCATAGGGTGTGTGCATGGTTACCTTCATGTCCCACTATTTGCAACATTGATTAACCTAAAATGATATATCCTACACCTTTGATGATGGTAAAAGGATTGTTGGAAATTTGGCTGAGTTAGATATCAAGTTGTTGTCATTATGGAAACATATAATTTGTATGAAGATCACATATGACAGAAAGTAGTTAAGACAGAGCGCAGACTAAAATTATCTAAGTGTAAGCAGTATTTTCTAAGTCTAACCAAAGACAGTTTTGGATAGCGATGTTGATAGAAGTTCAATGCTTGCACACTTGAACATGGATACTATGATGTATATTGAAGACTCACCTAAGAGTGCAAGTCTGTGCGACATGTACGGAAGAAGTTATGGCAGTATTAATGAAGATAGAATTGAAGCTGACAAGATAAAGAAAGAAGGTAGAACAAGTAAATAGTTAAGGGATTATTTTGTTTATCAAAATAATAACTTAATCACATAAGGGATGACATCTTAGATGTTAACCCTTGGGTAGTGCAAGTTAATATGTATTTTTTAAAGTCCTTTATGCTTTGTAAAGTCGACTGAAAAATTTATTATTCCTAATAACTTGTATAAATGTAAGACATATGTAATGTGAAGAAAAACTAAGTGTGACATATACATGCAAAAGCTATTGATGTGAAGATATATTTTGTAAAGCAAGTAGATATTGACAGCGAAGAAGCTTAAGCTATTCAACAGCAATGAAAGGTTATACCTTATCCATTTGTAATCAGAAATCATTGTACATTACATGTTTGGGTAGTGAGCTCATCTTGTAATCATTCTATTTGTACTACCAACTCTTAGTAGGGTTGAGGCTTCTAACAAGACTTAGAGTCCCTTAATTAGGATTGAGACACTATATGCATGTAATAGAATCCTAATAGGGTCAACATCCTTAACCAGATACTTTTGATTAGTAGATCATTGTGGGTATCATCCCCACAAGGTTTTTCCCTTGGCCAGGGTTTCCTTGAGAACAAATCATGGTGTTATGAGTTCATTTGCTTTATTGCTATGCATGCTATTTAGTTTAATTTGTTTTGCAAGTATCAAGTTAATCTGTTATATCCATAATTGGGAAAAAGTAAAAGTTTTTAGAATACTAATTCACCCCCCCCCTCTCAGTATTCCCTATTTCTAACAATTGGTATCAAAGCCTAGTTACTCAAAAAAGAATCATTCTTAGAAAGCCTAGTAGCTTGAGTAAGATCTCTATGGATATGGATCAACTACAGAAGAATCTTGAAGAAGCTCTTGAACATATTGATATACTTACTGAAGAATGAGATACTTTGCAAAGAAAATATGATGATGAAAAGAACCTCATTGAGAAGCTAAAAAATAAACTAGAAGAACTGAAATCGGAGAAGGAATCTACAATTCAAATTAAATATTGTGATGAAAATGTAGAAAATGAAAATGAGATCCTTAAACATGAATTAAAGATAGAAAATTTGAAGTTAATTTTGAAAGATGGAAACAACAAGAATGAATCAAATATGAAATCTGAGAATGAAGATCTGAAGTCTAAACTTTGTAAAGTGACATCTAAACTTGAGAAAACCAAATTACAATATGCTAAACTTGAAAAGTACAATACAATTGTGAAAGGTGAATTGACACAGTCCAAGCAACATCTTGAGAGACTATATTCGACTAGTGAGAAGATTGATGAACAAATGTCTTATCAAAATTCATTCAATGATAAAATTGGTCTTGGATTTAAGTCATCTAAGGTAAGTGAAGAAAGAAAGGAACCAGATCTGAAAGTTTTTGAAAACATAGATGAAAAAAAATCTAATGAAGCTAACAAATTTGAGGATATACCTAAAGAAGAAGAACCACCTAAAGGTATGCAAAGAGAATTTAAAGCTAGATGTTTTACATGTTATACTTTTGGTCATATGAAGAAAGATTGCACAGATAAGCAATTCAAACCTCTTAATGGTTATTGCTATAATTATCATCATTTTGGACATAGAGCTATTGAATGTAAAAAGCCTAGATCTTGTTGGTTCTTGAAAAATATTTTACACTGTATGAGACACCAATATACCTAAGACTATTTTTAAGGAGGGGTTAGTTCCAAATGTGAGAAATCTATAGGTAATTGGACCAACTATAGGGACAAGACTACCCTCTAGACTTTTGGCTCTGCAAAACCAAGGTGGGTATACCTAATCAAATAGATATAATTATGTTCTTAACTTGATACTAGATCTAACAACAGATATCAGTGAGAAAGTACTAAATAACAACCTATTTTTCATTGACTCTACATCACCAAGTAGGACAATTATTTCTTCAAACAAATAAATAAAAGTTAAAAACTGGTTCTAATGATTGTTTCTCTGATTGTGATGATCTTAATCGATCCTTATAAAATAAAGGTGCACTCACATAGGCCAGTGATTCTTTCATCTCAGATGATAATTTTGTTAAGACTAGGGCATTCTTTTAATTTTTGTGGAGAATGAAAATAAATCAATACAAGGACATTTGTGAGAAGAAGAAGGAAGAGTGCCCTGATATGAATATAACTAAAATTGAGAATGAAACAAAGGGGGCGATGATGAAGAAATTTGAGAAGATAACCCCAGAAGAAGGCAGGGCCATGGTTCATACTGTAGGATTGTTGATTCTCCCTGAATGGGATATTGTTGATGCAATAGTTTTTTATTCAGTTACAAAAAGTAAGGTTATAGTTCTCTCTACTATAGAGCAAGCACAATAGTCTGCTAGGGGTGTGGCCTTTTTTGATGATCATGCAGCCCTAGTTATGTGGTCCCTTAAGAGGGAAGAGAATAAAGAAAAAAGGGAGGCACTCTCTTTAGAGTATGCTAGTAAGTACAAAGAGTTGGTGAGACTTTAGGTATTGAAGCTTCAAATATAATCTTGGAGACAACCAAGTTCAATGTAAAGGTGACAGAGAAGGATGTCCAAGAGAAGGAAGAGTTAAGGGTTAAATTTGAGACTATTCTCAAGTCTCACAATAAGTTAAAGAAAGAGCTAATTAAAAAGGATAAATTGATAGCTCAACTATCAGGACCACAAGATCATAGGTCACCTTAATTGATGATTGCTGATAGGCATGTAGTGGCTTCTTCCTCTAGCCCCATTATTGAGTTCCCACCTTCCCCCTTCCTAGAAACAAATATAGAAGCCAAAGTCAATTGGGAGAAGCAGCAATTGCTTGAGGAAAGGAATAAGCTAAGAGAGAGCAAGGCAGAGCTGTAAAAATAGAAGGATGAACATATGAAGGCTAAGTCCCTTACAAATTGAAAATATGAAGAGAGAATTATAGAGACAGTGATGCATTTTGTTCATAATTTGAATCCCACAATTTTGTTTGATCATCTAGGAGATTGCAATTATTGCTCATATATTTAGATGAAAATAAGGCTGAGTTAGGGCTGGTTTTGGATAAATGGATAGGAAGGGCATCAAACATGAATCTTTTTTATATGCTTTCAAAGGCCCAATTGGATCTAGATCCTTTGATTAAAATAGTGCGTAAATTTGTGAAGGGTATGGTTGAGTTTAGAATAATTTGAGATGATTTTGAGAGAAAATATAATGTGTTGAAGAAAGAGTTAACACATCCAAGCTATGAGTTGGTGCCAAGGGTTTTCAAGAGTAATGGTGAATTTAAAGAATTGTTCAAATGGAGGGAGGAGATAGATGAACTTTTTTCAGCAAGAATGACAAGTGTTATGGAAAACACTCCTTCCTTCATCCACACCATCAAGGTACTAATGGCTGCAACATCAAGATTTGATTTCATCTAGCAAGAAGTCAAGCAAATGGAAATGAAGTGGGAACAATTATCTGGTAGGAAGGCTGAGATAGTAAAATTTGTATTCCCAAGTGAAGAGGTGTTCAATCAATGGAGATATCAGTACATGCCTCACGTTGAGAACCCAAATGCTCCATCTACTTCTTGAGAGAAACAAAAGACTATGACTCATAGTCTTGAGGTAGGTAAGATTTAAAAAATGCATTTATTACAGGAATAGTCATGAAGGAAAGGTGATCAGATTTTCTCAAGGAGATCGATGAGAGAATTAAAGACTTGAAGACAGGAGGCTCATCTAGAAAATATCGGTCTAGAATCTGATTGAAGCATTTATTGTAAACCTAATAAGGTTGTTGTCAATTCTAGGGTAAAGTTTTGTGAACCCTAATATGATTGATAGCTTGTTGTATTTCCTTATATATAAAAGGATTTTCCACGATCATATTAGGAATTGAGAGTTTAGGTGTCTAGAAGATAGAATTTTGAAACCCTAGCCCTAAGTCAAGGATTGTAATATTTTGTATCATTTCTTGTCAAAATAATAAAAGAAAGTGCAGGAAGCTACTATTATTTGCAAGCTTGTTCTCAAGATATATTGTATACAAATGATCAAAGTTCATTATACTTAATACAAGTTTCAGGTCTTTTTCTCTCCTCTGTGTCAAATTTATGAATTTCTAGTTTGTCATAGACTAGTATGTATGTGTTTTTATTTTGAGTTCTGATCTAGGATTGGATTAAATATTTCTCTAAGTAAAATATGTCTTCATTTTTTTCATACAAGGATTATTTCTAAGCAGGAAAGAGTTGAGGTATTTGTATTCATGTTCATGAACTAGGTTCTTCTAGGATCTTTGTATTTCCTCTATATTTTAGTGATAGTATCCCAATAAGTAAAGGCACTGGCCTATTTGAGTGCACCTTTATTTTATAAGGATTGATTAAGATCATTACAATAAGAAAAATAATAATCAGAGCCAGTCTTTAACTTTTATTTGTTTGTTCGAAGAAATAATTATCCTACCTGGTAATGGAGAGTCCATGAATAATAGGTTGTTATTTAGTACTTTCTCCTTAATATCTATTGTTAGATCCAGTATCAAGTTAAGAAAATAATTATATCAATTGGATCAGGTATACCCACCTTGGTTTTGCAAAGCCAGAAGTGTAGAGGGCAGTCTTGTCCCTATAGTTGGTCTAGTTACCTATAGATTTCTCACATTTAGAACTAACCCCTCCTTAAAAATAGTCTTAGGTATATTGGTATCTCATGCAGTGTAAAATATTTTTCAAGAACCAACAAAATGGTGACTCTGCTGGGGAAATATAAAGTTTATGAAAAATAACATAGGTACAAGTTGAGCTAGACTCTTGGCCTAGTTATTTTAAGCCAGTTAGTTACCATTGAGAACACAGAGTTACCTCTTTTTCTCTAAAATTTAGCCATTTCCTATGTGAGTTCACTTTGATTGCAAGATAATATTTTAAAAGGGAAAATCCAGCTCAGTTGGGTGCCAACTCTAAGAGATCTCTGTACTAGTGCTAATTTAAGAATCATCTTATTGAAATGAGTTTCAAGAATACAAGGTCCTGGAGAATAGAACATCTAAAATAAAATTTGGAAGGAGAGCTTCCAACCACATCTAGACATGGCCAAATGAGGAAAGAAAAGAGTATTAATGATATGTCCCTTACATGGAAACAAAAGGGGAATTCAAGACAGGAAGGTCTTGCCTGGCCTATTCAAGAGGGAAATGCATCTGAGTATGAAGAAGCTGTTGACTTAGGTTTGAATCAATATGAAGACTAATATTCTCCCTCAGAAAGGGATGGTTAAAAGTTACAATATAATAGGAGGATAGTTCCTAGTAAACAACATGGATTTGAGAGGAGGTCTAGAAGCAAAAGCAGACATAGACAGGATTTTGTCCATCCTTTTACCCTTGGTTCCTCATTACCCCAAGGCCTCCATGAATCCTAGGATCAGGAAGATGAACTTCAAGCTCAGAAATCTAAATCTGAGACAACCTTGCCTAACTCTGAGGAAATATTTGAAGAAGTGTATGAGTTAGAAAGAAAGGTTCGTGAACAAGCAGTTATTAGGCAAAAAAGAGAAAAGGAGAAAGAAGGAAAAATTAGACATGCAATGATAAGAGCTAAGCAATTGAAAAGGTAGTTTTTAGATTTAGAAGCCATAAATTATGTTCCTATACTTGAACAAATCAGGGAACAACCCATCATCCAAGAAGTTTTTGAAATCAAGAACCCCAAGGATAAAAGTAAGCAAAAGGATGTAGTAGTTTCTATTAATGAACCTTTAGGCCCTAAGAATCCTATAGACCAAGCTTTAAATTTAGACACTGATCTTGAAAAGGCCAAAAGGGAAAAAGAAATACTGGCAAGGGAGTTGGAAAAAGAAGAACTAGAAGCCACGACCCTAGAAATGAGAAAAAAGATATATTTCCTCAGATAGTCTACAGGACCTACAAATGTTGCCACCTCTACTTTAACACAAGGTGGAAATGCTGCAAACATCACAAACCAAGAAACAAATGTTCCTCCACCAGCTGGACTTAAGGTTAGGCTCTATTCATGAAAGATGTAAGTAGTTAGTCTTTCATGGCATCCCTGGTTATCCCAACCCTATTCCTGATGAAATTAGGAAGAAGCTCCCAAAGTTCACTGGTAGTAATGTCATCACTTGTGAAGAACAATTAAAGAAATTCATTGATGTAATTGATGACTACAATATTGACACTGATGATGTGACAATGAAGTTGTCTGTTCAATCCTTAACTGAAGATTCAAGGGATTGGTTGAGGGCATTACCACATGGTAGCATAGGTCATGGGATCAACTCAAACACTATTTCAAAGAACAATATGGTGATAAGACACATGAAGGCTTTATTGTTAGAAAGTAAAGTCCACCAAGATAACTGAGAGGGGGGGGGGTGAATTAGTTATCTAATAATTCTAACTTTTATCATCTTCAACAACATTAAACCATATAAGCAATATAATTACCAACCATAGAAAGATATTCATACACAATTAAACAATAACCCAAGATATGTTGACTAGGGAACCTCTTGATCAAAGAGTAAACCCCGATGGGAATGATGCCCACAAAAGATGCACTAATATGAATATTCCTTGTGAAAGGATGGACTCTGTTAGGAGTCTTATGAAATACATTCAGTACATATAAATCCATGTTAGGAGATTTTGAATCCCTTTTAATAGATTCTAACCCTGTTAAGAGTTATGGAAGACAGAAGGACCCACTACCCAAATAGCTTCAGGGTAAGATCACTGAACTCACTATCCAAATAATTTTTGCATTATTCAATAGAATAATATGTTACCTCTTCTCTGACTGTGCCAAGCCGCACTCACTACTACGTCAGATCTCTATACTTCGCATGTCTTCCTTCACAATTTCGCTCTCATACTTATCTCTTTTCTTCACTTCATGCATACCACATCACACATCATCACTAAAAAAATGAAAAACATTCCTTCCTTTATACCACACTCAAATAATTACAAATGAGTCAACACACAATTACAAACTAAAATTTTCCACATGCTACACCAAAAATACATAAAACTGTCAGCTTCCAAATACAATAAATTTGTACTCATGTGACTTTGAAGTTTTTGTTGTCATCCATGTCACTAAAAATATGTCTCTAACTTCCCTTTAACTGCACAAAGCCAGATTCCATCTTGATTAGGAGAAATCATCCAATTCCCAAAAATCGCTACTTAGGAACACTGCCTGAATACTGCTTTCACCAAAATGATCATAACTTTCATGAATAAAAGAATTATTGTCTTCCCTCTTAACCATAGACATATAACATATCAAATATTATATCCTCAACATCACATAGCTCCAACTACAATATACTATGTGCGCTAATCAAAACATTATCTGCTTCTCTGCAAGTCTTAAGTAAAACACTGTGTTGACATCAATGACAATCATAGTCATGAATGCAACAACAACTACTACATAATGGGTGCCAAACACTTTAGCATTCATTCCTAAAAATATCCCCCATTGGAATTGATGGCAACATAGATGAAAAACATCCAATGTTCCAAAAATCCAATACTGCAACACTGCTTCTGTAAATCCTCTTCATCAATCAAATCTTGCTTCGTTATCCTATTTAGTTCTCTCATATTTTTTTTCATGCATACTTCTCCCCCATTGACATCAATGATAGAAATTCCATCACTAAGTCAACAACAACTCAATGTCAAAAGACACTATTCAGAAAAATACATTTACTAGAGTCCTCATGACTCAGCTCAGATACACATACTCCCCCATATAGGAAGTACCAACATCTAGTCCAGAAGAAAGATAGGGCTCATATACCACTGGACGGATGCAACCAACTACATCACTACTCAAAAGTAGGCTGGGGCATAACCCCAAGCATACCTCTTAGATATTCAAATGTATCCTTAGGCAAAGGCTTTGTAAATATGTCTGCTATCTATTCCTTTGTGCTTATGTACTCCAGTCTAACTTCTTTCTCAGCAACTTTCTCTCTTACAACATGATACTTGATCTCTATATATTTTGTCTTAGAATGTAGTACATGATTTTTAGACATACTGACTGTACTGGTGTTGTCACAATGTATAACAATAGGTTTAACAAATTTAATTCCAATATCCTTTAGCATCTGCTTCATCCAAATTATCTGGTTACAATTGTTTGCTACTACTACATACTATGCTTCTGTTGTGCTTTGTGAAATATAATTTTGCTTCTTGCTTAGCCAAGAAACTAATCTTCCTCCAAGGAAAAATGCTCCTCCACTGGTTCTTTTCTTATCATCAACACTACCTCCCCAATCAGCATCTATATATGCACATAGGGTAAAATCATCAAATTTTTCATACCACAATCCATAGTCCATTGTGCCTCTTAAATATCTTAGTATCCTCTTTACTGCTGCATAATGTGATTCTCTAGGTTCAGCTTGAAATCTTGCTACAATTCCAACTGAATGTGCTATATCAGGTCTTGTGTGTGTTAAATACTACAATCCTCCAATCATGGACATGTATTTCTTCTGCTCAACTGTCGGTGTTTCATCTGTGCTAGATAAATTATGTCTGGTTACCATAGGTGTTCCAACTGGTTTACAGTCCTCCATTCCAAATCTTTTTAGCAAAACATTCAAGTACTTTGTCTGACTTACAAAGATACCATCATTGTTTTGTGTTATCTGTAATCCCAAAAAGTATTTCATCTCACCAATCATACTCATTTCAAATTCAGTCTTCATTTCATTAGCAAATTTATCACTAGCCTCATCTTCTCCTCCAAAAATAATGGTATCAACAAAAATAACTATAATCAACAAACCATTTTCAATTTCTTTTGTGTATAGATTGCTATCAGTTGTTCCTTTAGCAAATCCCAACTTTAACAAATACTTATCCAGTCTTGCATACCAAGTTCTAGGTGCATGCTTTAGTCCATATAATGCTTTCTTCAATTTACATACCATGTCTCCTTCTTGAGTCAAAGGAAAACCTTCAGGCTGCTCAATGTAGACTTCTTCCAATTCTCCATTCATAAATGCTGACTTCACATCCATCTGATATACTTTGAATTTCATAATAGCTACATAGGCCAAAAACATTCTTACCACTCCAATTCTTGCTACTGGTGCAAAATTTTCTTCATATTCAATTCCTTCTTGCTATGAGTATCCCTTACATACCAATCTTGCTTTGTTTCTTACAACTTCTCCTTATTCATTCATCTTGTTTCTAAATACCCATTTAGTTCCAATTACATTCTTGTCTTTAGGTCTGGGGACTAATTCCCATGTCTTATTCTTTTCTATCTGATCTAGTTCTTCTCTCATAGGATTAATCCAATGTTCATCTAGACAAGCTTCACTAGTAGATTTAGGTTCAATTTGAGAAATCAAACATAAATGTACCTTATTCTGAGTCAGAACTCCTCTATCCAAACTTCCAATAACTTGTTCAACATGATTATGTCTTGATAAATACCTATTCAGTGTCATAGTCTTAGATCTTGCTTCAACTGTAGATTCTTCTCTAGATTCCTCTTTGGTTTCTTCAGCATGAATCTCATTCAACAATTCACTATCAGTCTCATAGAATAATTCAATAGTTTTAGTGTTAGGTTTAGGATGAGCTTCTTCATCAAATTCATAATCAAGCATTCTTTCCTGAATTTTGAACTTTTCATCAACTTTAACATTTGCGCTCTCAACAATAGTTTTAGTTATCTTATTGTAACATCTATATGCTTTTCTCTTCAAATAATATCCAAGAAAAATACCTTCATCACTTCTAGGATCAAACTTTCCAATATCATCATCTCTCTTTATATAACATTTTCTTCCAAAAATTCTAAAATACGTAACTGAGGGTGCATGTCCAAACCATAATTCATAAGGTGTCTTGTCTGTGTCTGCTCTAATTTGTACTTTGTGGATTGTATATATTGTTGTATTCACTGCTTCTCTCCATAATGTCTTCACGAAATCATTCTCAAATAACATAGCTCTTGCTACTTCAACCATCGATCTATTTCTTCTTTCTGCAAAACCATTTTGTTCAGGTGTTCTAAGGGCTGAAAACTATCTCTTAATACCATTCACTTCACAAAAAGTGTTAAACTCTCTACAAGTAAATTCACCACCCCTATCAGATCTCAAACATTTAATCTTCATTCCAGATTCATTCTCAACTTTGTTCTTAATGATCTTAAACTTATCAAATGCTTCATATTTTTCTTATAGAAATGCAATCCACATCATTCTTGTAAAATCATCAACAAGAATCATAAAATACCTTTCTCCATAGAATCCTCTAGTCCTAGTAGGACCGCTCAAGTCTGTATGAACAATCTCCAACTTCTCTACCGATGTGAACTTCTTACTAGGAAATGAACTTCTCTTTTTCTTAGCCATCACACATTCTTTGCAAATCATGTTAGTAGGCTTCATAATTTTATGCAAATCCCTTACCGCAAGTGTAGTACTCACTTTCACAATATTATCAAAGTTTATATCACAAAACCTTCTATTCCATAACCAACTATCATCAATCTTAGTAATCAAACATTTCATCTTGTAGGATTCAATTGAAATACATTACCTCTAGTTCTAGATCCAGTTCCAATCAGATTTCCATCTTTATCCTTTATCACACAAGTTTTCTCAGTAAACCAAACTTGATATCCCTTATCAACTAACTGTCCAACACTCAAAAGATTATGTTTCAATCCATCCACAAAGTAAACATCATCAGTATTAGTCTGTCCATCAAGAGTAATAGATCCTATACCTTTAATCAAACAAGGTGCATTGTTACCAACTCTAACAACTCCTCCTTCATAATTATTAAACTTTATGAACTTCTTCATATCTCCAGTCATATGATGTGAACAAACACTATCTATAATCCAATCAGCTTTCTTTTCAACTTGAGAAACTAAGGCTTTTTCTTCCTTAACATTAGTTTCATAATTTTTTTCTTTAATTGCTACAAATCCTATTTCATCATTATTCTCAGTATCACTTTCACTTAAAGTTCTTTCAATACTAGCTTCAAGGTCTTCATCATTAGCATAATAACATTCCTTAGATCTTCTAGGCTTGAAATTATTTATGTACTTCTTAACTCTCTTAGGACATTTAAATGCAAAATGACCACATTCTTGACAAGTCCAACATTTAAAAATTTTCTTACCATCTGGTTCTCTTTTCACAAGCAAGGCAATACCTTCTTCAATCTTCTTGTCTTCTTCATTTCTAGATCTGTTGCTGCCAGAATAATCTCTGCTCACACTGATGCTTCTTGACAATGTAGGGTGAACACTAAGAGCACTAAATGTTGTCTCCATTCTAGGTAAGTCTCCTGATAACCTCAGGTTCATCTCTGTTGCTTACAATCTTCCAAGAATAATCTCTCTTTTAAAGTTTGCAGTACAAGGTATAACTTGTTCAATCATTTGTGTTGTCTGCTTAAATACAAGAGTCAATGTCCTCAAAATTTTCCATATCACATCATTCTCTATCTTTGTTCCTCCACAAGATTTTATCCCTACAACAATTTATGACATTCTACCAATATAGCTTCTAATAGATTCATCTTCCAACATTCTTATATCTTCAAATGCACATATCCAATTATGTAATCTAACTCTTTTTGCATGTTCATCACCTTCAAAAGTAGAGTGCAAAGCTTTCCAAATTTCATGAGACTTTTTCAAACATTTTACTTGACTATATTCATTCTCTGGAAGTGTTGTCAAAAGTTCTTTTCTTGCAAGTATGTTGCACATGAATAGATCTCTCTCATCATTAGAGCATGTCTCAAGATCATCTTCTTCAATGATATTCTTATCATTCTTTGTAGTCAACCAATAACCTAGTCCTAAACATAATAGATGTGTCTTCATCTTCTCTTTCCAACTATCAAAATGTACTCCATCAAACTTAGGGCTTTCTTTCTTGAAATTCGCCATGGATCTCCTTAAGTTGTTAAACTTCTCTTTCAAGGACCTGTTGCTCTGATATCAATTGTTAGATAGTAAAGTCCACCAAGATAACTGAGAGGGGGGGTGAATCAGTTATCTCATAATTATAACTTTTATCATCTTCAACAGCATTAAACCATATAAGCAATATAATTACCAACCATAGAAAGATATTCATACACAATTACACAATAACACAAAATATGTTGACTAGGGAACCTCTTGATCAAAGAGTAAACCCCAGTGGGAATGATGCCCACAAAAGATGCACTAATATTAATATTCCTTGTGAAAGGATGGACTCTATTAGGATTCTTATGAAATACATTCAGTACATATAAATTCATGTTAGGAGATTTTGAATCCCTGTTAAAAGATTCTAACCCTGTTAAGAGTTATGGAAGATAGAATGACCCACTACCCAAATAGCTTCAAGGTAAGATCTCTAAACTCACTGTCCAAGTAATCTTTTCATTATTCAATAGAATAATATGTTACCTCTTCTCTAACTATGCCAAACCACACTCACTGCTACATCAGATCTCAGTTTCAGATCTCTGTACTTCGCATGTCTTCCTTCACAATTTCGCTCTCATACTTAGCTCTTTTCTTCACTTCATGCATACCGCATCACACATCATCACTAAAACAAGGAAAAACATTCCTTCCTTTATACCACACTCAAATAATTACAAATGAGTCGGCACACAATTATGAAATAAAATTTTCCACACACTACACCAAAATTACATAAAACTATCAGCTTCCACATACAATAAATCTTCACTCGTGTGACTTCAAAGTTTGCACTTTCATCCATGTCACTAATAATGTGTCTCTAAATTCCCTTTAACTGTGCAAAGCTAGATTCCATCCTAATTAGAAGAAATCATCCGATTCCCAAAAATTGCTACTCAGGAACACTGCCTGAATACTGCTTTCACCAAAATGATCATAACTTTCATGAATAAAAGAATTACCATCTGCACTCTTAACCATAGACATATAAAATATCAAAGAGTATATCCTCAATGTCACATAGCTCCAACTACAATATACCACGTTCACTAATCAAAACACTATTTGCTTATCTGCAAGCCTTCGGTAAAACACTGTGTTGACATCAATGACAATCATAGTCATGAATGCAACAACAACTGCTACAAAATGGGTGCCAAACACTTTAGCATTAATTCCTAAAATTTATGATAAATTAATTTAATAACATCAAGAAAAATTTCAATGAGGATGTTATTGAATTTAATATCAAGTTTCAAAAGGCCATGCATAAGTTTTTGCAGGTTATCAGGTTAGATGATAGAGTTTTCCTTGTCACTTATCTAAATGCCTTTGATTCTAAGATGGGATACCTTTTAAGAGATAAGAATCCTAGGAAACTTGAGGAAGCTTATAAATTAGCTATAAATATAGATAGCAACTGAACAATATCAGGAAAATTGGGAAGGAGGGATGATAATAAGTCACAAATGTTGAATAGAAAGGAATCAAGAAAGTCTACTAATGTAAAGCCAAGGGATGATGATAGTCTAAAGAAAATTTTGAAAGCTATAAAATATTTTAAACCTGGTGAAAACAAAAGCAATAGGGTTGCAAGAAATGATAGGCCTACTTTTAATGATTTCAACAAGCTGCCAAGAATGTAGAACTACCCTTATAATTATCAATGGAAAGATGGGAAACCTATACTCCTAGAGAGGAAGGATAAAACAAATGACAAGAATCCTACTCCTTTACAAAAAAATTTAGTGAATATGACTGAGGAATTCCCATAGTGCATTGTGTGTCAATCACCACATGACCCTAACTATTGTGTAATATCTCAGAGTGTTTTTGCAGAGGAGGAACGTGAGAGAAATGAGGAAGAGCATTATGATGATCAGGGTTGTTGTATGACCTCCTCTCACCTATGGGATGAAGTTGACTCTACTGAGGAAGATGAGAATCAAGATGTTTTAAATTCTCAAGTTAGAAATGAATCATATCATCAACAAATCTTTTCAGATGAGGAAGATGATAAGTTAGATGATGTCCAGTGCAATGCATTGAAAAATGAAGAGACAGTTGTTTTAAGAAGGCCATCTGATGAGGAAATTGATCAAATAATAGTAGATATGGTTACTCAGACTAAAACTAGTTATAATTTGAGAAATAGGGTGGTAAGTGACCCAAACCAGAAGCCTACTAGTATTTTTATTTTAAAAAATTAGATAAAGAGGCCAAGTTATCCCAGAATAAGCAAAAAGTTGCTGATGTTGTTGACAAAGTCAAAATAAAGAAGACTGTTAAAGTTACCCAAATGTTGTTTATAAGGTGAAAACTAAGTCCCCAGAAGATGTTGTTCCTTCTTTATAGAAGGAGGTTAAAATCCAAAATAAAGAGCACCCCAACATATCTACACAAGGAGAGAATAAAGAGACTATCAATGTGAAACAAGATGTGTTTGATTCAAAGCATGTTCCCATTGATATGAGCAAGTTGCTTTCACAAATCACTATTTTGGTTCCTTTTCTTGAAATTATGAGGATAGAAGAACATAAGGAGAAGGCTCTTAATTGGGTAAATGGTGTGGTTTCCATAGATATCCACAAGGTAGATGGCACTGATAAAGGATTAGTGGCTAATGAAGAGGAGAGTGAAAATCAAAGTGGGGAAATCATTTCTAAAATCCCTCAAATCTATTTGGACACAAATGTTGTTAGTACATCACTAGGGACAGTTGATCCTTTCTTTTTTACTCTATTAATAAATGGAAAGTTGTTAAAAAATTGTATGATTGATTTAGGAGCATCAAACATTGTCATGCCTACAAAAGTCATCAAATCATTAGGTTTGAAAGTGGATACTCCACATGGAAGATGTCAGGCTATGGACTCAAGGGAGGTACCAATTTTTGGTACCATTAAGGATTTACCTTATAGGCTAGCAGCATACCCCAACAAGTTGATAACCATGAGTGTTTTGATATTTGATATCCCTCCTCAGTATGGGATGTTATTGTCTAGAAAATGGAGTGCTTCTATGGGAGGCAGCATCCAATGTGATTTTTCATTTGCTACTTTTAACATTGAGGAACAAAATATAAAGGTTTCTAGGGAGCCTAGAACTCCACATATGATTGAGGAAGAGGAAGATACCATGAACTACTTCTTAGATACTGACATTAATGCTTTCAAAGTCCAGGACAAGGAAACAGAAGGAGGAGTTGAATCTTCCCTTGTACCTAACAACCAAGAGGAATGAACTGACCTTGATAGTCTATGGAGCATGTACTTTGATGGAGCAAGCTCAAAGGAGTGGTCTAGAGATGGAATATTGCTAATATCTCCAAATGGTAAAACTTTCAAATTCTCATTCACTTTGTTGTTCTAATGTACAAATAATATTGCAAAATATGAGGCTTTGTTGATTAGATTGAGGTTAGCATTAAGACATTGTATAAAGTGTCTAAAGGTGGTGGGTGATTTTGAATTAATAGTCTCACAAGTGAGATCAAAATATGCATAAAAAAATCAAAGATTAAAATAGTATAGAAATGTAGTGTGGGATGAAATTGAAATTTTCGGTGCTTTTAACATTTGTTGGGTAGAGAGAAGTCAAAATAGGATGGCTGATTTACTAGCCAATGTATCTCTAAGGCCAGAAGATATTACATTTGTAGACATATCTAACATAGAGGTTCAATATAGACCCTCCATCCCTGACAATGTGGAAAATTGGCAAGTTTTCTCTGACAACTAGGATATATTGAGATTTTTGCCGTGTGAATCCTATTTTGGTGACAAAGAAATGGATTTCAGTGCTTATGTTGATACCATAAATGGGAAAGACATTGTTTTTGGAAAGGAAGTACTACAACTGAAATCAAAAAGGGTCCCTAAAGGATTAGTTGCTCTTGAGAGGGCATTTGACCACAAAGATAAAGTTTTTTCTACTAACACTGATAAAACAAATGATCTTGAGGAAATTAATTTTGGAACAACCATGGTGCCTAAGAAGGTTTACATTGGTAAGTGTTTATCCCCCAGAACCTAAAAAAATTTGATTGACCTCCTCAGGAAGTTTAGGCATGTTTTTGCATGGTCTTATGAAGACCTCAAAGCTTACAAAGAGGATCTGTTTCAACATGAGATCCCATTGAAAGAAGGTACTAAACCTTTCAGACAAAAATTAAGACCTGTTAATCCTACTTTGGCACCCAAGATGCAAGGAGAGCTTAAGAAAATGATAGATGCTAGAATAATCAAGCCTATTAAACATTCCACTTGGGTTTCAAACTTGGTTCCTGCCAGGAAAAAGAATGGTGATATCAAGCTTTGTGTTGATTTCAGGAACTTGAACATAGATTCATTGAAAGACAATTATGGTTTACCCAATATGGAAAACATGTTGTAGAAGGTCACTGGATTAGAATTAATGTCCATGATGGATGATTTTTCTAGATATAATCAGGTCATGGTTAAGGAATCGGAACAATTCAAGACTGCATTTACTACCCCTTGGGGAACATACGTGTATGTAAGAATACCATTTGGACTAACGAATGCTGGTGCCACTTTCTAGAGAGCTATGGATGTGGCTTTTTTAGATTTCATTGATAAATTTATGGTGGTATACCAAGATGACCTTATAGCATTCTCAGCTAAGGAGGAACAAGATTGCCAACATTTGGAAAAAAAAATTATCAAAGCTTTGGAGTATGGAGTTTCCCTAAACCAAAGAAATGTGCCTTTGGTGTTGTGGAGGGAAAACTTATAAGACATATTGTTTCAAAAGATGGGGTGATAATTGACCCTAAGAGGGTTGAAGCTATTGACAAATTATCCCAGCCAAAGAATATCAAAGGGGTACAATATTATTTGGGACAAGTAAACTTTTTAAGGAGGTTCATTACAAATTTTGCAATAATTAGTATTCCTATATCAAGGATGTTGAAGAAAGGAACAAAGGTTGAATGGGATGTAGAGGTAGTAGAAGCTTTCAAGAACATTAAACAAGCTATCAAAAATGCTCATGTTTTAAAGACACCAGATTATAGTAAGCCCCTGCAAATTTTTTCTTTTGCATCCTCCCACAATGTTGCAGTAGTACTATTACAGAAGAATACAGATGGATTTGAACAACCTATTTCCTTTTTTAGAAAAACCTTATAGGTAGCTGAATTAAATTATGACATTGTTGAAAAGCAAGAATATGCCTTGGTTAAGGCTATCAAAGCTTTTAGATGTTATTTAGTAGGAGCTATTGTAGTTTCTTATGTCCCAAGTGTTGTAGTGAAAGACATTTTGGTCCAACGGGAGGTTTCAGGAAGAAGATATAGGTGGATCAACAAGATCCAAGAGTTTAATATAGCTATCCATATTACAAAGTTGGTAAGAGGGTTAGACCTTGCGAAGTTGATGGCCCAAAGAAATTTAGCTGCAAATCAAATAAACATACTGGAAGAAGAACATAGACCTTTTACTTGCAATATGGATTGTTGTGAGTGGTACAAAGACATCATTGGATACTTGAAAAAAATGATTTTACCTCCTAAGATGGATGACAATATAAAAAGAACTATTAAGCTCCATTCCATAAGATATGCAATTATAAGTGGTGAGTTATGGTGGAGGAGTAATGAAGGGGTATTACTCAGATGTGTAGATCAAGATAGGTCCAAAATCTTTCTAAATGAAATGCACAATGGTGTTTTTGGAGGACATTACATGTCAAAGACCACAGCCCACAAAATTCTCAGGTCTGGATTTTGGTGACCAACCCTTTTTGAAGATAACCATCAGTTTGTAAAAAAATGTGACTCTTGTCAAAGGTTTGCTGGAAAGTTGAAATTCAGTGGAAATCTACCTCTTAGACTTGTTGTAGTTCAAGCTCCTTTCAAGAAGTAGGGTATGGATTTTATTGGGGAGATTCCTAATAAATCTAGTGGTAGACACTCCTATATTTTGGTGGCAATAGATTACTTCACCAAGTGGGTTGAGGCAATCCCTTCCATAAAGGCAACTAGTAAAGTTGTAATAGACTTTATGATGCAAAATTTTCTTACTAGGTTTGGTTGTCCAAAAACAGTAGTGGTTGATAATGCAATGTGTTTTAGATCAGAGGAGTTTGTTGAGTTTTGTCTAGAAAATGGTATAAAGGTTTCATACTCATCTCCTTATCATCCACAACACAATGGCCAAGTTGAGTCCAGTAATAAAAACTTGATTAAAATACTGAAGAGGGTATTGGACAAGAATAAGAAAGCTTGGGACTCAAAATTATTGCATGCCTTATGGGCTGATAGGGTTACTATGAAGAAGGCAATAGGATGTGCCCCATTTGATTTGGTCTATGGAATCAATGCAAGGTTACCCCAAAATAATTTGTTGCAAATGTATCAATTCATCCAGACATATGATGATGATTTAAAAGATGAAATGACAATCAGGATTAATGACTTGATCCAGTTAAATGAAATAAGAAGTGTTTCACATGAAAAAAATGAGAAAATTTAGGCCCAATGTAAAGTTCTATATGATAGAAGGGCTACTCAGAGAAGTTTTTTGAAAGGTGATATTGTATTAATGTGGAATGCAAGACTAGAGGATAAGGGGAAGCATGGAAAATTTGATCCCATTTGGTTGGGCCCTTACATTATTAAAGGAAACTGGGAACAAGTTTGTACATGTTGAAAAATATGATAGGAGATATTATGGAATTTCTAGTTCATGGGCAATTTTTAAAGCTCTATTTCTCCTAGGGTTTCTTATGTTCTCAAGAAGTTTTAGTTTAGGGTTTTATGTACAGTTTTTTACTCCTTAATCAAAGTTTTGCAATGGTTTGCTTCTCCCAGATATTCTAGTTTTGTTATTGTATCTATAGGAGATACACGTCCCCGAATATGAGCCACTATTAGTACTACCAAAATTTTGGCCCTCATACTTCAAAAAATTATCAAAACCTTCATTATTTTGACTTAGCAAGGAGAAAGTGTTGTAAACGCTAATTGTCATAAGCCTTGTTATATTTGAACATTACCTTTTTCATTCACTAAGGGTGCAAATAATACATGTGTTCAAATTAAACCCTTTAAGTTGTTGGCTTCATGTGTTTTATGGTTAGGTTTTAAACGGGTTCCTTTTTATTTAATATATCATGAGAAACTTTATCCTTTTCCCATTTAATAAACTTGTGGTTGTCGTTGTCCCTTAAGTCTTTGGGTTGTTAGATTTTCTAACTTGCAAGGATGCAACTACATGACATCTAGCAAAGCAAGCCTAGTTTCAAAGGTGTGTTGTCATTAACAAGCAAGTTACATCGATGGTTGTCGCATTCCCTTAAAGTTAAGTTGACCGCTTGTTAATCCTTATGCTTTAGCGATAGCCGTCCAATTGGATAAAATACTAACAACAGTAGAGCTCTGAAATTTATGTTCTGTGGCGATACGGTGTGCTGACATGTGTCCAAAGTGACATAGTGTGATAGGGTCACAGATTTTTGAAGGTTAAAGTTCAGTAAAATCTTGTGGCTATCATTTTGCCCCTGAAGGAAGTTGCTTAGTTTTTAATGTTTGCGCTTCAACAATGATCATCCAACTTTCCATATGGTTTCAGACTGTGAGGTGTGTCCTTAGTCGCCAGGTCATGTTGAAATGTTCTTTTTTCATTGGTCAGGCTAAAGTATAATGTGGAAATTGCCAATTAGACTGGCGTTTAGTAAGAAAAATTAGTATGTCCGCTTGCCAGATATTGTGACGTGGCCATTTTTTATTGGATGAAGGCTGGCATTAGTAAAGGTGGGGCCAAATTTCATAAATAATTGACGATCGTCTGATGGAAGTTGCATCAACGATTGTCGCATTCCCTTAATCTGACATACTTGATAGTTCTTTGTTTTGTGGGGATGCAACTAAGTGACATGTATCCTTTGCAGTGTCAATTACTAGTGGGTCCAAAGTTTTTAAAAGCCTCCATCTATTCACTTGCGAAGTGGGGTCACTAATTTTCAAAAGTGGTAAAGATCTGTTAGTTTTTGAGAAAATCAACAGTGGTCGCATTGCCTTAACTAAAAGATGCTCAGAATCTTATGTTTGCAGGAATGCAACGTGTTGACACCTGTCCAGACTGAGTAAAGTTAAAGTAAAGTGTGAAGTTTTCTGCACATGGGTATAATGAAATGTTCTCATTGGTTGAGAACTAAGCTTGGGAAAGATGTTAAAATTATTGCATGGATTTTTATCAGCTGTTCAATGCACTAGAAGGGAAAAGGATCGACGGTGTACATTCAAATTTAAATTTTTGATGTTGTTTCATGTCCTATGAATGTTGAAGCTGCCACTTTTAGTAATGGTAGACTTAATGAGTTTCATGTGAATTAGTTGTGACCAGTTGGCAACAATTATATAGTCGAATTTGATTATTGGAAATGTCACTCTTCCTTTGAGTCTTTCTGCAAGCAATTTGGCTCTCTCTGCAAGCCTCGACTATGAATTTTCTCAGGCATATAGTAGGCATTTTGAAGTTGAAAGTGCATAGAATTTTAAAAGAGAAAGTTTAGTGATTCGCCTATTGTTTACTATTTCTAACTTGTATTGTCTGAGTAATTTTTATACTAGTATCTATACGCTTTTCAGGAAACCCTAGTTAAAATGCAGCCCAAAAGAGAACTCTCAGGAAATATAGAATATAAAGACAGAGGGGTTTTTGAGGATTTACTATAGTTACTCCCTCACTCATATATCAAATGGTCTAGAATGAATGAATTAGTCCCCAAAAACCCCAGAGACTATGTAAATGATGGACTATATGACAAGGGTTTATGGATGAGAGACGCCAAGGTAGGGAAAGATTACAATGGTTTATTTTTATTCAGAGCTACATATTCCCAAAGAAATGCATGTGCTCCTCTTAGTAACATTTTGTAGTTTGATATAGGAAGGCTCATTGTACCTGGAATTTTTATGGACGTTGATTTGCTTATACAGATTGCTAAATGTTATGACCCTGTCACTAGATCTGTCAAAGATATAAATGGAAGGGATTTGATAAGTATCATGGAGGAAGAAATTAGACAAGTATTTTCATTAAATGATCCCTCTATTGGACTTGAAAAGATTGACTTTGATGAATTCAATAAAATCTATGAGGCACAAAGAGACTATTTGAGGTTTGGCCCATTAAAGGATTTATTTGGTAAAATTGGTGCTATGTGTATGGTTAGTACAAGCACACCTGAACCTTTTAGGTTGGATCTTTTCAATTTGAGAGCACAATATGTTTACAAATCCCTGACTTTGATTTTTGGACAAGATGAGGCTACACGCATGCCTATCACATACATGTTCATAATGGTGTAGACCTTACATCCCCACATAGCATTAATTTTTATTTTTTACCCTTATCTTGTAGACCTAATCCATGAGGGATTAATGGGGATAAAGAATATGAAGGTAGGTAGGCCTTTCAGGTGGTACTCTATGTTAATACACATGTTCTTGTACAAGGGTGTTGATTTCTTCAGGAAGACAATGGATATTGTCAAGGAGAAGAATGGAGAAATGTTACCAGTCCATTTGTGGACTATAGAGTTGTCATGGGATAGGACTAATGCCAATTACTTTATCTTTGATAGGAATTTTTCTTCAAGGCTCAGATCCTTGTTATTTTTTGAGAATCCAAGAATCCCCATGGAGTTGTTGAGGCTAATTAGGCCAAAGGAGTATTGTAAGGATATCACCATAGTGCACAATTTTGGTGATATAATTTTGTATCCAGTTTCTATAGTTTTAAGGGTATATGGTTGTAGGAAGGCACCTTATGTGTTTCCTTACCAAGTCCCTTTGAAGTTAGGGTATGCTGAGATTTTAAGGTAGATTGGTGACTTGTAGGAAACTCCCTTAACTAACAAAGGAAGGGGAACTTTTTTCCCAAGTATTACAATAGCCCACCAATACATCATTATTAAGATAGGATGGGTGCATTTGCATCAAGTCTTGAAACCTTACATAATGGCTACTGTAGTGGTGAGGTGTGCAGACAATGAAGGTTTCATCTCTGAAATATTTAGAGAGAAGACAAGGTGTGTTGTTTTGGAGCACCAGTTCAATTTCCTTGAAGATATAGTCAGAAATAAGTTTGACCTTCAAACTCAGGAAATTAAGAAAAAGAAATGGATCATCTATAAAAAGACTATAGATTTTATCAGAATTTTTGACAAAGAGTATGATCCATTGAAGGCTTTTCAGCCATGGGAAAAGAAAGTGAATGCCCTTATGGAACATTTTGAGGGAATCATGCAGGAAACAAATGAGAAGAAAGTTGTAGTTATTAAATGTGACCCTGATAGGGCAAGAAGAATTTTGTGTCAGCTAGGGTACACAAAGTTGACCCCTAAAGGGATGTATATAGTGCAAGATAGAAAAGGATACAGTGTCCTTCTCCTAGCTCAACAGAAAGATACAAGTCTCCCATCCACTTCCAATGGGAAGAGACCCATGAGTGAATCAATAGTGGAAGAGCCCTCTCCAAAGAGGCAAAGATAGGAAGAGCCTCAACCAGAGAAAGAGATATATTCCCCTTCCCAATCCCCCTTGCAATTGGATGAACATGGATTTTCTCAGCAACTAGTACAGTTAAGCAATGAGGGGAACATTTTTGTTTCAAATGATGAAATACAAGAGGGGATGTCAGAGGCACCCAAAGGAATAGAGAAGGATCTTACCATAGCAGAGTTTGAGGGTAAGGAGATAGACCCAATTTTGAAACATGCCAGTGATTATTTCATCTCAAATGACAATTTTGTTAAGACTAGGGCATTCTTTCAATTTTTGTGGAGAATGAAAATAAATCAATACAAGGAAATTTGTGAGAAGAAGGAAGAGTTCCCTAATAGGGATATAATTGAAATTGAGAATGAAACAAAGGGGGAGATGATGAAGAAATTTGAGAAGATAACCCCAGAAGAAGGTAGGGCCATGGTTCATACTATAGGAGTGTTGATTCTCCCCGAATAGGATATTGTTGATGCAATAGTTTTTTATTCAGTTACAAAAAGTAAGGTCACAATTCTCTCTACTATAGAGAAAGCACAACAGGCTACTAGGGGTGTGGCCTTTTCTGATGATCATCCATTCTTGGTTATGTGGTCCCTTAAGAGTGAAGAGAATAAAGAAAAAAGGGAGGCACTCTCTTCAGAGTATGCTGGTAATTTACTAGTACAAATAGTTGGTGATACTTCAAGTGTTGAAGCCTCAAATATAATCTTGGAGATAGCCAAGTTCAATGTAAAGGTGATAGAGAAGGATTCCCAAGAGAAGGAAGAGTTAAGGGTTAAATTTGAGACTATTCTCAAGTCTTACAATGAGCTAACAATAGAGATAATTCAAAAGGATAAATTGATAGCTCAACTGTTAGGACCATAGGATCACATGTGACCTTAGTTGATGATTAATGATAGGCCTACAATGGCTTCTTCCTCTAGCCCCATTATTGAGTTCCCACCTTACCCCTTCCCAAAAACAAATATAAAATCTAGAGTCAGTTGGGAGAAGCAACAATTACTTGAGGAAAGGAATAAACTAAGAGAGCAGAGTAGAGCTGGACAAACAGAAGGATGAACATATGAAGGCTAAGTCCCTTACAAATCAAAAATATAAAGAGAGAATTATAGAGACAGTGATGCATTTTGTTCATAATTTGAATTCCACAATTTTGTTTGATCATGCCAGGAGATTGCACATATTTAGATGAAAATAAGGCTGAGTTAGGGCCGGTTTTGGATAAATGGATAGGAAGGGCATCAAACATGAATCCTTTTTATATGCTTTCAAAGGCCTACTTAGATCCAGATCCTTTGATTAAACTAGTGCATAAACTTGTAAAGAGTGTGGTTGAGTTTAGAATAATTCGAGATGATTTTGAGAGAAAATATAATGTGTTGAAGAAAGAGTTAACACATCCAAGCTATGAGTTGGTGCCAAGGGTTTTCAAGAGTAATGGTGAATTTAAACAATTTTTCAAATGGAGGGAGGAGATGGATGAAATTTTTTTAGCAAGAATGACAAGTGTTATGGAAAACACTCCTTCCTTCATCTACACCATCAAGGTACTAATGGCTACAAAATCAAGATTTGATTTCATCCAGCAAGAAGTCAAGCAGATGGAAAGAAAGTGGGAACAATTGTCTGGCAGGAAGGCTAAGATAGTAAATTTTGTATTCCCAAGTGAAGAGGTGTTCAATCAATGGAGATATCAGTACATGCCCCACGTTGAGAAGCCAGATGCTCCATTTACTTCTTGAGATAAATAAAAGACTATGACTCATAGTCCTAAGGTAGGTAAGATTAAAAAAATCATTTATGACAAGAATAGTCATGAAGGAAAGGTGATCAAATTTTCTTGAGGAGATCGATGAGAGAATTAAAGACTTGAAGATAGGCGGCTCGCCTAGAAAATATCAGTCTAGAATATAATTGAAGCATTTATTGTAAATCTAATAAGGTTGTTGTAAAATCTAGGGTAAATTTTTGTGAACCCTAATATAATCGATAGCTTGTTGCATTTCCTTGTATATAAAAGGATTTTCCATGATCATACTAGGCATTGAGAGTTTAGGTGTCTAGAAGATAGAATTTTGAAACCCTAGCCCTTAGTCGAGGATTGTAATATTTTATATCATTTCTTGTCAAAATAATAAAAGAAAGTGTAGGCCGCTACTATTATTTGCAAGCTTTTTCTCAAGATATATTGTATACAAATTATCAAAGTTCATTATACTTAATATAAGTTTCAGGTCTTTTTCTCTCCTTTGTGTCAAATTTATGAATTTCTGGTTTGTCATAGACTAGTATGTGTGTGTTTTTATTTTGAGTTCTAATCTAGGATTGGATTAAATATTGCTCTGATTAAAATACATGTTCATTTGTTTCATACAAGGATTATCTATAAGCTTCAAAGAGTTGAGGTATTTGTATTGATGTTCATGAACTAGGTTCTTCTAAGATCTTTGTATTTCCTCTATATTTTGGTGATATTAGCCCAATAAATAAAGACACTGGCCTGTGTGAGTGCACCTTTATTTTATAAGGATTGATTAAGACCATTACAATCAGAAAAACAATAATCAGAACCAGTCTTTAACTTTTATTTGTTTGTTTGAAGAATTAATTGTCCTACCCGATGATGGAGAGTCAATGAATAATAGGTTGTTATTTAGTACTTTCTCACTGATATCTATTGTTAGATCTAGTATCAAGTTAAGAACATAATTATATCTATTGGATCAGGTATACCCACCTTGGTTTTGCAGAGCCAGAAGTGTAGAGGGTAGTATTGTCCCTATAGTTGGTCTAGTTACCTATAGATTTCTCAAATTTGGAACTAACCCCTCCTTAAAAATAGTCTTAGGCATATTGGTGTCTCATGCAGTGTAAAATATTTTTCAAGAACCAACAGATCTAATGATAACAATAGTAGTAGAATTTTTTGAGATACTAACCATGCAGATAAGTGACCTACTAAAGATATGAACAGAAGAAATGGAGTAGTATGTTATAGATGCAACAAGATTGGACACATTGCCCATAATTGTAGATCACAAATCAACTAGACTGGATCGAGATATGGAAATAATGGAGTAGTTTTTCAGATATGCAACAAATTTGGTCATACAACAAGGTTTTGTAGAATGAACAACATGAGAAGTCCGAACAACGGGAGCTACACAAGGAGAAATGAGAATACAAGTAACAATTAGAAGGGATGCTTTAGTAATTCAAAAGAAGTGAAATTTTTTAAAGGTATAGATCAAGGAGACACATTCAACACACAAGGTAATCAGATAGGTGAAGTATCTGATAGTAAGTGTGAATCTCTTCCTAACCCATCTCAAAGCACTTAAATTTATAAAGAATGCATTAGAGTGGGAACTTAGGATAATGTAGAAATTAGTGTAGAATAAATTGAGTCTTGTGTAGTTAATGTAAGGTATTCTGTGATGTATTAATGCTATGGTTAAGAGTGCATGAGCTAATATGAATGTATGCAAGTTCACAAGAAGTTTGAATTTTTGCAGGATAATAGGAACATCTTTTGGAAAGAAGTGGCAAAATAATTGAATGCAATGTCAGAATCTTGTAAGATTGAAAGGTTAAAAGCTTATGATTGATATTATTTGATCATTAAGGTGACTACAATAGATAAGGAGATCAACATAGAGGTGATTGAGATCAGTTTGTAGGATTTGGTAGAGAATTTTTGCACCGGATCTACGCAAAGCTCTAAATCATGAAATTGAGGTATTTTACTAAGCAAATCTATCAAGCAAATTATTAGTTTTTGTAGAATTTATGGATGTATCACTTATTCATCATGTAAGGGATACTATTAGACCTAGAGTCAAAAGGGAACCAATAGAACCCTTGGAAGAAAATCCTAGTCTTGCATTATCATCCGTACTAGACAAAGTTCTGTATTTAGAAAATGTTAAAGGTTATTTGGGATGCAAACTTGAAACCCTCAGTGAAAGTGATTTTACTAAGGAATATGAGAAATTATACAATCAGGATATGTCATTGAAATTAGGGTTTGAACATCTGAAAGAAAATGAAATCATGAAGTACTCACTACAACATGAATTTGATAATGATGAATGCACCAAAATCATTTTAAGAAAAATTCACAATGGGAAGTTTTGGCTAAATGATAGAGTAATAGATATCACTGTAGACCTAATACATGAAGTAACTAGTTTATCAAAATTTTGAGTTATACCTTTTAATGAGAAGAATGTAAAGAAGATAGTATTGGACAACACTAAGTCATCCTATAATGGTAGAGGGATAGTAATCAGCAAGATACTACAAGATGATGTTAGATATTTGTGCAAGATATTAACATCCAAGTTTTGTGCTAACTCTAGAGAAGATGACATGGTAGCTGGAATGATTCACGCAGCCTATTTGATCTGCATTGATAAAGTTCAAGTAGATATGTGTAAAATTTTGAGAATTCAGTTATTTTAGAACCTTGAGAAGATAAAGAAGACTTAAAACTCTCAGTTTAGATTCTCATCCCTGATTACATATTTATTTTTCCATTTGTTGAGAAGATTTCCATTTACTATTGGATAAGACTGGAATGATAATAGGACCACTATGGACAGAATCAAGAAGGTGTATCTGAGATACCCTATTGACAAGGTTAATGATAGTGCAACCTTGGTAATCAAATCATTTCAGAACTTGATGAAGAAAAGATCAAGGATTCCACAGGCTATAGTAGAAAAATACAAAGATGAAATATGTTTCATGGTTGACACTAATTTTACCTATATTGAAGTAGTTAAACCAAGAGTTGATTTTATAGACCCTCTTGGATATGAAGTATCTGAAAATGAGATAGAAGAATATGTAAATAGATTGCTTAAAAGCAAATTGGATACAAACAGTTCTAGATTTGGAACTTATGAGGATAACTTCAACTCCGCAAAGACTTTACAAGAAGAAAAGTTTTCAAAGAAAAGATTGGAAAGCACAATCAAGAAAATTCTAAAGGATACAGGAATGACAAAATAGGAATTTTTTGTAGCAAAGAAAACAGCAGCAGCAATAAGAGAGATTGGACAAAAAGAAGTTTTATCTGTTCCACCCCTATCATCAGTTGCAGATCAGATAGGAAATATTCAGAATGTGGAGAAAGTGGTAAAAGTTAAAGAGGAACAGGAAACAAGGAAATCAACCAGAACCTTCACCACTCCACCAAGCAAAAGAGTTAAAGAAATGGCAAGTGGTCCAGGAAAAAGATAGAAAACAATATTTACCCCAGTCCAAAGAGAAGTATCAGAAATAAAAGATGATGAAGATACCAGAGTCAATAAGAAGAAATGGAAACCAAAGATAGAAAAAGTGAATGCTCAAATCATTAATAATGGAGATTTTTCTAGCATGAACAAGTATTATGAGATGTACAACTATTCTAAGAAATTAAACTTAGAAAATGTTGTTGTCAGGCACATGATTTTGGCAAATAAGAAGTTTGACAGTATTCAAGGAAAAATCCCTGATGAATTGTTTGAGAAGTTACTAAAAAGAAAGAAAAGAGCTACTAAAGAAGATAATAAGATAAGAGAGAACCATGTAAAGAAGCTTTGTGACATTAAGGATGAAGATCATTTCAAAGAAATTTTGAAAGATCTTAATACTCATTTAAGGATGAAGAGGAGAACCATCTTGATAATGGGAGGGAATTATGAGGAAATCAACAAAGAGACTGAACAAGCAGTTATAAAAGTAATGACCTTAGGTCCTAGTGAGAACACAAGTGCACCAGATCAAGCAGTGGAAGCTAAGAACCGAAAAAGTGGAACCAATGAACCAATGAATGTGGAAGGAACAAAAATCATTTTGGAAAATGAAGAGAATCCATTTAGTAACCTTGAAGACATTGTTGACAATTTGGCTTTGGAACAACAAGACATGACAGAGAATAAGGAAGTTAAGGAAATAGGACAAGAAGAGGAAACAAAACAAAGTCAAGAAGGAACACAAGAAGAGGTAAAGGAAGAAGGATAGAAAGAATAGGTACAGATCAATTCTACACCTGAGGTAGCAGTAAAAAAGACACAATCTAGATCAATTTTTGCTAATCTTGTACAAGAAGTAGATGATGATGATCAAATAGAGCTGATCTCATCTCTGAATAAAATCATTGGCAAAAATAAGAAAGTTAAAAGCCTTGAGGGATCACTGATTAAAGTAACACAAAAATTGCAAAATGTTATAACTAATCAGATTAATGAGATTGATCCATAGATAAAAGCTAAATAAGTTGTGAAGGCATTTGACAGTGAATTTACAAATTTATCAGACATGGCTACAGTTAAAGCTCAAGCAGCCTATGAAGCTAAAATATTTCAGGATCTATGTCAGAATATCAAAAATGACATTGACAATTTGGATTTCAGCATAAAAGAATTGAGAAGAAGCTTGGAGAAAGGAAAATCTCTATACAAGAAATGCACAAAATTAGAAGACAATGTATCTGATATAGCAGAAAAGATCAAAGCAAAAGAGGCAGAAATTCAGACAACAGAAAATCTCTTAGCAAATCCAAATGTGAAGATATTTGATACTAAGAAGTCAATAAGCAGGTTGTATGATGATATAAGGATTCTTTGTGATGAAAAGGAAAGGAAATTGAAAAGATTCGCTCTATTAAGAGAGCATGTTTCAATCAAAATAAGTATTTTGGAGACTCAATTGGAAGAATGTCTTACCTCTAAGACATCTTATGAGAAATTTCACTATGCAAACCTTAAGGCATGTGAAATAGCATCATATGGTCTATGTGCACTCCTTAGTATTTCAGACACTATTAAGAAATCATGGGAAAGGGAATTGGAAAGTATAAAGACAAATTTTGTAGATTGTATTGCAAGCCTACCGGCCTTGCAATCTTGAGATCAAAGGTAAACATTTTGTTATGCAATTTCAACACCCTTTTTTTAATTGTTGTCAAAGGGGAAATGATAGCAGAAAATTGATTATGATATATAAATATAAGATATGGAGTATATTCCTAGGGGGAGTATAGATGATATATATATATATATATATATATATATATATATATATATATATATATATATATATATATATATATATATATATATATATATATATATATATATATATATATATATATATATATATATATATATATATATATATATATATATATATATATATATATATTCTGGAGATATAAGGATATTGAAGATTTTTTGTTATGGCCACAATTTTGAAGTTTAAGTTTTGTATGACTTAGCCAATTTTCTTATATGTTGCCACCAATGAAAAAGGGGGAGATTGTTGGAAATTTGGTTGAGTTAGATATCAATTTTTTGTCACTATGGAAACATATAATTTGTATGAAGACCATATATGACAGAAAGCAGTTAAGACAGAGCACAGAGTAAAATTGTCTAAGTGTAAGCAGTATTTTCTAAGTCTAACCAGAGATAGTTTTGGATAGTGATGTTGATAGAAGTAAGTTCAGTGCTTGTGCACTTGAACATGGATACTATGATGTATATTGAAGACTCACCTAATAGGGAAAGTTTGTATAGCATGTACGGAAGAAGTTATGGCAGTATTATCGAAGAAAGAGTTGAATCCGACAGGATAAAGAAAGAAGATAGAACAAGTAAATAGTTAAGGGATTATTTTGTTTATCAAAATAGTAACTTAATCACATAAGGAATGACATCCTAGATATTAACCCTTGGGTAGCACAAATTAATATGTATTTTGTAAAGTGCTTTATGCTTTTTAAAGCTGACTGTAAAAGTTATTATTCTTAATAACTTGTATAAATGTAAGATATATGTAATGCGAAGAAAAAGTAAGTGTGACATATACATGTGAAAGATATTGATGTGAAGATATATGTTGTAAAGCAAGGAGATATTGGTAGCGAAGAAGATGAAGCTATTGAGAAGAAGTGAAAGGTTATACCTTATCCTTTTGTAATCATAAATCATTGTACATTACATGTTTGGGCAATGAACTCATCTTGTAATCATTCTATTTGTACTACCAACTCTTACCAGGGTTGAGGCTTCTAACAAGGCCTAGAGTCCCTTAATTAGGACTAAGACACTATATGCATGTAATAGGCTCCTAACAGGGTCAACATCCTTAACCAAATAGTTTTGATTAGTGGATCATTGTGGGTATCATCCCCACTGGGGTTTTCCCTTGGCCAGGGTTTCCTCAAGAACAAATCATGGTGTTATGAGTTCATTTTCTTTATTGCTATGCATGCTATTTAGTTTACTTTGTTTTGGAAGTATCAAGTTAATATGCTATATCCATAATTGGGCAAAAGTAAAAGTTTGTAGACTACTGATTCACCCCCCCCCCTCTCAATATTCCTTATTTCTAACAAGGATGTCCTCGCATAACAATTAAGGGTAAACCTAGAGATCCTTTGGATTTATTTGATAACACTGATTCCATTTCACATGCTTAGCGTACATGGAATAACTCTCATCCTACTATTCTAGTTTCTTTACCTCCTTCTCAACCTATGCTTCCTCAAGCCCCTAGGTTTCCTTCTACCTTTAAGGAGTATAACTTAGTTGACCAATTACGTGCTACTCCTGCTAAGATATCTTTATGGGAATTACTTCAAATTTCCTTGACATATGATGAGGCATTGCAAAAATCTTTATTCACTCTTCTTGCTTTGCCTCCTAATCAAGAGAACATTCATTCTATTTTAGATTGCATGCATACTATGCCTTTTGTACCTCCTATTATGTTTTCTGATAATGATTTACCTTCTCTCGAGGTGCATAATCAATATGATGCTCTTATGGTTGTTGTTTCTATTAATTAGAGTATCATTCAAAGAACATTAATTGATAATGGATCTGGGCTTAATGTTTGTAGCATGGATATGCTTAAGGCAATTACTGATCTGACAACTATTCAACCTGATAATGTTCCTATATGTGGATTTGACAATATTGCGAAGAGAACTTTGGGCATTATTACCTTACCTATTAAAGTTGGTCCAGTTATTCTAAACACACCTATTCATGTTATGCCTAGACCTCTCAATTATAATCTTCTTTTAGGAAGACCTTGGTTACATACTATGCATACAGTTCCTTCTACTCTTCATTGCAAGGTTAGGTTCATCTATAAGAACTTAATGTATACATTACATGCAGATGATGCACCAAATCCTTGCCTAAATTCAGAATATGCCAAAATCTCTAAGCCTCTTCAACCAAGTTAAGAGATTAAAAAAAAACCTAAGATACAACAACAGGAAGCTCCATCTTCTTCTTTAACTGAGGATGATTGGGGGACATTAGATTTTAATCCTACTTTCATTGGAGAATATAAGGTCTTTGACTTGGAATTGATGAAGCAACAAAATGAATTTGAGAAAAAAGTTTTTATTCCTTCTCCCCTTTCTGAGGAACTAAAAATTAATTTTTTTGCTGCTTCAATTAATGAAATGATTGAAACTATAAAGCCTGATTGTTATGATATTGTGACATATGCTGCTCCTTGGACTCTATCTGATATGACTAATCGATATGGTCCTGGTTATCATTTTCTTAAGAAATCAAGATTTAATGGGAAAGGATGTGGTAAATATGAACAAGGTATACAAGTACCTTTGGATAATGAAGTTTATGATCATACATATGGATTAGGATTTAATCCTTATAGACAACCATCAATTTTTACTCTTAATGTTAATCATATATGTGGTGGACAGTTAAAATTGGTTAACCCACTCCTTATTGACATTAATCAAGCACCTACATTGGATATTTTTCCTAAAGATGAAGCCTTAATGGATTTTTTAGGGGTTTATGAGGATTTACCTAAGTTCCATCACAAATGATGGAAGCCTTATTGTTTAAGTACCGATGCTTACTTTGGAGAACATGATGAACAGAATATTCTCCCGTTACCAATTGATCCTCTGATACAAAGTGATTTTTTAATAACTAAAATTATTGATATTCAAATGGATGATAATGACACTGAAAAGATGATAAAGATTAGGAAATGTTTGAATTAGGATGAACGTGGTTAGTTGATTTCCTTTTTACTTGAATTTAAGGACATTTTTTATTGGACATATTCAGATATGTCGGGCATATATTCTAAGATTGTTACTCATAACATTTTTTTAAAACCAAATATGAAACCTGTGAAGCAGAAAAATTGAAAGATGAATCCATGAATTACTTTATTGGTTAAAATTGAAATTGAAAAGTTATTAGATTCTGGATTTATTCGTTCTATTGATTACTCAAATTGTATTTCAAACATTGTGCCTATTTCAAAAGGATAAAATAAGATAAGGATGTGTACCAATTTTAGAGACTTAAACAAGGCATCCTTAAAGGATGATTTCCTGTTACCTAACATTGATATGATTGTGGATTCAACAGTGGGACATGTCGTGCTATCTTTTATGGATGGTTTTTCTGGATATAATCAAATCTTTATTCCTCCTGAAGATCAATTTAAGACTGCATTTATAACACCTTGGGGAACGTTTTGTTGGGTCAAGATGACTTTTGGATTAAAAAATGCGGGAGCAACTTATCAACGAGCTATGACTTTGATTTTTCATGATTACATTCATAAGATTCTTGAAGATTATGTGGATGATATTTTAGCAAAGTCTTTACAAAGAGAAGATCATGTTACTATTTTATGACAAATATTTGAAAGGATTAGAAGTTACAACATGAGATTGAATCCTAAGAAATGTGTCTTTGGAGTTGATTATGGTAAATTATTAGGATTTAAATACTCTAAGCAAGGCATAGAAGTAGATACTGAAAAGATTGAAGCTATTTTTAATATTCCTCCTCCTAAGAATATTTCTCAGTTATGAAGTTTAAAAGGAAAAATACAAGCTATTCATAGCTTTATTTCTAATTTAGCTGATCGAACTATTCCTTTTACTTCCTTTCTTAGAAAGGATACCACTTTCTCTTGGAATGATGAATGTAAACAAACTTTTGAGAAATTTAAGGAGTATCTTGCAAATCCTCCTATCTTGCAACCGGCTAAATTTGATAAACCATTCCATTTGTACACTTCAGTGACTCTAAAGGCCATGAGTGCACTGTTAGCTCAAAATGACAATGATGGTAAAGAAAGACCTATGTATTACATTAGTTTAACTTTACTTGATCACGAAACAAGATACACAAATTTGGAAAGACAATGTCTAGTTGTAGTTTATGCATGTCAAAAACTCGGGCATTATCTGATAAATGCTGAAGTCAATGTGATTGTTAAATTTGATCCTTTGAATCATATTTTCTCACAAACTAATCTCTCTGGCTATCTGGAAAAGTGGGTAATGTTACCTATAGTTTATTTGATCTTAATTTCATTTCTCTAAAGTCTATTAAGGGATAGGCTTTAACAGATTATTTAGCTGAAGCTCCTTGTCTTCATTCTGATACATCTTCTACTTCAATGGAATTCCCTGATGACAATATTCTAGCTATTCAATAGGATGATATTTGGGAATTATATTTTGATGGGTCTAAATGTAAGACAAGGTTTGGTGTTGGTATTATCTTGATCTCTCCTATGAAAAAAACCATCCCTTTATCATACAAATTAACCTTTCCTTGTACTAATAACATTGTGGAGTATGAAGCTCTTATAGCTGGCCTACGAGAAGCTTCATCCCTTGACATCAAACACTTGCAAATATATGGAGATTCACAACTAATTGTTGAAAAAATTAGAGGTTATCAGACTAAGAATGATAAAATGACACAATACAAAGATTTAGCTCTTGATGTGCTTTCAAAATTCTCCTCTTATACAATTCAAACTTTACCTAGGAAAGATAACTGACATGGAGATGCCATGGCAAGTGCAGCTTCTTTGGTTTGTCTTGAGAATAATGCTGAAAACTTTCAATTTACAATACAAACTCTTAAAAGCTCTACAATTTCTAAAAATTTTTACCTCTGATTGTTTCAATTTGCATTCGGATGAATGGTATTCCCATATTTTTCATTTCTTGAAAGATGGTACTTTTCCTGAATCAACAACAAGGAACACACGTGATCATATTAGGAAGCTTATAGTGTGTTACATTATTTTAGGAGATACACTTTACAAACATTCTTATGAAGGATTATTATTAAGATGTCTCAATAGAACTGAAATCCTGGTAGCTTTGGCAAAAGCTCATTCTGGTTCTTGTGGTGGGCATTTTGGTGGAAAATGTCTGGTTAATAAATTTCTTAGAATGGGATATTATTGGCAAACAATGGAACAAGATTCTTTCATATTTTTTAAGAAATGTCCTCAATGTCAATAACATAGTAATTTGATTCATGCTCCTTCTCGTGAGCTTCGTAATAAAGTTTCTCCATGGCCTTTTAGTATTTGGGGTTTTGACCTTATTGGAAAAATCTCACCAGCATCTTATCAAGGACATACTTACATTCTAACTACTACAGATTACTTTACAAAGTGGGTTGAAGCTATCCCTCTCCGCTCAACAACTACGGATATTATTTGTGATTTCATCCTTAACAATATCATAACATGATTTGGTATACCTTCAATGATAATTTCAAATAATGGTACCTCTTTTAAAAACAAAGAAGTCAAAAAATTCTTGGAGAAATATCGAATTCAACATAGATTTTCAACTCCTTATTATCCTCAATCTAATGGACAAGCTGAAGCATCAAATAAAATTATTGAATAAATTTTGAGAAAAATGGTTAGTAAGCATGCGAAAGATTGGCATACTCAACTGACTTATGCTTTATGGGCTTATAGGACTAGTGTTCGTACTACCATAGGTACTTCTCCTTACAATATTGTCTATGGTATTGATCCTATTATGCCTTTGGAATTAGAAATACCTTCTTTACGTGTTTAATTTTATGGGATAATTAACAAGGATACTTTTCATGAACAATGCTTACAAGAGGTAGAAATGTTGGATGAACAATGAATACATGCATTAGAACATATAAAAGCTTATCATAAATCTCTTCAGAAGTAATATAAGCATAAGGTAATTAAACAAACATTTTTGGTTGGTGATTTAGTCTTATATGAAAATCAATGAAATGTGAATGCTTTACCGAGAAAAAATGGAAAGTTTAGCCCTAATTGGCTTGGACCTTTTGTTGTTATTGAAGATTTTGGTTCAGGTGCTTATAAACTTGCTGATATGGATGGTGTTTCTTTTAAGGAACCTATTAATATTATGCATCTCAAATTTTATTATCCTTAATTTCATTCTTTCTTTCCTTGTGCATTTATGTATTCCTTATAAAGTTTATTTTATAGGTTATGTAGTTCAAGAAAAATTACATAGTGAGTATATTTATGCACCTTCTTTCTTTCTATTAAGTTTTATATTGATGAACACATAGTAATCAAATGTAGAACTAATTAGTAGAGAAAATTTTTCATTAATCAAAAGTTTTTTTCAAGTTCTAATATATATGTGGCCCATGGCCCTATTTATCACTACGTCTATCACTATGCTCTGATGGACGATGGCTTCCAGATCTCTCTGGCCTATGATAGGAAGATGTAGATCTATGTGTCCATGTGTGGCTCCTTGATATGCTCATACCATGAGAACATCCTCGGGCACTCTGTAACTCAACTATTAGCTTCTCCTCCCTTTCTTTGCACAACCTCAGCTCTCATTGGACACATGCAAAGATATCAGCATGTCTATCAGGATCTTTGTAGCCAAGAGAGGATTCTCACTTGCTCACTTGTAGTTGATAGGATATACATGTATCCTTCAGAATCTTGGATACAAAGATCCTCCACTCCGCTATGCTAGCTGCAGAATGAAAATTACATTTATCAATTTCATGCTCTTTTAAATTAAATTACACATTTAATCAAATCTCATATTTCATACTTGGGTCTCCCTCCTGGATGTCACTAAAGTTTCTATATGGTGGGAGCATGGAGTGACTATTCTCTCCACACTCACTATGTCTAGGCCTTGATGGTGGTGTCTCTATGTGGGGACATGGAGGTCATTGTGATCTCAGTGGTGATGCATGAAAAACATGTACATCTACATCAGTATCACTAGTTGGGGGAATCTCCTCTACTCTCTCTTCTGCTCTCTCCTCCTCCATGGGATCTCCCTCGAAGATGTGCTCCTCCTCATCTTTGACATCCTCATCTTCTTCTATTGTACCACTATCTCGGTGTGTCCTCTTTGAAAGACCTAGATCACCTGTAGGATAATCCTCAGGGAATATGGGACGGGTCCCCTGCAGACTCCATTACCTGATGTAATCTTGGATCATTCTTGAATAGGTCACATTTGATGGTACCTCTCTATCTTCTATCTCATCTACATCACTATCCTTTATGTCTGCTATCGATGGTTAGTGTATGGCATTAGGTCTTTGATAGTACCTCATCGAATGTGCATAGCGAGGTACTGCTCTAGGGACTCCCTATAATAGGCTGAACTATCTCATCACCCAATCATAATAGTATGGCATCACTATATGATTCTGATGACCCTCTAGCAACTTCTACCGCTATGAATATCTCATCTAGAATCATGTATCTAGTCACTCTATCATCTGGCAATAGGGTCTCCATATCATATTGATGTTCAAAATGTGGTCTAGATGTACCATCCAATAGAGGATATCTCCAAACTACCAAGCATCTCTCAAAGGATACACAAAGACTCTCGGTGTACTCGCATCTACCATCACTAGAATGCCTTGTGGACATGTACATGAAAAATGCTCAAACAGCCAAATCTACAAGAGTGTGCATATCAAAAGACTCTCTCTGATATCTCACTAGTTGACATAGCTCATGGTATAGCTGGGCTAACATGCTGCGACCCCATGAGAATATGGTCCTCTCACTCTCCATCCTCTATACAAGATGGGTAAGAGGTGTAGAAAATATGATACCCTTTGCACTAGGTAATACAACCAAGGATACTATACAAAGCATCACCCTTTGTACCAAAGGTGTAGGGCCTAACAGTATGGATGACAAAAGGACATGATCTGATCAGGTTCACATATGTGGAACCCATCCTATACAATACTCTACATCTACATAAATCTCCTCAAAAACTCACTATGCCCTAGGTCTGACGGTCTCACCTTGGACTGGAAGCCACAAGATCATGTAGACATCCTCTAGTGTCACTATAATCTCTCCTAAGGGAAGGTGGAAGGAGCATGTATCCTCATCCCACCTCTCTATCAGAGTTGATAGTATGGCTTAGTGTAGTCTAATCTATGGTAGGACTGATAGCTAGTATAGTCCCACATCTCTCAATAATTGTATCTCATCATCATCAAGCTTAGACAGTTTCTCTCTAACAAAACCTAGCAACTCTCCAAAGGGATGCTCTCGGAGACGGGCTATGTCTTGCAAGCATAAACAAACATCATATCAGCAATCTACAAATCTAACTTGACTAGGTCAAGGTCAACCTCAATTAGGTCAAGGTTGACCTTCTTGGGTCAAGGTTGACCTTCCTGGGTCAAGGTCAACCTTGTTGGTTCAAGGATGACCTCATCCTAGAATAGGTGGAAATCTTCCAGTCAATGTCAACCTTCTTGGGTCAAGGTCAACATAGCTAGGTCAGGGTTGACCTTTAGGGTCAGGGTTGACCTTGCCTATAGAAATTAGGAATTTGGAAAGTATAGGAACAAACAATAGAAAACTCACCTCAGGAAGTGACCATCTGGGAGCCAGGCTCTATCTTAGAAGCTCCATGTGTGTGTTGCTTGAAGTTCTTCTCTCCTCAGCATCTTGCTTCCTCTTTTTGAATCTGCAAATGGTAAGAATAAGTATGTCTTCCTTTTCCTTATTTATAGTTAAAATTAGGGTTTTATTAGGGTTTTATTAGGGTTTCTTTTAGGGTTTACTCATGGTAAACTCAAATTTCCCTTCTTGTGCATTTAGATAGACATCCACTCTTTTCATCATAACTTGAGTTTGATAACTCCATTTTCAGTGCAGTCAGTGGTGTTGGAATTGTAATTTAGATACCTAACTTCTTGAATCAATTTAGGAAGGGTAGGAATCCTTCTAATTGGTTTAGGAAAGATCTTTTCAAAAAACAACATATCTAGTGTATAGAGTTTTCCTTATCACCCTGTTTCACCCTTCAGAAGTAGAAAGCCGAAACAGGGGGGGCATAAGGGGATTTATGCACTTCTCAAATTGTCACATAGTAATCTCTAGGTGATTTATGTATTTTCATTAACCTTGTGTGTTGCAAGTTCTAACATTTTTTTGTAGGATCTCTACATCGAGGACTTGGCTATATCCTTTTTATTTACTATGATGTTTTCTTACTTTAGCTTGCATATTCATGTAGTGTCATATCTAAGAAAAATTGAGGGCTAAATGTATCATCTTAAAATGGAAGCACTTCCATATTGATAGGTTTAGCACCCTCTTTTAGTGCATTCATCATGATATACTTGCATTTAGGATGCATTCTACACTTGATTCCTTCATTCTAGGTGAAATTAGGGTTAGGATCCTAAGGATTCTCCTTAATTTCCCTATTTTATGGCTCTATTTTCTATATTGGACTTACAAATAGGTCCTCCTGGCCTTCATCATATTCATCATAGGATTTTGTGCCTCTCCCTGGCACTCTACCCTATTCTGACATCATTTTTATGTCTCTGGGCATCCCTGGGACCTCCTATTTCTCATTCTAATTGGATCTAGACCCCTGGGTCAAGGATGAGGTCATCCCTAACCTAGGCCAAAGTCTAGGTCATCCCTGACCTAGGTCAGAGATGAGGTCATCTTTGGTCTCGGAGGGCCCTGAAATTAATGTCGAGCTTTCAGATCTAAGTGCGGAAGGGTTTTAATTTGAAATTCATTTAATTATTTTCCCTCCTTAGTTGGTTATTGTGATTGGACCATAATTTAAGGTTAAATTTGAATTATGGGTCCTCACATTACTCTAGGAGCCTCACCTTGAAACCTCTATATAAATACTCTCATTTGCCTTCATTTTCACCAAGCAATTTCATGATCAAGTTTCCATCAAGTGGAGACAAGACACAAGTTATGAAGTGAAAGTACAATTTATTTTAAGCAAGCAAGTGATGGTGAATTGAAGATGCAAGATTGCAAGAGGATGATATAGAAGATCAAGCCATTGTTGATATCAAGCATTTTTGTGAACACACCATTATGAACATCTATTTGGAGAAAGAGAGATCCTTTCTTCCTTGATCCACCATTATCAATATTAAAGCATTCAAAGATACAATCATAGGGTAGCAATTATAGATTATGAGTTTGGTAGGAGTACTTTAGCCTTGGGGGCTTGGTATGCTTTCTTATCTTATTCAAACCTATGCATTGCTTTCTCATACACATTCATGCTAGGGTTTTCATCTAGAGGATTAGATCTTGGCATTACACATTCAATACACACACACACACACACATTCAATTACAACCAGCTATTCATGGAGGTGGAGATCACCAAAACCGGGGTTTGACTAAGGTAAGACCTTATATAGCCACCCAAAAACACCATTTTTAGATATCTACAGTCATTGTTTTGAGAATTAAAGTGTAGTTCTGAGTACCCTTTTCGATGAACTTCTGAGATCCGTGAACAAAATTTATGTCAAAGTTGTGAGGGGTAGGATCCTGCCCCGGGGTAGACCTTGCCCCGCTATCTTGGTCAAAGTCGACCTACTTCCAGAAAGACAAGTTTTTTGGGTTTTCTCTGTTGCATTTTTTTGGTCCCAAATCTAGTTACAGAATTTCCCAAGACTATACACAGGCATCAGAAAATAGATATTTCTAGATTAATTCCACTATGAGGTATGTATCTTATCTTATCTGATTTAAAGCATTTCTAGATTTACATTACTTATTCAATTCCAATTCAAGCATACAAATGAATAGTGAGGAATGTTAGATGCATTGTCAAAGCTCCCTATCCATTTTTTACCTATTCAATAGTAAGAGATTTGCCTAAGATTATGAAACCTACTAACATGATATGCAAAGAATGTGTTATGGCCAAGCAGAAATGAAGTTCTTTTCCCAATAAGAAGTTCACCATAGTAGCGAAATTGGAAATTGTTCATATAGATCTAAGTGGTCCCACAAGGACTAGAGGATTATATGGTGAAAGGTATTTTATGATTTTTGTTGATGACTTTACTAGAATGATGTGGATAGCATTTCTTAAAGAAAAGTTTGAAGCATTTAATAAGTTTAGATTGATTAAGAACAAAGTTGAGAATGAATCTGGAATGAAGATTAAATGTTTAAGATTTGATAGAGGTGGAGAATTTAATATTTTTTGTGAAGAGAATGGTATTAAGAGATAGTTTTCAGCCCCTAGAACACCTGAACAAAATGGTATTGCAGAAAGAAGGAATGGATCAGTAACTGAGGTAGCAAGAGCTATGTTATTTGAGAATGATTTGGTGAAGACATTTTGGAGAGAAGTAGTGAACATAGTAGTATATACAATGAATAGAGTACAAATCAGAGTAGACACAGACAATACACCTTATGAACTATGGTTTTGACATGCCTTATCAGTTAAGTATTTTAGAATTTTTGGAAGAAAATTTTATATTAAGAGAGATGTGACATTGGTAAGTTTGATCCTAGAAGTGATGAAGGTATATTTCTTGGTTATTCATTGAAAAGAAAAGCCTATAGATATTTCAATAAAAGAACTAAGACTATTGTTGTGAGCACAAATATTAAAGTTGATGAGAAGTTCAAAATTTAGGAAAGAATACTTGATTATGAATCAAATGAAGAATTTCATCCTAGAATTGATCAAGAAAATATTAAATTATTTTATGAAACTGACAGTGATTTGTAGAATGAGAATTACATTGAGGAAATAAGAGAAGAACCGAGATCAGAGCAAAGAGTTGAAGCAAGAACTGAGATAGTGACACCTAACAAGAATCTAGCAAGAAATCATCCTACTGATCAGATTATTGGGAGCATAGAAAAAGGAGTTCTAAAAAGAAATAAGGTACAAGAAGAACTATGTTTGATTTCTTAATTTGAATCTAAAACTACTGAGGAAGCTTGTAAAGATGATAATTGGATTCAAGCAATGAAGGAAGAACTAGATCAAATTGAAAAGAACAAAACTTGGGAGTTGGTCCCTAGATCTAAAGATAAAAATGTTATAGGAACTAAATGGGTATTCAAAAATAAGATGAATGAACAAGGTGAAGTTTTAAGAAACAAAGCAAGATTGGTATGTAAGGGATTCTCAAAACAAGAAGGAATTGATTATGAAGAAACCTTTGCACCTTTTGCAACAATTGAAGTAGTAAGAATGTTTTTGGCTTATACATCTTATAAGAAATTCATAGTGTATCAAATGGATGTGAAGTCAACATTTCTAAATGGAGAATTGGAAGAAGAAGTCTACATTGAGCAGCCTAAAGGTTTTCCTTTAACTCAAGAAGAAGACATGGCATGTAAATTGAACAAAGCTCTATGTGGACTAAAGCAAGCACCTAGAACATGGTATGCAAGATTAGATAAGTATTTGATAAAATTGGGATTTACTAAAGGCACTGCAAACATTAATTTGTATCTGAAAGAGATTGAGAATGGTTTATGGATTGTAGTTATTTTTGTTGATGATATTATCTTTGGAGGAGAAGATGAAGCTACTAATAAATTTGCTAATGAAATGAAGACATAATTTGAAATGAGCATGATTGGTGAAATGAAACATTTTTTAGGATTATAGATAGCACAAAAAGGTGATGGTATTTTCTTATCTCAAACAAAGTATTTGAAAGAATTATTGAAGAGATTTTGAATGGAAAATTGTAAGCATGTTGGCACACCTATGGTAACTGACCATAAGTTGTCTAGTACAGATGAAACACCTACATTTGAAAAAAATAAGTACAGATCCATGATTGGAGGATTATAGTATTTAACTCATACAAGACCAGATATATCACATGTAGTTGGTATTGTTGCAAGATTTCAAGCTGGTCCTAAAGAGTCACATTATGTAGTAGTAAGAAGAATATTTTGGTATTTGAAAGGCAAAACTGACTATGGGTTGTGGTATGATAAATCATATGAATTTACTCTGTATGCATATACGGATGCAGATTGGGGAGGTAGTATTGATGACAAAAAGAGTACAAGTGGTGGAGATTTTTTTCTTGGAGGAAGATTGGTTTCTTGGCTAAGTAAGAAACAAATTGTATTTCAAAGAGCACAGCAGAAGCAGAATATGTAGCAGCAGAAAATAATTGTAATTGGATAATTTGGATGAAATAAATATTGAAGGATATTAGAATTAAGTTCAATGAGAATTTTATCATACATTGTGATAACACCAATATAGTAAGTATGTCTAAGAACCCTGTGTTGCATTCTAAAACAAAACATATAGAAATCAAGTATCATGTGGTTAGAGAAAAAGTTATAAAAAAAGAAGTCAACTTGAGTATATTAGTACAAAAGAGTGGATTTAAAATATATTTATAAAGCCTTTACCTAAAGACACATTTGAGTATTTGAGATGTATGCTTGGGGTTATGCCCCAACCTACTTTTGAGTAGTGATGCAGGGAGTTGCATCAGTCCAGTGGTATAAGAGCTCTATCTATTCTGGATTGTATGCTGATACTTCCTCTATGGGGGAGTATGTGTGTTTCTAAGTTGAGTCTGGAAGCACTCTTGTGAATGCATTTTCTAAATAGTGTCTTTTGATAGTTGAGCTTGTATTGAATTGACATATTGATTCTTTCCTTGTCATTGATGTCAATGGGGGAGAAGGATACATGAAAAAAACTTGGTGATTGATTGATGAAGAGGAATTGAAAAATTAAAGTAATAAGGAGGATGATACATTCAATGATTGATTGATTTGATTGATGAAGAGGATTCAAAAAGATAATGTAGAACAATAGTATTGCAGTTTGGTATTCATGGAACTTGGATGTTTTTCATCTATGTTGCCATCGGTGCCAATGGGGGAGATTGTTAGGAATGAATGTTGAATATGTCCTATGGGGGAGTATTCGAAGTCATTTTATAGCAGTTGTATGTTGCATTCATGACTATGTTTGTCATTGATGTCAACATTGATCTACTGGAGAATAACAGAGTAGCAGACATTGTTTGTATTAGCGCATGTGGATAATTTTAGATCAAGCTATGTGGAGTTGAGGACTTGTTCTATATTATGTCTTGAGATTATGGTTAAGAGAGTATATGAAAATTCAATTATTCATGACAGATATGTGTAAATAAGTGAAAATAATATTCAAACAATGTTTCTAAGAAGCGGCTTGTAATAACTGGATTATATCTCCTAATCGGGACAGAATCTAGACATACAAAGTTGAACAGAGGTTGATGATATTTCAGAGGTGACCTAGATGAGATAGCATAGTTAGAGGTCACACGTGTGAAGAATTATTTAGTTTGGAAGCCGACAAGTTTATGTGGTTATAAAATATTATGTAACATGTAATGATTTATATTTTGTATTTGGTTAAGCCTAGTTGATTGACTCTATTTTAAATTATTTGAGTGTGGTATAAAGGAAGGATTTTTTTCCTTGATTTGATAAGGAAGTGGAATGAGAAATGATACAATATTGTAAGAGGATATGCAAATTAAGTAGATCTGGTAGTGAGATCTGGTGAAGTATTTGGTGTGGTTTTGGCACAGACAAAGGAGTTGTTGAGATAAGTAATTATTGGTATTATTCTATTTGGATAATACAGAGATCAATTGGACAGTGTGTTCGATGATCTTTCCCTTGAAGTTGTTTGGACAGTGGGTCCTTCTGCCTTCCATAACTCTTAACTGGGTTAGAATATTTTAACAAGAATTCAAAGTCTCCTAACGGGGACTGATATGTACTGAATGTATTTCATAAGACTCCTAATAGATTCCATCCTCTCACAAGGAATTTTCATATTAGTACATATTTTTTGGGTACCATCCCCACCAGGGTTTACTCACTAATCAAGAGGTTCCCTAGTTAACATATCTTGTGTTATTGTGTATGTTTATCTTTCTATGGTTGTTGTTTATATTGGTTACATGCTTGAAATCTAATAATAGTATTATAAGTTGTTTTTATCTAATAATTGATTCATCCCCCCCCCCCACCTCTTAGTTATCTTGGTGGACTTTACTTTCTAACAACATCATGATAAATATTATCTTTATTTTCCTCACTTGAATTCTTTAAGTTATGGAAGTATTAGGGTAGCTTGTTGTTGCACTCCATTATTTTAGAAGTTGGTTCACCAACTATTAGCCTATTCTTCTTTCTCTTACTATCCTCAGACCTTTCTAATTTACCTCTTCCATATAGAATTACCTTTTCTATTTTCTTTTCATGGATAGCTTCTTTATCCTAGTTGGTGATTTTGACCTCTTCCTCATTGGCATCCTTATCACAAACATGATTCTCGACTATAATTGATCTAGAAGTGACTTTCATGCTAGGATTATTTATGGGAGAGAGATATCTCAAGCCCATCTCCTCAAAATGGATACATTCATAAAGCTCCTTAAACCCCTTTGGTATAGAAACTTCAACTCTAAGAATCAAATCACAATCTAACTACTCCTCAAGAAATCCCTAAGGTTCTAGATGAAATCCAAATGTTTAGGGGATCTATATACATGGATTGAGGGTATTCAAGACCCACATCCATGTCTAGAGCACTACAAACCTTACCACTCTCAACTTATGAGACTAAGGTTATCACTTTGGAACAAGGTCTCACTTTATGGATAAGTTTATCTTTAAGATGGTCATCCTTATTACTTATACCAACTCTCTTGAAGCTAGAAACATAAGTCAACACTAAAGAGCTATCCCAATTATAGTTGGATTTAATTATATTAGCAATGTTATCTCTAATTTTCCCCATCACTAATTTTTTAGCATTGAGAGGACTTTGTCTGAGAGGATCATCTACCACCTTAGCAGGTATATCAACAAAAGGTTCAAATCTTCTACCATACAAGACGATGCCATTCATTATATAATATTAATGGTTTGATATTTCAACACCAACCTCAGTGGTAGTAGAGGGGATTATGGTGACCCCATCTGTGCTCATGAAATTCAAATTGTTAATATCCTTTTGAATATTATGATTAATAAATTTAAAAACTTTAGGGGAGGTATTATTCTTGACCCCTTGTTCCATATTATCAGATATATGAGAGTTATCTAAAACTCTAGATGCATAATTGTGCATTTTATGTGTATTATTAATCACAAGAGGATTATCATACCTCTATTTGATTATTGGGAAATTCCTCATAATACGACTCTCTTATCTACAAAGAAAATAAGCATTGATTCTAACCAATATTTCAAGATGATAGTAGTGGATGCCATCCTCCAAATGGATACTCAAAACATTAAGAAGATCAATTCCAAGGTTCAAAGAGACTAAAATCCTAGCATCCATGTGCGGTAGGGTTACTTTGGTGTGATCAATCCTAATGACACTTCCAAAAGGAGAAAGCATCTAAAAACTAAAGGTCCACAAAAATATAGGATCATTCTTAACCACAAGCCATCTAGGGTAGGAAAGGGTGAACACCTCATCACAAATGAAGTCAAGGGACCACCTAATTGTTCTAAAGGTACAACTACTAATACACCAAAATTGCTTGTCCAAAACATTAGTTTGTTTATCATGATCATTGAAAAAGAAAAAAAAAATACCTTTCTAAATCATTCTACAAAAATTAATGCAAATACCAAATTTTCTATTCTACACATTAATAATTTATGAGAATGAACCATCAAAATATCAGTAGTAGAAAAGAATATCGAAACATCTCTTAACCTCCTTGTTTCCATAGATATGTCCATTTCCATTTCTAAATTAGGTTGAATACATAGGGTGCTAATGGTGCAAGGAGAGTGATTATCTTGTTGTCCTCCATCCATTTTACCTTTCCCTTTTCCATTTTGGTTAACCACAAACCTTGTAATGAGAGAAACTATCATTTTAAAAACACAAGAGCCTTAATAAAAAATTTGGGCTATTCAGGGTTAGGGTTAATCTCATCTATCTTTCCTTGGTCATGGCCAAATAATTTATGAGATTCCCCCATCACAAAATTAGGCTTTGTAGTACTTCCTAAAATAAAGCATCACCAAAAGTACAAAAACCACACAATAATGCATCTAGAAAGGGGATAAAAAATGAGTGTAAAATGGTAGCAAGGAGGATACTTGCCAAACAAACCCTCCTATTCACTTCCCTAGTTAAATTTTTCAAAGATCTTGATAATGATGGTTGAATGTTGTAGCAAAAACCCTAAGTTCATCTATAGTTGTAGAGCTCTTCATCCCTCTTGATAATGGACTCACTCTTCTCTTTCAATAATGGTAGACAATCATTAGAATCAAAACCCTAAGTTCATCAGGTCGGGGCCTAGATTGATTGGTGAGAGCTTCCTATGGTAAAGCATGAGGTCATGAGGTTTAGTCTCCCCTCATCCCATATTGTAATGGAGGACATCTTGCACCAGTGTCACCGATCATGTTAAAATTTTTACCTATCGCATTGTAGTTTGCAGGGGCGCTAGTCTCGATTCTTGTAGTCTAAAGAAAAACCCTAAGTTCATCTCTAGTTGCAGAACCTAATGTCCCTCTTGATCCATCCCTATGTTTAAAATTTTATAATCTTTTCCTTCCTACAAATAAAGATGTTATACAATAAAAAGGTTACTTTTTATTAATATTGTTAACTATAGAAAATAAGTTATTAAAAGTTATAAAAAGTCACAAATTATTTCTTGATTTTTTTAAACAATAAAGTTATGACATATAGATAAAATCTTAAATATCACTAGTTCATGTCATCTTAAAATTATTAATGGTTGAGTTGCTATAGGTCTTAGAAGGTAAAAATATGGTAAAAAAATAATTGATTTCAAAAAGTGGGCCACACTATTTTGAGATCACCCCATACATGTATTTGATTCCCATATTTATTTTTTGCTCTTATGTTAGAGATCATTTTTATATTTATGGGATCAACCTCAAAGTCGCAAACTTGGTCCTTTCACATTCAAATTTTAAAATCCATATTTTAAGTGACTCCCACCTACAAGCTTCCCAAAAAAGGATAGAGTTTCTTTTAATTAAATGCCTACAATGCATTCATTTATTTATTTGATATATCTAAGAATTCTAAGGCATATCAACCCATTTTCACACTTCAATTGGTTTACTAAAAGGAATTTAAATTTGTATGAGCATCTCATGACCATATTCATGTCAAAAGTATTTTTTATTTTGTATAAACATTTCTATCAGTTGGTATAAGAGAATGCATTCCCTAACAACACAATGAAACCCTATTAAGGTATTATTAAATATGAACAATCTTCATATACTAGAAAAGGTGAAAGTAATAAACACAAATCAAACAAAGAGAAAAATATGATGTCATAGATTGCTAGAGAGTATACAATGTTCATGTGCTTGTAGACTCAACCTTTTATATGGTTAAGATAATATTTTGATCCTAGACATATAATAGACTTTCACATCTTATTTATGATCCAAAGATATCATAGATTGTGGAATCTTCATTTGAACCATTCATTCTTCAATTAGAAAGCTAAATAAAATTATTTATTGCACTTACCTTATAAATTTTATTGTTGTAGTTATCAAATTTATCAATCCTAACTACTACTATAATTAATCTAGACCAATTCATACTAATTTGATTGCATTTACTTAATTAGTATTATTACACTTAAGAAAAATTTGTCTTCCTTTACATTATTTTATTTATTTAAAATTAATATTTATTTTCAACATCAAATTTAATTAATTAATATCATTATTAGAATTTTGTATGAGTGGTTTATCTCTTACAAAAATATGGACAATAATGAATCAAAATTAATTCCATAATTAATATTTTAAAGATTAAACTAGAAAACTATTCATGATAACACACTTACAATAAATTAAAATGATAAAATAATAAAATTTGAAAAGAAAATAAGAACGTAGACACAAAGGCCCACAATCCACTTAGAGTGATTTGATTTTAATAGGATGGGCTATAATTAGAAATCAAGCGGAAGAAATAGAGATAAATTAAGTAAAGATAAAATTAGAATGTCATAGATTGCTAGATTGAGTATGCACATTCAAAACATTCATATGAGATTCAACTCTATATAGTTAAGATAATTTTTCGATCTCAAGACAAATAACATAACAAGCTATCAAATCTTATTTAAGATCTAAAAATATTATAGAATGTGTAATCTTGGTTTTGATAGTTCATTCTTCAATCACAAATCTAAATCCAATTATTTATTGTACTAAAATAATTGTCAAGTAAATAAAAAATATCAATCAAAACTACTATTGTTATATTTAATCTAGACTAATTTGTATTAAATTGATTGCATTTACTTAATTAGTCTACATAACACTTATATTCTATATTCCTTTACATACATTATTTATAAGAGATTAGATTTCCATGGCCTATTAAAATTACTACTTAATTTTTGGGTTCCATTGTATAGGTTTTTGATGCAAACAAAAGCCTATGTAATGGAATACAAAATTAAATAATAATTATTTTATTTATTGAAACTATACATTTAATATATTTATTTGTTTATTAGAAATATATACAAGTGATTTATCTCTTGCAAAACTATTAACAATAATGAATCATCATTGCTTCGATAACTAATTTTTAAATATTAAATTAAAAATTTGCACATATAGCTCTATTTGTATCAACACACAATAAATTTAAATTATAAAAAGATAAACATTAAAAAAAAAAATAGAAACAAGGTCCAAAGGTCCACAATCTACTTACAGTGATTTGATTTTAATAGAATGAACTATAATTAGACATCAACTCTAGACAAGAAAAAGCTTAAAATACATGCTTATCTCTAACCTTGTTAAATTGGGAATTTGAATTTGTATAAGCATCTTAAGAGCGTATACATGTCAAAAGGTTTTTTTTCTTTTTTCTAGGGGGGGAATACTCACTTCTATAGGTTGGCTTAGGAGAATGTGCCCCCTAGAAATATAATGCAATTCTACTATGATAGTATTAAATACAATCAATCTTCATATAGTAGAAAAATCAAGCAAAGAGAAAACTAGAACACCATAGATTGCTAGATTGAGCATGCATGCATAACACATTCATATGATTGTAGACTCAACCTTGAATAGAGTTAAAATAAAATTTTGATCTTGGACAATTAACGGGCTATCACATCCGGATATAAAAAATAGACCATCACGTCCTATTTATGATCCAAAAATATCATAGATTATGGAATCTTCATGTGAAATGTTCATTTGGATCATTGATTCTTCAATCACACAAGGAATAACTATTTATTGCAACTACCCTCCTCAAATAATAATTATAATTATTGAGGTTATCAATCTCAATTGCTATGTTATGATTAATCTACACTAATTTCTACTAAACTCACTGCATCTACTTAAATAGTCTAACTTACACCTAGAAAAGCCTATCTTCCTTCTTATGATTTTATTTATTTAAATTCCACATTAAATTCAATACAAATTTATTTAGTTAATTATTAATTAATTTACTTAATAGAAATTTACACAAGAGCTAATTTATCTCTTACAAAAGTATTGACAATAATGAATCAAAATTGATTCTATGATTTATTTTTTAAATATTAAATTAGAAATAATAATAAATCAAAATTGATTCTGTGATTTATTTTTTAAATATTAGATTAGAAATTAACATGTACAACTATTCGTGAGTGATTCATGACAATACAATTACATTAAATAAAAATAAAAATGATAAAAATCCAGAAGAAAATAAAAATAAAGACAAAGACACAAGAGGCCCACAATCCACTTAGAGTGGGTTGATTTTAATAGAAAGCTATCATTATCAACTTTAAACAAAAATAAGTTCTAGATTAAAGTTCATCTTATCTCTAACCTTGTTAACATCATTTTGATTAGAGAGAAGGAACATTTGTATGAGAAAACAAAGCAATTTTTCTATTTTCCCACAAAGTAAAGAAGATTTCCACTTGAAAAGCATGTCAGATTTGGGTAAACTTGTAGGGAATACAAGGCCAATCCCCCAAAATGGTTATATGCCAAGAAAAAGGTTTTGGTCAGAAAGGTCTAAAAATTTCATGAATCTAACTCCACAAGTTTTGAGCATGAGAACATAACTAGAAGAGGTGTTTGAACATCTTTTATTACCCATAAAATGGACAATGAGGTCTGAAATACCCATATGTCATGAGAAGGAACCCAAAGGCAAGCCTTGGAAAAGAATACACCATGAAAAATGGGTGAGCTTGGGCTTGATATTGGCAATCCAAATGTTTTGGAATCTATGACACCAAATTGTCTAAGAGGAATACAAATCCCACCAAAGATTCAGAATTGGAACCATTGCAAGATGCAAAGAAAGCCAATGGTAACCCAGTTGTGGCTTGTAACTATAAAAAGAGGTATTGGGGAACTAACACAAATATTTCCACTAGGACTTCATACAGTCAATTCCTAATTTGTGTAGCATATTCAGAAGCAAAGCCAACACAACCATGTTGAATGTCTATTGATTTGGGTGAACATGCTAGTACTAGGCTTAATTATGTTTATTTTCTATTTTCTAGTGAAGATAGGGTTTTTAGAAATTATGAAGTTGTCTACTTCACAAACATGGAAAAATAGTAAAATAGATTAAAAAGAACTCAAAACTAACCTCTAGGTATGATGTCCTTATTTCAATTAAAAAAATTCAATTCAAACAAATACAAAAAATCATTTGATACTAAATGAACCTACATCTGAATTTTAGCGAATCTCATCTCAAAATGTTATAAAAATAAGCTATACAACTAAGAAATTATAGAAAAATGCCCATTCCCTAAATATTCTTGCTATAGATATATATTTAAATTTTTACTATTTTAACTTTCCCATAAATTAATTTATTTTATTCCATAGAATTGCTACTTTAAAAATAATTGTTAACTATAAAAAATGAGTCATAAATAGTTATGCACAAAAAATTACAAATTATTGTATACGTGTAAATCCTACCTGTGTAGTCAAGCTCAAAAAATGCAAATGAGTTAGTTACAAATAAGACAAGACACAAGGACTCAACACATACCTCAGATGAACTAAAATGGAAGAAGCCCTCATTCTATTTTATTTTCCCTTTAAGAGAGAATGTGGGCATGCTCTCCAAACACAAAAAATGTATCCCTAATAGATGCAAGCTTGATAAGATAATGGAAATGAATCTAATGCAACTACAATGGAGATTATATGATAAAACTAGACGAGAACTAGATGAAAGTGATGGTGAAGATGATGAACTGTAATACCTCTCCTACAGTGATACTATGATTTGATACTTTTTTTTATTATGATGGTTAGAACTATGCACTCATGTTTATGTTTCATGGAGGATTATACGTTCATCAGATGATATTTATATGCTCAGTTATAGTTACATTGATTATATGTTTATGAGATCCTAGAAGAATGTATTAGTTTTACATGTTTTATCTCATGAATTGTATACTAACCCTTATCTCAATTGGTTTATGGATACATATGTCTGATGTGTTTTCATGACTCAGGATGAAGTCATAGTTACTCACTCAGTGAGGTCCACACGATGTATCGATCCTAGTCATCTGCTTGCATATATCTGATTTGTATATCTATATGTATATGTATCTCTTCTTGGTGATGCAGGATTTGCAGGTACCGGGTATCGTCTCCACCTGGCTCCACAGGTCTGAGCGATCCCTTAAAAATCCTCGATCGTTGTTGTTGTCATGGAGATATCACCAAGCTTCACAAAAGAAAACCTTTATCCTTGATCATTCACCTCAGGTGGGAAGTGCCGGATCAGTTCCTGGTAGGGAGGTATTAGGTGGTTTATCAGTTATTAGGGTTTGGATCTTGTTCTTGCTGTTAGGGTATGCTCAACCTTGTTAGTAGGTTGTCTATGTGAATCCTTGTTGGTCGATTTCTATTTCAGTGACTTATCCCTGTTAGATTATCATGTTAGTAATTAGGGTCAAGTTGTTATTTGTACCTTGCATCTTCTGGTTATATAGTTATAATGATAGTGATGCGAATAATAAGTTAATTGTACTATATGTGTCATAAACATATGGGTGCACACATATGCTTATGAACATATATACGTATATATACTTATAAGTATAAATAAATATATAATTTATATTAACAGGATTAACAAAATAGCACTAGCTTTATAATTGTTGATAAATATATATATATATATATATATATATATATATATATATATATATATATATATATATATATATATATATATATATATATATATATATATATATATATAAATTAAGAAATAAAATAATAAAATTGCCTTTGGTAACAAAACTAGCTAGCTAGGAGGGAGTTGAACTCGAGACCTCCTAGAAGTTGGGCTAGTTAGTTACCAATTGGGCTATGTGAATTCCTTGTGAGGAATTTAACTTAATTCGTTATTAAAGTTTGATTTTGACAATATTTTAATTAAAAATTAATAAAACTTTATTAAGGTGTACGGGAATGCAGTTGGAGAAGTTGGAGAAGTTTCTCCCGTAGAGAAACTCCTCCAACTACCATGTTGGATATAAAATTTAATTACACGGCTATAGAAAAGGAGGAGAGGATAGCGGAAGAATTTGGAGAGCAGAAGGCTGGAATTTGGGAGCAGGGGACTGGAAGAGGTTTAGGGATTTCTTCAACCAGATCGTCAGAATCCAGGCTGGATCCTGCACCCAAAAATAAATTTAGATGTGTTAGATTTGTAGTGGAAATTAATATTTTGTTTTTTTGCGGCAAAATTTTATAGGCACTTTAGTAGTATTAATGTTTGTAAAATTTATATTTATGTAGTGAAGAAATTAATAGTTCTTTTATTGCAAATAAATACTTGCCGTATTTATTTATATACATATATATATATATTATATATATATATATATATATATATATATATATATATATATATATATATATATATATATATATATATATATATATATATATATATATATATATATATATATATATATATATATATATATATATATATATATATATATATATATATATATATATATATATATATATATATATATATTTATGTTTTACAAAATATATATATGAAGTTATAACTTTATAAAAATTAAATCATAAGTTCAATATATTATTTTTTTAAACATTCGATTTTAAAAGAAAAAGAAATATTTTATAAACATTTCGATGTTTTGGTTAATAGGTGAATATATATATTACCTTTGTTTTTTAAATGTTTCTTTTAAGAAAATAAAAATTTAAAGAAGAGTTTTTATTTCATTTCATATTATTCAATAAAAACTAAAATATTCATTTCTGTATGTTTGAGAATTAAACAACATTAAATAATATTATTTATTTATATATATATAGCATAAGCTAAGTTAAAATAAAATAAAATTAAAATTAAAAGAAAACATATGTTAAAACCAAAAAAAACCGAAAAAATATAACAAAATAAAATTAAAACAAAAAAAATACATATCCGAACAAATGTTTTATTTTGTATATGATTGTGTGCGGCAGCAGGCCTGCTGCCACCGGGTACCCCGGGGGTACCGCACGGAGCGGGCCCCCTTCCCCTTTTTGCTTGTGCGTTTAAAACAAAACAAAATTTTTGTTTGGATTTATTTCGGGTTAGCATTACATTTTATTATATATATAATATATGGTTAATATATTATATATATAATATAATATATGTTTTTTTTAATAATATTATGGTGTAATATATTATATTATATATATAATATGTATAATATTATATATATAATATAATTTAAGTTTTTATTTAAATTAAATTGGTATTATATTATACATATAATATACATTATATGTATAATATGAATTATATTTTGAAAACATGGTTTTTTTTTATATAAGCTTAATATATTATATATATATATATAATATATATGATATTATATATATATAATATAATATATGGAGATATTCATTTTAAGACAACTAAGAGGAATATTAATTTAATGAGTAAAAATTATATTAATATTTGATTTATATATTGACAAAATGGTGTTATATATATCTAATATATTATATGTATATATTATATATATACAATATATTAGATATAATATAATCCATTACATGGGGCAAACTTAGGAACTAGGAGGCATATTATTTCAATGGTTTAATAAATTTTAATTAAAATTGCAAATATATATATATTAGTATTTAGTTCCATACTTAGATAAATGTTAGGATGGAGACTAGAAAACTGAAAACAAAACCCTTGCTTCCTAACTTAGCAACAATTAAACCTGCCAAACTTTAGAACCTCCTAAGCATCCTAGGGTAGATCTGTTATAGTAGAAATGTTGAATATGTTAGTGGGTTGCTAGGAAATCCTGATGGGATTAGGTTAGGGTTAGGAAACCTAGGAACCCTAAGTAAGTGGCTCTCAGTGCAGGGCCGGGGCCCTAAAGTGGCTAGACCAGGATAACTGACTGATGAGTTAATTAACCAAGTGATAACCTAATAAAATTTAAGGGATGGGTTTAAAATATTAAAAAGATTAAATTGTGCCTCGTCCATGCCATTAGCGCTAGGAAAGGCTATGGATGGGAGTGGGAGAAGGTACCTATGCGTAGGTACGATCGAATGGCACTTGTCTATACGAAAGGCATTCGATTCCGCATGTGCCTACTTGGGGGCCGGGGCCAGTGTGGCTAGTACCAGGACAACCCAAGGGGTGAGGGCTATGCGATGACACTCACTTAGGTTGTTGCTTAGGATTTCCTACCCAAACCTTAGAGTCCCTTGTGAAATGACTTTACTTGTGTGAAATGTTATCCAACCCTTTTGGTAAAACCTAGTAAGTTCCTTCTTTGTGGGCTTGGTGTTTATCTCCTAGCACGGGGGGTGAAACTTTACCAGTTTCACATGGTTGGGTGGAAAATCTTTCTATCGAGGTATCTTGTGCAGATGTAAACAACTGAAGATTCATATTTGTCTGTGCACTTGTTGAAGAATGAAGACTTGTACTTATTCATGTTGTTGTAAACTTATGTATTCTCCTATGAGGAGTTTGAAATGTAATGTTAATTTCAAATGATGTAATGGGTAGACGTAGGAAAAGGGTTATATGGGATGTTCATTTAATGTATGTTGAAAAGATGTAATGTTGTTATATATCAAGTTATGTAAAATGTTGATGAATCATTTGTTGTACTATTGTAATATGTTAATTAGATGAAATGGAATTACAGTAATTGATTCTTAAAAGTTTTAGATGTAAAATTGAAAATGAATATGTTTAAGCATTTCCCAAATAGGATCTTTAAATGAAATATGTATGGGTAATAAATGTTTGTATTAGTTTATCAGTTTTCTATAAATTATACATTTACATTTAAGGGAACCTTGGAAAGAAGTTAGAATATGTTTTGTTTATTTGCAAACTTTAAAAGTTCAAAATTTTTCGTAAAACTCTACTTAGGTTTTCTTTTACAAAGTAAACCTTTGTGCATTTCCCTGGTTCCCTTGCGGGGCATGACATGAACTAGATGCAAGATATTAAACTAACATGAATTCAAATAAGTCTAAGATTAAATGCAACAAGTTAATATGAAAATGAGATACTATGCTAACAAGATATCATTAAAATGCTTAAGAACTCAAAAATTAAACTAGTGTGATAACAATACATGTGAATAATGGATGACTGCAAAGGAAGAGGCTCCTATTTATAGAGCTTCGATGAAAATGGATGGTGAGGATTTAAAATCTAATGGAGGGTAAAGATTCAATAGGATCAATAGGTGGAGATGTGGTAGAGATTATGAGGAAACCACATAAGGGCCACACAAGAAAGGGTGGTTGGCCATGCAAAGGGCATGAATTTCTCACACATGTGTGAGAAACTTTAAAAGGGATGGTTCATTGAATGAAAGTGACAAAGTGGAAGGCTTTGAAAGGCTTAAGGTTTCTCACACGTGTGAGAAAATCCAAAGAGTGGAGAGGATAAAACTATGTAAGAATTTAGTTGGACATTTATGGAAAGTTGTTGGCCGCCTTGGGAAAGGTTGCTCACACATGTGTGAGAAATATTAGGCTACTAATTTGTGTAGGAATCACAAAATTAGTCTAATTAATTTAGGATTAATTATAGGAGTAGGTTTAGAGGTGATGGTGATGGTGGTACGTTAGGGATTTAGGCTTATATTAGGATGTAATTAACTTGAAGGATTAGGAGTGGATGAGATTTAAATAATAAAATTATTCAAATAAGAGGGTGGAAGGGGTCAAACTATTTAATTAAAATTTAAATACTATAGGACTATAGAGGGATAAAGGTGAATATATTTAATTAAATAAATTTAATTAAATATATAGAAGAAAGGTGGAAATATAATTAATTAACTATATAGTTGGGGTAAATCAATTAAATAGGATATAATTGATTGAGGGGATAAAAGCCACAAGGGACATTTTTAAACATCTACATTTTTTCCCTCTTTGATACGATGTGAGAATGGCATCACATCAAATAAAATAAAATAAGATGCCCCAGCGAAAGATGAAGGCTTGGAAGTCATGTTGGAATGACAATAGTGGAAGGGTGTGCCCCCTAAAGAAAATAACGCAAAAAATAAAATTTGAGGAATTTTATCAAAACAATGCAAAGAGAAGGAAAACAATGGGGAGAAAATGGAAGAAATAAATAGGAACTTCAAAATGCAAAATGTAACATGAAAAATGAAACCTAAAATGCAACTATCAAAAGAAAAGGGGATTTAGGGATTTAGTCATTTTGATGTGGAGAGCATACCCTACTTTGATTTTGAAAGAAGAGGTATGCATCACATGTTAAACAACATGGATGACATAATTCCTTTGCGTGGACTAGACTCCCAGAAAAATAAGGTAGATTTAGAAACATAGATGTAGATTAAAAACCATGGCAGAACTAATGTAGTGACACACATGAGGAGATATTAATACACCCAAGTCTTGATTAGAGACTTGGTAGAAGTGGACTAGACTCTTAGAAAAATAAGGTAGATTTGGAAACATAGATGTAGATTAAAAACCATGGCAGAACTAATGTAGTGACACACATGAGGAGATCTTAATACAACCAAGTCTTGATTAGAGACTTGGTAGAAGTGCAAAATACCGTATCCCCAATGATACATACATAACCATAATTGAGTAACCAACATAGATGCACTAAAGTACCCACAAAAACATCATTCCAAACAACAACATGTATCAATATATACCAGTCAATATACACCAAGATATGGAAGATCTAGGCCATGTTGAGTAGGTTCCATTGAAACACAAAGATAAAATCAAATAAAAGACCTTATGATCAAGCAGTCATTCAGTCCATAGATATTTACATGATGCAGGAGCATCTCAGGTTCTTGGCAATCCTATGTCACCAAAAACAAGTTAGAGTTGTTAGATATGCTCGGTAGCTACTTTTGGGCTCTCGGTGATGTTTTCCTATTTCCACCGATAGGGCTCAGTTTCTACTCGGTTCCTTCATTCACCAAGTTGGCTTAGTTGGTTCACCATGTTAATTTCTTGTTGCTTGGTAATCTTGCTCACCGAGTGGTTTATTTTGGATTTTTGTTGAGGCCAACTTGTGCATTAAATTTTGATCACAGAGTTAATGGCTACATCAATCATTGGGAAGTGTGTGGACCTAGATCTAGTCATTTCCTTCTCCAATGATGGATTTGAAGGCCGACTTGTTTCGATAGCCTCTTGTATAAATAAAGTAGTGTGTTGTAGTTTTAGGATCATTTTTTGAGAGATAGGAGATAGGTTTTGAAAGTTGAATCCTCGCATGTATGAGGACTGTTGTAACTAAATTTTGAATGTATTTGGCCACAACCGAGAAGGCCTTACAACCTGAAATGTATGAGGTTATGATGAATAATAGATGAAGTATTTTCATTCTCTCTCTCTCTCCTTGTTTGTGTTATTATTTCTATGTCATGTTTCGGCAAGGAGATTGGTGATTAGGGTGTTCCTTTGGCCCCTCATCCTAGTCTCCCTTGCGCTAGGTGGTGTCAGAGTGAAGTTATATATGGATCAAAATTTGCAAATTTAGGTCGAGGGTTCCTTCTTGTAAACCTTAGTAGTGATATTTTTTTTGGGGTAGCATATTGTGATCTAAACTGCAATTACAGAGGGTTTCAAGATGGTTCATGGGAGGTGAGATGCAGATCTAGGATTAGCTAACATGCTAAGAAAAATTTATGCAATGTTAGAAGCTTTTGAGATAGCCCAGTGCCAAGGAAGACATCTTGAGGATGTTAGTGATGAAGAAGTCAAAGATGAACAAGGTGAAGTAGAACCTACACCTATGATGGGTCAAGGTGAAGAGAAAATCTTCAAGGAATTGACAAATTTGAAGTCTACACCACATTTCAATCATCCTAAATACAGTGGTAGGTTGGATTCAAATGAGCTGATGGATTGGATAACTGGGATTGAAAATTATTTTGAATATGAAAATATCCCTGAGGAAAAGAAGGTGAAAATCACAAGTACAAAATTGAAAAGCCATGCATCCTTATGGTGATGAAAGGTAAAGACAAAATCAAGGTATGGAATAAGATGGTGAATAAATTGAAAGGCAAGTTCTTGCCTTGTGATTACCAGAGAACCTAGTTAGGAAAATGCAAAGTTTGAGGTAGAAAGATAGCTTGGTAAAAGACTATACTGATGAATTCTATAGATTAGACATCAGATATAGACATGTTGAGGATGAGGTAGAAAGAATTGCTAGATACCTAAATGGGTTAAGCTTTTCTATTCAAGAGGAAATCAGTTTGGTTAAGTTCAAAAGTATTGAAGAAGCTTATCAATTTGCCCTAAAAGCTGAGGTGAAATTGAACAAAAGACATGAGCAAAGACAAAGAGGAAGCTGGTATATTCCCTAGAGAAAGAGGTAGATATTATGGTGAAAATAATAGATTTGATCAAGACAAAAAAAATCAAGATAAAGACAAGACCGAGTGGAAAGGTGAAAATTCTTCTAGAGGAAGAGGCAGTAACTACTGAGGTAGTTATAGTAGAGGTGGATTTTGAGAACTTGTTACAATTATGGAGAAGAAGGACATAGATCATTTGAATGTACCAATGCAAGCAAGAAGGTCATTAATAGTATAAATGATTTGGTGCAAGAAGACTCACCGAATGAACCAGAAAAGGAAAAGAACTTGATGGTCAGAAGAGAACTTTGGAGTGAAAGTAATATGGAAGATTCAGTAAGGGAAAGTTTGTTCAAGACCAAATGCAAAGTTGTTGATGAAGTGTGGAAGGTAATCATTGACAGTGGAAGCTCAAAAAAATTGGCATCTGAGAAAATGGTTGCAAATTTATAGTTGGAAAGGTTGAAACACCCAAAGCCCCATCAAATTTCATGGATCAAGGATGAGCATACACTATTGGTAAGTGAACAATGTTATGTGAGTTTGAAAATTGTCAAGTACTATGATAAAGTATTATGTGATATCATGCCTCTGGACTGTTGTCATATTTTGTTGGGTAGACCTTGGCAATATGATAGACATGCTATATATGATGGAAGATTGCATAAATACACTATTTGGGATGATGGGAGAAGACAAATCTTGTTACCTTTGATTGAAGAATTTTTTGGTAATTTTTGAACATCTATAAAAGTTTGTTTGATCGAAGGAATAAATTTTGTTAAGGATTTGAAGAAGAATGATGTATGTTTTGTTGTGATTCCTAACAAACCGAGTGAGAAAATAGTGGATAATATCCCTGAAGAGATTGATAAGATACTCACCAAGTATAGAGAGATCATTTATGATAATGTACCCAATGGTTTACCACCAAAAAGAACCATTGATCATTGTATGGATTCAATTCTTGGAGCTATTTTACCGAATAAGGTAGCACATCAGTTAACACCTATTGAGAATGAGGAACTCAACCGACAAATCCAATATTTGTTGCAAAAAATTTTGATCTGAGAAAGTGTAAGTCCATATGCAGTACCAACTATATTGGAACCTAAGAAGAATGGATAATATTTACTGATTCTAGATAAATCAAAAAGATATCAGTGAAATATAGGTTTCCTATACTGAGAATGGATGACATAATGGATAGTTTGAGTGGAGAAAATTATTTTACCAAAATTGATTTGAAAAGTGGATATCATCATATCTGAATAAGAGAAGGTGATGAATGGAAAACTAATTTCAAGATAAGAGAAGGTTTGTATGAGTGGTTGGTTATGCCTTTTGGTTTAACTAATGCACCGAGTACTTTTATGAGATTGATGAATGAGGTTTTGAAGAAATTCTTGGGTAAATTTTTTATTATATACCTAGATGACATTCTAATATTCAGTAAGACTAGAGAAGAACATGTGTTGCACATTAAACCGGTATTGCAGAGATTAAAGGAATAAAAGTTATTGATTAATTTGAAAAAGTGTTCCTTTATGAAAGAAGAGATTGTGTATTTGGGATTTTTTATTTTAGCTGATGGCTTGAAAATGGATCATGAGAAGGTTGAAGCTATTTTGAATTGGCCTACACCTGAAAATACTAGTGAGGTGAGATCATTTCATGGTTTAGAAATTTTTTACTGAAAGTTCATCAAAAATTTCAATTAAATTTGTAATGTTATGACTGAGACTATGAGAGGAGATAAAAGAGAATTCAAGTGGACACATGGAGTTGATAAGAGTTTTGAGACTTTGAGGCAGAAGGTTGTTGAATTACTTGTATTAGCTTTACCTGATTTCAATAAGGTATTTGAAGTTGAATGTGATGCAAGGGGTAATGCAATAGGAGTTGTTTTGAGTCAAGAAGGTAAACCTGTTGCTTTCTTTAGTGAGAAATTGAATGATGTAAAAAGGAAATATTCTATGTATGATCAAGAGTTCTATGCTATTGTTCAAGCCTTAAAGAAATGGATACATTATTTGATACCGAGTGAGTTTTTATTGTATATTAATAATAAGGCTTTATAGTATCTGGGTAGTCAAAATAAGTTGAATCAGAGACATATGAAATGGGTTGAATATTTATAGAGTTATACATTTGTGATAAAACATAAGAGAGGATTCACTAACCGAGTTTTTGGTGCATTGAGTAGAAGAAGATCTTTGATAATTGAAATGAGAATTGAAGTTCTTGGTTTTGATGACATGAAAGATTTGTATGAAACTGACCCTGATTTTTCTGATCAATGGAGACAATGCAAAGCACCTATTCAAGATCAATTGAGTACTAAATGGGAAGACTATTTTATTCAAGAAGGTATTTTGTTTAAATGTATTTAGTTGTGTATACCGAGAGGATCAATGAGAACTAATTTGATAAAGGAGAAACATAGTAGTGGTTTAGTTGGACATTTTGGCATTGACAAAACATTGAATTTTCTTAAGGAGAAATACTTTTTGGCCACAGTTGTATAAGGATGTTCAAAAATTTGTGAAAAGTTGTGGAATTTGTCAAGTTGCAAAGGGATTAAGTTAGAATACTAGATTGTACATACCAATTTCTATTCTTGAGAAACCTTGGATTGATATTAGTATGGACTTTGTTTTTGGCTTACTGAAGACTATAAGAGGTAATGATTCTATATTTTTTGTTGTGGATAAATTTTCTAAAATGGAACATTTCATACCCTATAGAAAAACATCAGATGCATTACATATAGCAAATCTTTTCTTTAAGGAAATTGTTAGATTGCATGGATTACCTAGGAGTATCATCTCTGACTAAGATAGTAAGGTTGTTGGATATTTCTGGAAGACTCTTTGGAAAAAGTTGGGTACCGAGTTGAGATATAGTTCTATATTTCACCCATAGACCAATGGACAAACAAAGGTTTTAAATAGAAGTTTAGGTAATTTGTTGAGATGATTAGTTAGAGATAAACTGAATAATTGGGATTCTATGTTGGCACAAGTAGAGTTTGCATACAATAATTTAGTGAATAGGAGTACTAGGAAAACACCTTTTGAGATTGTTAATGGCATATAATTGAGAGATATATCATATTTGAAGAATATTGCTAGTGAAGAAAAGAGAAGTGTTGAAGGAGAAGAATTTTTTGAGTTCATGAAGATATTACATGAGAAAGTAAAACTTAAGTTAGAAAATAGTAATCATAAATATAAGGAAAAAGTAGATAGATCAAGAAGACATAAGACTTTTGTAGTTGGGGATGAAGTTATGGTTCATTTAAAGAAAGATAGATTTCTTGTTGGAACCTATGGAAAGTTGAAAAAAGAAGATAGATCAAGAAGAAATAAGACTTTTTCAGTTGGGGATGAAGTTATGGTTCATTTAAAGAAAGATAGATTTCCTATTGGAACCTATGGAAAGTTGAAAATAAAGAAATGTGGTCCTTGCAAGATATTGAGAAAAATTGAAAGTGGAAATGCTTCTAAGATTGATTTGCATGATGACATGGACATATCACCTATATTCAACATTGTAAACTTGTATGAGTATCATGAATCTGATGAGGAAATGACAATATCGAATGATTATCCTAAGAAGAAGACATAAGAAGTTGAGCAGATTTTGGAACAAAGAGTTGGAAAAAGCACAAGAGGAAAAGAGTACATGGAGTATCTAGTAAAGTGGAAGAACATACTGATTAAAGACCATTCATGGATTACACAATCTAAGTTGGATTCAGCTCGGGTTGTACCTACTGCATGATTCAGATAATCATCTCAAAATAACCCCAGATGTCTAATGGAGGAGCATCTCAGGTTCTTGGAAATCCTGTATCACCAAAAACAAGTTAGAGTTGTTAGATATGATCGGTAGCTACTTTTGGGATCTCAGTGATGTTTTCCTATTTCCATCGATGGGGCTCAGTTGGTTCACCAAGTTAATTTCTTGTCGCTCGGCAATATTTCTCACCGAGTGGTTTATTTTGGATTTTTGTTGAGGCTGACTTGTGCATTAAATTTTGGTTGTGGAGTTAATGGTTACATTGATCATTGGGAAGAGTGTGAACCTAGATTTGGTTGTTTCCTTCTCTAATGATGGATCTGAAGGCTGACTTGTTTCGGTAGCCTCTTGTATAAATAAAGTAGTGTGTTGTATTTTTACTAGAATACTGGCAAAACACCCTTTCAAATTTTTACTAGCATACAACTAAGAGGTATATTAGACTTGAAAGATATTGCTGGAGAAGAGAAGAGGAGTGCTAAAGGGGAATAATTTGTTGAATTTATGAAGTCAGTGCATGAGGAAGTGAAACATAAGTTGGAGTAGAGTAATTAGAAATACAAGGATAGTGCAAATAGGTAGAGGAGACATAATATTTTTGAGGTTGGTAATGAGGTAATGGTTCATTTGAAGAAAGGAAGATTTTTTGTTGGAACCTATAATAAGTTGAATATGAAGAATTTTGGACCCTTCAAGGTACTGAATAAGTTTAACAGTGGAAATGCTTATGAAGTAGAGTTACCTAATGACATGGACATATCACCGATATTCAATATTGCAGATTTATATGAGTTGCATGAGCCTAATAAAGAAGTGATGGTAATGATTGATTATCCTAATAAGCAGACTGAAGAAGTTGAATAGATTTTGGAACAAAGAGTTGGCAGAATCACAAGAGGAAAGGACTACATGGAATACTTGGTAAAGTGGAAGAACAGATGAATTGAATAATCTACATGGATTTCTCAATCTAAGTTGGATTTAGCTCAAGTTGTACCTCACTCATGATTCAGAGAATCATTTATTTTCAACCTTGGGTGTCTAATGTAGGAGCATCTTGGGTTTATGGAAATCTTGTATCTTGGTAGCTTTTTCTATGTACTCGGTAACTTCTTTGGAGTTCTCACTGGAGAGTTCCTATTTTTTCACTGGCAAGCTCGGTTACCTATCTCTACCCGGTGGTGCCTTTTACCAAGTGGATTTTCTATTTTTTATTTATACTCGGTAGTGTTCTTCATCAAGTGGGTTCAATGTATCTATGTATCTCATTGGTCTAGTTCACTAACGGGTTTAGTCTTGGATCTTTTGTCTAGGCCGACTTGTGTATTTAATTTTGGTCATGATCTTAATGTTGGGATCACTCATTGGGAAATGTGTGGACCTAAATCTAGGTCATTTCTTTCTCTAATGATGGATCTTGAAGGTTCTTTGGGCTGACCTATTTGGTAGTCTCAAGTATAAATGTAATGATATGTTCTAGGTTTAGGAGGAGTAAGAAGATATAGGAAGAAGATAGGAAGCTAGAGATTGTGGATCTTGCATGCATGAAGACTTTCCTATTTTTTAATTGATTCCTATTTGTATTGGTTGCAATTGGGAAGGCCTCACAATCCGATATGAATGAATAAATGAATATGATCTGTGATCCTTCTCTCATTTTTTGTGTTATTGCTTTTGTGTTGTAATTCTGCAAGGTGGTATAGTAATTGGGTGAGCCTTTGGCCCCACTTATTCCCCCTCCTTGCATCAGTGTATGACTTTGGTTAATTTTGCAACTTTGTTTAGAGTTGAATATTTAGACTCCTTTTCTAGTCCTTGGGACCAATTAATGGAAAAGTACTTGAAATATTGAGATGATGTGAGTTTTGGAGGATTAGGATTAGGTGGACAATCAGGATTATGGTTGTGGACATTAAGCTTAAAATGTGGGGGATTAGGTGGAGGATTGGGATTAGATGGGAGATGAGGATTATGGATTTGGACAAGGGGGGAAGGACATATGTCTTCAAAGGAAAAAAAATTCTTTTGACCACCATTTTATAAGCTAAGGACAATGTTTTGAAGTTCTTGAATCTCTTGGGAAAGGTTAGGTATATTGGAGGCATTATGTTGGATATGGAGGGAATCATATGAGGGTGAGGGATAATGAGATGGATTTCCCTTTTCAAAGGTAGATTAAAGATAATAAATGGGAGATGGATTGGGGTTGGATATGAAGTGTTGAGGTAAAATAGATGGGGATATGGTATATTGATCTATAATTATGGGATTGAATTGGTAAGTGGGTTGTGGTGAGAGGTGTGAGTAGTTAGGGTTTGGATTATTGTGAGGCATGTATGAGTTGGATGGATGTGGTTGATAGGTTGGTTGGGTTGGAGGTATGGTTTGAGGATTGAGGTTTGACATGGATACTTGAAGTTATCTAACCGTTTGGTCTAACCAATCTGTATCCATGATGGTTGAAGGGTTTTGGATTTGGATTAGATGAGGATGTGGACAAAGATTTGGATTGAAAATGGATGAAGTTTGAAAGATAGATGAGGGATGCTTCAATACAAGTGAATGACTAATGCATGATTGGTTTGGATGAAGGGGTATATAAATTGTATTAATGCTTGGTTAGAATGATATCAGGTTAATAAGTGGATTGTATTAGGATGATGATATGATTAGATTGGATTAAGGATGAATGATGAGATTGGATTAAGTAGATGTTGATGATAATTAAGAAGGATAATTAGGATGAATATTGGGATGATGATTAGGACCTTGATTAGATGGATTATGGATAGAATGGGGATGATTAAGATATAATAATTAAGATGAAAGATGTCAAATGTGAGAGATGAACTCAAGACTAGGAGAAAAAATTATTTTTTATTTTTTTAGATTTTTTGATGTGAGGGTAGGACCTCAAAAGATGTTTGATGTTGGATTCAATTCAATTGACTTGATTTGGATTGATGACCAATATTGATTTGATGATGATCAATATTTGGATTGATTTGATCGATTTTTGGGTTTGATTTGATTTGATGAAGGTTTAGAAAAACCTTAGCGAGACAAGATCCTATGATGGTACAAAAGGATTTGGTTTGGATGATATCTTTCTCTTACTTGAGATAGGCTAATTTATAGAGAAAAATGGGATAAAAATATAATTAAACCAACTAGTTGAGATGGACAATACTCTCAAGAAATAAAATTTAACTAGGGATTGATTTAAAGATAAGGATCTTCATTTTATTTGGATAATATTTCAACCTAAAGATTCTAATAGGATCTTGATCAAGGTTGATTGATTTTATTTGATTCTGATTGGATTTGATTAATTAATCTTGACTTGGATTTGGATATGAGTCAATCAGTATGAATAGATTAAAGGTCTAATTGAGATGTTGGATAAATGATTAAGTTCTACTAAGTCTAAGGATGAAGAGTTTTGATGAGAGATTGATGAGAGATGGAAGGATAGGTATGTGATGATCTAGTACCCATCTAAAAGAGAGCTAATGAAGTTTAAGCTCAAATGATATAGATTACTTTAGGCTACAATTTGGTATTGTACATCATCATCTCATGATGCTTGGTCATACAATTTTTATCCTTCTCAGCTTTTATGATGCATTGATGGTCTTTGTTGAGACAGTTGGCCTCTTTCCTTTTTTTATACATAGGAGGTAGTTGTACTTGAACCTTCTTGTATTTTCCAAAATCGGACATTGGCTAGAGGTTTTTTAAAATTTGAGGATCAACAGTGTTGGAATTAGGAGAGATAGGTACTGAGAGGGGAGGGGTGAATCAGTGCCTTCAAAAACTTTACTTGTAAAACCTTTCAGATCTATAACTGTGTACTGTGATAACTGATCAAAATAGCTTGAATCTAATTGCAAAAATCAATCATCTAGTTAACTTGAGTAAGTAAACAACATGAAATAAATATGAAAATCACATAACATAAGTATTTTGGTAATGTGGAAACCCTTGTAAGAAGGTAAAAACTACGGTGGGGATGACACCCACAAATTCTTCACTACTGCAGATAGAAAAGGTTTGCATGTTAAGGCTACAAGTTTTGATCACTTCTAGTGATCTTACCCTATTAGGAGTAAAATATTAGATCAGCTAGATCTACCTAGTTATAGGATTTTGACAACACTAATGAAGTGTGCACTTGGTTAAGAGATTTACATAAGACTGTTAAGTCTACTCTATTAAGAGATTTTATCAAAAACTCTATTACAATTGTCAAAAAGTAATAGGTAGTTATCTGCTAGTTGACAACTCAATTGTCAAAAATAGATCAATAAGTGCACATCAAAATATCACCTTATCTATGATGATTCCTTGCTCGGTAGCCTTCTCTGATTCTGCTCAATCTGATATCCTTTGTACTTTGTTCTGCTTGGTAAACTGATTGACTTGAAGTTAGGAAATGGCTTCAAGTGCTCTGTGATTCTTATATATTAGTTCACCAACCACACAAAATGATGTGAACATAAAAAATATATAGTGTTCTATTTTTGCCGCTTTAGCAAAAATTAGGTTACAAAAATAATCATAACCCTAAGATCTACGGTGCATTAACCTAGATCAACTATTACAATAAGATAAACATTACATTTAATGAGTATCTTTTACAATAAATGCTCCTCGATCTTGGTAAACCATTTTACAATCTGTTCTAACCATTTACATAGAAGAATGTGCCATTTCAAATTACTATGCCATTTTCTGTGATCATCAATAAACATTGTATAAACTGCTCGGTGTATACTGTGATGCTCGGTGTTTACTATTCGTCAGTGTCGGTGTCACTAGTGCTCAATAAACTACATAGTTCTCGGTGTAAAGGCTTTACCGACTGCTCTATCTTACTTATGGTTATTGACCAGCTCAATATAAGTGACCGACCGATCTCTTTGATATCCTTTGATACTAATGACAACTTTAAATGCTCAATAGAGATTAACAATCTCCCCCTTTGGCATTAGTATCAAAACTTCGAAGGTATATAGAAAAAATGTTCTTATCTATTCCTTATATCTCCGCCATATACATATCCACAAATAAAAAATAAAAAATTCTAAGTACGAAGTACTCCCCATCGATGCATGCTCCCGGTAGTATGTAATATACATATCAAAGTATACTTATTTTGGCATATACATGTTTTCCCCCTTTTTGAGAATAATGCCAAACATAAAAATATAAGGTATACTTACATCTTATCAAAAATGTTTTGATGGGTTTTCTTTACAAACTCCAAGAGGTTGTCCCACTCCTCTTTCAAGTTGGTAAGAGAAATATGCTCAAGACCGACTTGGGAATGCATGTCAAAGATGTTATCTAACACTGAAATCTCTGGTGTTGCTACAAGTTGGTCAGCTTTGACAATATGTGCTTCAAAAAATTTTAGGTATGGAATGAGTTCTATTTGGAACTCTGTGACCTGATCAATGATTTGCTCTTCTTGTTTTCTTAGATCTGCTATCAACCGCTAGAGTTCTTGAACTCAGTGAATATGCTTTAAGAAAGCATTCAGCTTAGTTATAGCTACTTGTGTACTCAACTTTATTTCTACTTCTAAACCTTTTATCTTTTCACTGACTTCTACAGTGAAGATGTCTGAAGTACAAAGCTTGATAAAAAATTGACAGATTATCTGGGTGATAGATTTTACCTCGGTAATGACCTCAGATAATTTTACCTTTTTAAGTGCCACTTCTGTGCTAATCCTTTCTACTAATTTGTCCTAAATCTTTGATTCTTCCCTTTCTTCTATTCTTTTGTCTGCATCGGTATCAGGGGCATTGATTTTTTCAGCGAGTGTAGCAAGTTGATCTATGATGGGAGTATTCTCATCAATATTTGTCTCTGGTACTATCTATTGTAGAATATCCCTCACATCATGTAATACTTCTTTTTGTTTGTGTTCTTTCCTTAACTTTTCTTGTGCCACTTTTCTTGAACATAGCTCCCCATATTTACTTAGTTCCTCAGGGCTTAGGGTGCGCAAGTCACATTCTGGTATAATTATGACTTCATCAATGGTGACCAGCCCTTTTTCTTTCTTCTTCTTCTTCTTTTGTGCAAGAGGTGACTTCTTCTCACTAATAACAATAGCTTTTTCTCCAATTTTTAGAGTATCCTTCCTAATTGACACCGTATCATCCTTCTTTTGCTCCTTGCTAGATGGTGTGGGAGTCTTGATTGTAGTGTCAGAGGGGTTCACCTCGATCGAATTTGTTTCTTCTGGTTCCTTTGTTTCTGTAGACTATGCCTCTATTTTTTTAGGCTCATTTGTATCTACAGGTTGCTCAGGTGCTTGTATCCCTATTGTATCCTTTTGTTGCTCAGGATGTGAGTCGTCAGGTTGTACTTGTGAAAATATTTCAGCTACCTCTGCAAGTACAATAAGTTCACCCAGTAGAGTGTGAACACACTATCAATGTCTAGTGCTTCATCTTTGTTTGGTGCAATAGTCACATCTTCATCATCCTTATCATCAAGATCACCATTTGTGATGTCCTTAATGAGTGTATCATCATCGGTTTGCTTCTTCAATTGGATCTCTACATGATCCGGTGCATCCTGTGAAATTCTTATTTCTTCCTTTTGTTCGGTGATATCAATTACCTCGGTAACTGATATACCAGTGTCCTTTATTTTCATTCCTTTGTTATCATCGATGAAAATACCTTTACCTTTTGAACTGTGTCTCTTCTTAGATAGTTTCAGGAATGCTTCCTATTTAGCTTTCTCTTCTATTTTCAAAATTGATGTCCATAGAGAATCACATGTGACATCCATATCAGCCACATTCTCATCCAATATCTACATAGCTCTATTCTTGATGAGAAATCTTTCTTGGTACTTTGTCAAGTATTCACTTATAACATCATAGCTGAAGTGTGAGGTTGCATGAAATAATGATCGTTCTCTTTTCCTTTTCTCTGTATCTAGTGCAATAGCCCATTTCTCATTTATTTTGTCATCTAGTTCCTTCGATAATTGACATGCGAATTCCATTGGTACTTTCTTGAATTTAATCATCATCTGAATGATAGCATGTTCTAGCTTTGTCTTGTCCTTAATTGACATTTTGTCAAATTTTCCTATGCCTGGATCTGCAAGATTTCCATTTTCAATTATATCTTCAATTATTTCTTCTATTGAACTTTCCCTATTACAAACTATCTTGAATTGATTAGGATCATTTTCAGTTTCAGTTTCCTCTAAATCTTCTTTACTTCTGATCAATTTTCTCCTTTTCTTTGTTGCCTCAGCTACAACCTTTGTCTTTCTCTTAACATATTTTCTTATTGGTGTAGCTGCCCTCAATTTCTTAACTTTTATTGCCTCTTTCATCGAAGGGGATGAGGCTGCATTTGATGACCTTGTTTTCATACCTTTTTGTTCTGGTAATTGCATTTCCTATTCAACATTGGTGGGAGGAACTGGTGTGGGATCCTTTTCTTTGTCTGACTCAGTCTCCTCGCTATCATAGGGCTTGTCAACCAACTATAACTGACCTTTGGTTGCCTATTCAACTAGTGTCCCTTCAGATGTTTCTAACTTATCTCCATATTTGGTAGTGAGATCCTTCTTCATTTTCTTTACCTTTCTGTGAATTCTACCAATCTCAATATTAGTAGATATCCTAGATTTAGCTTCTTCATATACTCTGAACCCGGTGGCTGTGGGATCCTTCGGTACTACAAGTGGTGCATTTATAGATTTCAAAGAGAAATCATAGTTCATTTTGTATCCCATCGGTGCCAGCCATTTTATTCTAGGTTCAACTACCTTTATCATTGAGTGGTCTGTGCTGACTATAAAACATATGTCATCTTCAAATTTACTCACTAATTCCCTTGGAATTCTACTTCTTTGATGCATTTTTGTTTGAAATTCTTTGAAATATGCATCAAATTCCTTATTTAGATTATCTCCTAAACTTTTCATCATTTCACCAATTTGTGCAGTTATCAGTTTATCGGATTGCCAGTTTACTTTACCGATACCAGGTACATATTTTTGTAGATAGAAAAATGTACAGACAAGTAGTGATCCATACTTACATGTGTTGGACTTATTTGATCTTATTGTCTTCATATTCTCTTTCAGTTGGTGTAGTAGTATTTCGGCAAGATCTACCTAGTGATATTTCTTCACAATATTATATGCCATGTCCACGGCGCTACAAGGTACACTATTGAGTTTGCTAGATTGAAATATCTTGTACCCAATGACATGTGCTATGAATTTTATCGTTGGGTCTTTGATGGTTGAGATTTTTAGTGCCCTACCATCCCATTGAGCTCCAGTGTTCTTTTTAATGTCGGGATGAGATGAACTTCGAAAGGCTTTTGCTTTGTCAGTTGTAGGGTACCCAGTAACCCTACTGATAATCTTCTTTGTGACCTCAATAGGTTTATCTAACCAAAATTTTCCATCATGAAATCTACTTAGCATGATTCTTAACCAATTAGTGTTGAATATTTGCAGGAAGTATATAAAATACGATAACCCTGACTCCTTAATCTTCTTATATTCAAATTTAATCTTTCCATCTGGTCCACAAACTTGTTGATAAGCAGCAATGGTCTCAAAATCACCTACTTCACTAATTTTGTAGTGAATATAGGCCCTAATGTCTTCTGTTAACAAAACTCTATTTGGAATACTCAAAAATGCGCTCATATCATCTGTTTGTGCTGAAACCTTGGGATGTGGTTTGAATTTGGCCTGAGCAAAATTAGTCCTAACAATTAATTCTACTTCCTCCTCAATGTTTTGTGATTTGCTTGCAATCAATGTTGATGCCATAAATCAATTATGGGGTTTCAGCAAGCAATAGATAACCATTTTTCAGTAGGTGAATGAATTTACTCGATATCGTCAAAGTATTGTTGTCAGTTTGATCTACAGTAGCTTTGAATCTTTTCTAAAAATCTTTAGCTCAAGCTCTTCTCTATAAAATCTCTATTCTTCGAAATCGCAATGTAACAATGAACTCTGTTTCCATGTATTTATAGACTTTTCAATATTCCCGCTCAAAATTTGGTGCATTAAATGTGTGACCTAACTTTTGGTATGAAACAACTGTCAGCTCGGTAATGTCTACAATTTTCTTTTCTCGGTTAACATAGAATTTCTTCATCGGTTTGTACTATTGTCGGTTAACCTTGTATAGTGATTACCGACGGGTAATCAACTCTTGTTTCTTCTTTTACTAACCACATACAGCACAATTAGTCCATGTATTATAATCCCAAACATATGAATTACCTTGTCTCTTCGGTTGATATGGCTTTCATTGTAGTTTCTCTTTAGGTGTCCAGACTTGTTTCATTTTTGCCTTGCAGTCCCTTGCAGTGTGTCCATGCTTATTATAGGTATATTATACCTTCTCCTCAATAGTATTATTAGTAATGTCATTCTTCTTAGCTCTACATTCATAAGCTGGATGTCCAAACTTACCACAGTAATAATAATATCCATTGAATTTAGGAATGACAGAAGGTTTACCTTGTGCTTTTCTTCTGCACACATTAGATGTATGTCCTGGTTTTCCATAGTGATAACATGTCAGCACTTTAAGTTTTTAACTTTGATTTTTGTTGACTTTTTCAGCTTTTTGTGATGATTCTCCTTCACCAGTGTAGCCTATACCAACTCTACTTCTGAATCTTCTTTTATTAGTCAGGAAATTATCAATCTTTTTAGAATTGTGCTCAGCTATCTTCATCATTTCATTATGTTTCTTTTGTATCTTTATTTCATTTCTTATTTTTTCATTGTCTTCTCTGAGTATTGCAACATCTTCAAGTCTTCTTGATAATTCTCCATTTACTCAGTTCATTTCTTGATTAACTGTCATCATCTGATTTGATACTTGGAAGTGACAATTAGTGAGTCTCTGTATTTCACTTTCCTTTTCTTGGAGTTGTTCAGTCATCAGTCTTCAATCTTCAATAACCAAATTCTGATCTTGTTCAGCTTGTCTAGCATTGTTCATGATTTCCACCATTCTCACCATCTGAGATTCATGACCGATTTGAAGTGCTTTCACTTGCTCAGATAGATGTTGATTCTTTTCAGACAAGTCAGAGATTATACTTTCAGATCTATCAGAGATGCTTCCAAAGCTTGATCCAATATGATCAAATATTTCATCGATAGGTTCTTCATGATAACCGATTTCATTTTGCAGAATTGCAAGATTCTTCCTTTCAACCAGTGATTTCTTCAGTTCTTCCTTGGCTTGTTTATACTATTCCACAAACATCTATATTTGTATCTTCTGATTCTCAATAGTCTTGTCAAGCTTGTATCTCTCCATGACTTAGATCTTTACCCTTTAGTGGTTAGACTGTTCAACAAGAGAACTATGCTCTAATACCAATTGTTGGAATTAGGAGAGATAGGTACTGAGAGGGGAGTGGTGAATCAGTGCCTTCAAAAACTTTACTTGTAAAACCTTTTAGATCTATAATTGTGTACTGTGATAACTGATCAAAATAACTTGAATCTAATTGCATAAATCAATCATCTAGTTAACTTGAGTAAGTAAACAACATGAAATCAATATGACATTCACATAACACAAGTATTTTGGTAATGCAGAAACCCTTGTAAGAAGGTAAAAACTACGGTGGGATGACACCCATAAATTCTTCACTACTACAGATAGAAAAGGTTTGCCTGTTAAGGATACAAGTTTTGATCACTTCTAGTGATCTTACCCTATTAGGAGTAACATATTAGATTAGCTAGATCTACCTAGTTATAGGATTTTGACAACACTAGTGAAGTGTGCACTCGGTTAAGAGATTTACATAAGACTGTTAATTCTACTCTGTTAAGAGATTTTATCAAAAACTCTATTACAATTGTTAGAAAGTAATAGGTAGTTATCTACTAGTTGACAACTCAATTGTCTAAAATAGATCAATAAGTGCACATCAAAATATCACCTTATCTGTGATGATTCTCTTCTCTATTTTGCTCGGTAGCCTTCTCTGATTCTACTCAATCTGATATCCTCTGTACTCTGTTCTACTCAGTAAACTGATTGACTTGAAGTTAGGCAATGGCTTCAAGTGCTGCATGATTCTTATATATTAGCTCACCAACCACACAAAATCATGCGAACATACAAAATATATAGTGTTCTATTTTTGCCGCTTTAGCAAAAATTAGGTTACAAAAATAATCATAACCCTAAGATCTACAGTGCAAAATTAACCTAGATCAACTATTACAATAAGATAAACATTACATTTAATGAGTATCTTTTACAATAAATGATCCTCGATCTTGGTAAACCATTTTATGATCTGTTCTAACCATTTACATAGAAGAATGTGCCATTTCAGATTACTATGTCATTTTCTGTGATCATCGATAAACACTGTATAAACTGCTTGGTGTATACTATGATGCTTGGTGTGTCCATCGGTGTCGATGTCACTGGTGCTCGATAAACTACATAGTGCTCGGTGTAAAGGCTTTACCGACTCCTCTATCTTACTTCTAGTTACCGACCAACTCAATATAATTGACCGACCAATCTCTTTGATATCGTTTGATACTAATGACAACTTTAAATGCTCAATAGAGATTAACAAATAGGTCACAATTCAGAATTCTAATTTGATGGTCAACAAGTACGTCCAAAATGACAAATCTTGGTATGATTGGATTGCTCTCTAGATTTTGGCAGAGATGACGTTCCCAGTTGGAGATTTCGATCCATGAAAATATTGATTCATGGGTAGAGATGTGGGTTCAGGTTTTCAGTTTACTAGTGAAATAATGTTTTCTCAAACTCGAGGGATGGAAACACCAATTCAACTAGCATATGAACTAATTAGTGCATGCATGGGTTCATAGGAGAAAACACCGATCTAGGTAGAAGCAATATTTTGACAAGTTTTGAGGTTTGACTAGTGTTGACTAGTCTAAGATGGATTTGTTCAAGTGGCGAGAACACACAATAGACATAAACTTGAAAAATCATAAATTTTTAAGATTCAAAATATTTTTCAAAAAAAAAATTCACAAGCCTTAATATTAGTGAAGAACATTCTACCTAATGTCAAAGTTGTAATATATCACTTGTAGGACCACATACATGAAATACATTCCAGACTTGATACACCTAACCCTCGTACTTTGTGTCCCCCTTTAGAAAACATGTAAGTTGATGCAGAGATGAATGAAAAATTATACACTTCAATAGGGCTTCAAAGTGCAGGTGAATAGGGGATCCCCTTGTGGGGGCTTGCCCAAATTTTGGTGATGAAATCTAAAAACCTTCACACCTCACAATCATGGGTGTACATATGGTGAGTACCTTCAAAGGATGACATAATCCTTGCACTACAAGTAATATACCAAGGATAAAAGGGTAGCTTCTAGATTATAGTTCATAATTAGGTCTATGACATCCCCCCAAATGGTTTGTATGTGTGTGACACTAAAATATCTAGTTAACCATGTTGGCTACTGACGCAGGGTGGGATGGAGGATCCAAGAATGGATTGTCCAAGCCTACACCAGAAAAAAAAATAGTGGAACACAACAAGAAAATGCTTCAAATAGAATTTCATTCAACATGTCCAGTTGTAAGGCCTTCCAGGTTAGGGCCAAAAATAATCAATTACAATAGTAATTCTGCAATCTCCTAGCTAGTCCAGCTTTGCAGCACATCAACAACTGGTGGAAACACTAAGGCAGATCTAAACTTGAGCTCGCAAGCCACCAAGTAATCTCCTTTTCTTGAAGCATACAAACCACTAGCTCTGCTATTACAAATATTAGACAAATAATCTGATCTTCAAGATCTCGCAGGATCTAACTATTGTCTTATTGACTACCACTACTTACTTCCTCCTTAAACAACTACCCAAACACTCCATAAATACATTTCTTCAACCATAACTTGGCTAGAAGAAACAATTAACTCCTAATCTAAGTCAGCTTCTACAACAAATAAATATTAAATGCAACAACAAGCAGCTCTCAAATAGCCTTACAAAAAATCAATTTTAAATGTCAGCCTATAGATCCACATAGGAGAATACAAAACAAGCTACCAACATTAAATACACCAAGTCGGCCAACCAAATCCATAAGAACTCCAGTTGGTAAGCCAAAACTACCGAGTGCCAGTAAAACAACCGAGCAAGCTAGACATCACCGAGCAAGCACATCGACCAAGCACCACAAGAATCACCAAGCATAGGTTCTGGAAAGCGCTAGAGTTTACTGAGTTCCTTCATTGATCGAGCCCCTTCAATGATCAAGATCCTTGGATAAAGCAATAACTAAGAAATACATAACCAATTCAACACACCACAATGCAGATTTTCTGAATACCCTAGAATGCTCCTACATCAGACACCCCAAGTTTGAAAAGATTTTCTCAAAGGCTGGAAGAACATCTTCTGGGATTCAGCACATAAACCCTGAACTGATTCTTCACATATAGGTCCTTTGATTCTTCACCTTTCATACTCTCCCACTTCTTCTTTCTCTACCTTTTCAAGTCCTTCCTCGACAATTCACAGGTATGTCCTCCATTTTGATCATCAACCCTTTCATAATCCTTCAACTCAACTTGACTCCCAAAGGTCAAGTTCCTCCTATCGAGTGTTGTATCCAGCAAAGGCATTAGGGAAAACTTCTTGTCATTCTTCTCCATAGTAAACATATTCTTGACACAATCATGCATAGCTCTACAATCATACTACCAAGGTCTACCGAGCAATAGGTGACAACTACTCATCTCCACAATATCACACAACACTTGATCCTTATATTGGCCAATTTGAAAATCAACAAGGCATTGCTCCCTTACTTCCAAAGCATGAACATATTACAACCAACCAATCCTATAAAGATAAGGATGTCTCACTCTCTTCAAACCAAGTTTCTGAATGATCTCCTCAGCTACAAGGTTATTAATACTACAACTATCCATAATCACAATACAAAGTTTACCTCCTAGCTTGCACTGAGTTCAAAACAAATTACTACTCTTACAAGGTTCTACCTTAGTACCGAGCAATGTTCTTCGCATTAGCAAGTTTTCTGACTCTACTTCAGGTTCATTCAGAATGTTCTCATTCACCACAACATTCTTACTATTACCGAGATTCTTATGCGAACATTCAAATGATCTATGTCCTTCTTCACCACAATTATAACAAGTACCCTTAAAGGTAACCCTACATGTCCTCTTTTTTGGCTCCATGGGTTTTAGTTCATCTTCAACATTTGGTTTATCCTTCACCGAGTGATCAAGCTTCTCCTTCCCTCGAGAATTACCATATTGTCTCCTCTTCAACTTATCTTCTTCCTTCAGAGTATACTGATAATTATCCTCAACCTAATCAATCTTCAGCATACCAAGCTCATCCTAAACATTGAATCTCAAACCATTCACATACTGAGCTACCTTTTCTGTACCAAGTTCTCTATGTCCAGATTGAATAGTCAACTTATAGAACTCCTCGGTATAGTCTTCCATAATCAAATCTTTTTTCTTTAGATTCTACAATTTCTTAAACAATTCAAGTTCATAGTTAGTAGGTATAAACTTATCTTTCAATTTAGTCACCATCAACCTCCACGATTGATCTTCATTTCACCTTCATCTTCTCTATCTCTTTGCAATTCTTTCAACCAAAGAGAAGCACGTCCTTTCAACTTAGTCTATGCCAATCTTAGTCTAAGAGGATCTTCAATTTCTTCAAGCTCAAAGAAATCTTCTAACTCACCAATCCAATCAATCAAATCCTTAGGTCTCAAAGTACCAAAGAAAGTAGAAACTTCCATTCGGTAGCTAGTACCTAACCGAGCTCCAGATCTATGCAACCAACCAGTTCTGTCTTCACTAGATTTGTCCCTCCGGTCATCCCCACTAGATCCAATAGCTTCAAAGTCTTCAACAGCTTCCTCATAGCCATATTTAGTACCAAGATTCCTCGGCATACCAGAAATAGCCCTCATGATCTCAACAATCATGTCATTCTTCATCAATTCCATCTCAAATCTGAAATCTACTTTAACCTTCTCTGTAATCTTTGATTCTACTACATCACAGAGATCTACAATCGCCCTAGGTTCCAATCTTCTCAGAGGTATCCTTCAAGATCTTTGAAAACCCAAGGCAACAAACCACCAACCCAAGGTCCCAGTGCAAACTACCTCAACTCAGCGATCGGTTTTACACACTCAAGAACTTCAAGATCTGATACAACTTGATGTAGGGTGGGATGGAGGATCCAACAATGGATTGTCCAAGCCTACACCAGCAACAATGAAACACAACAAGAAAATGATTCAAATGTAATTTCATTCAACATGCCCGGCTATAAGGCCTTCCAGGTTAGGGCCAAATACAATCAATTACAATAGTAATTATGCAATCTCCTAGTTAGTCCATCTCTACAACACATCAAAAACTGGTGGAAACACTAAGGAAGATCTAAACTTGAGCTCGCAAGCTACCAAGCAATCTCCTTGTCTCCAAGCATGTAAACCACTAGCTTTGCTATTACAAATATCAGACAAACAATTTGATCTTCAAGATCTCACAGGATCCAACTATTGTCTTATTGAATACCACTACTTACTTCCTCCTTAAACAACTACCCAAACACTCCTTAACTCCTAAGCCAAGTCATCTTCTACAACAAATAAATATTAAATACAACAAAAGTCAGCTCTCAAATAGCCTTGCAAACAATTAATTCTCCATGTCGGCCTCTAGATCCACATAGGAGAATACAACACAAGCTACCAATATTAAATGCACCAAGCCATCCAACCAAATCCCCAAGAACTCCAGTCAGTAAGCCAGAACTACTAAGCACCAGTAAAACAACCGAGCAAGCTAGACATCACCAAGCAAGCACATTTACCAAGAACCACAAGCATCACCGAGCACAGGTTCTGGTGAGTGCCAGATTTTACCGATTTCCTTCAGTGACCGAGCCCCTTTAATGACCAAGATCCTCAGTTAAAGCTACAACCGAGAAACACATAACCAATTCAACACACCACCATACAGATTTGTTGAATACCCTAGAATGTCCTTGCATCAGCTACTTAGGCACTCTTTGCCTGGTCTAGACTATCATCAACACACATCGCCCGAGCTTGATGGGATAATATTGGATTTTAATTGCAACCTTATTTGTATACTGACCAGGGTGTTTACCATTTTGAGGTCATACCTTGGACTAATGTGAGTTCCAATCAAGCCTCTCTAGAGGAAAATATACAAGTAGTTTTCTCTTACACCCAAGATCCATGAAGGTGAGGGGAGATGATACATCTTGCTCTATCTTTTTATCGAGTAATTAATGGGATTTAATCTAAATAATGAATGAGAAATATTGAAGGGAGTACCTCCACTAACAAGATTTCTCCAAGAACACAAGATACTTGGTTTCTTTCCAAAATGAAGTTAATTAAAGCACTAGATGTAATTATATTAATGAAAGCACTCAAAAGTAAATAAACCAAGCTAAAAAGTTGTAAGAATAAAGTTAGTAGTTTGATTTATTTTGTCTTTGACACACGAGAAATAATCTGCACAGTGTTAGTTGTTAGAACACCCAAGAAAAATGCTTTAAAATTGAAATACAACAGAGACACTAAATCCAAGCAGAGATGTTGATTTGCACATACATATGTCAAAATTAATAAACAAAATGACATGTGTCAAAGAATTTAGTTCTTGAACTTACATTGTGGAGACATTGGTTTGTAGAGATGTCGATTCTCTTTGGTAATTAGTAAAACTCAAAATTTTGATAGTATTTAGTTTCGTAAAATGTATTAACTATCAAAAAATTGAATGTAAAGTAATAAAAAGCCACATAAAATCCTGCAAAAACCAAGTTAATACCAATAAGAAAACATCTATTAGACCCGCAAACACAATTGTTAAACCTAAATAGGTGGAGACATCAATTCAAGGCACATATGTCATTCTACACAGATGACACTACATGCAACACAAACATCGATCTGAGAGGTTGACTTGTATTTACATGAAAAAATAAAAAATAATTAGTGAAATAAGGAACATGGGTTCCACCAGGCATGCCAAAATATAATGATAAAATCTCAAAAACCACTAGTTCATGTTAGCTTCAAATTCTTAACAATCTAGTTGCTATGAGTGTCAGAAGGCAAAAAATTGGTAAAAAATTATTGATTTAAAAAAGTGGACCACGCTATTTTGAGATCACCTCATATGTGTATTTGATTCCCACATTTATTTTTCTCATCTTGTGATAGAGATCACTTTTATAGTGTTGGGATCAACCTCAAAGTCACAAACTTGGTCCTTTTACATTCAAATTTTAAAATCTGTGTTTAAGTAACTCCCACCTACAACCATTAGAAAAAAAAAATGAAGGATGACTTTTCTTGTAACACACTCATTTCATCATTTGATATATCTAATAATTCTAAGGTATATCATTGCATTTTCACATGTCAATTGATTCACTAGAAGGAATTTAGATTTGTATGAGCATCTTATGATCTTATACATGTAAAAAGTATTTTTTAATTTTGTATACACATTTCTATAGGTTGGTCTAGGAGAATGCATCCCCCTAGCAACAAAATACAACCATATTCAGGTATTATTAACTAAGGTGAAAGGAATAAAGACAAATCGAGGAAAGAGAAAAATAGAACGTCATAGATTGCTAAATTGAGTATAAAATATTCATGTAATTGTAGAATAAATCTTGTATAGAATTAAAATAATATTTTGATCCTATAAAAATAATACAATGTGACATCTTATTTCTGATCCAAAGATATTGTAGATTATGGAATCTTTATTTGGACCATTCACTCTTCATTCACAAAGCTAAATTCAATTATTTATTTCACTTACCCTACTAAATTAATTGTTGTAATTGTCAAATTTATCAATCATAACTACTACTACTACCATCAATTAATCTAGACCAATTTGTACTACATTGATTGCATTTACTTAATTAGTCTAGGTTGCACATAAGCGATGTATGTCTTCCTTTACATTATTTTGTTTTATTTATACTCCACATTTACTTTCAATATCAAAATTAATTAATTAGTTAGTGTACCTAATAAAGTCAAATCAAGCAAAGAGAAAAATGCAATGCCATAGATTGATTGATTGATTGAGTATGCACGTATAACACATTCATGTAATTGTATTCTCAACCTTGTATAGAGTTCAAATAATATTTTGATCCTAGATAATTAACAGACTCCCACATCTTATTTATGATCCAAAGATATCATAGATTGTGGAGTCTTCATGTAGAATATTTATTTGGATCATTTGTTCTTCAATCAAAAAGAAAAGAATAACTATTTATTGCACCTACCCTCCTCAAATAATTATTATAATTATTAAATTTATCAATCTTAGTTACTATGTTATAATTAATCTAAACTACTTTGTACTAAACTAACTACATTTACTTAAATACTCCAACTTACACTTAAGAAAAGCCTATAAATTCCTTTACATGATTTTATTTATTTCAACTCCACATTAAATTCAATAACAAAGTTATTTAATTAATCAATTAATTAGTTTACTTACTATACATTTATACAAGAGGTGATTCATCTCTTACAAAAGTATTAACATTAATGAATCAAAATATTAAATTAGAAATTAACAAACACAATTATTCATGAAAATGAAATTACAATAAATTAAAATAAAAATGATAAAAATCTAAAAGAAAATAAGCACAAACAAACAATATAGAGACACTAGAGGCCCACAATCCACTTAGAGTGAATTGATATAATTAGACATCAACTTTAGGTAAGCATAAGTACCAAAGCAAAGTCCATGCTTATTTCTAACCTTGTTAACATCATCCTAATTAGAGGTGTTTGAACATCTATGGTTACCCACAAAATGAGCAATGGGGGCCCAAAATACCCATATGTTGTAGGTGGGAACCCAGAGACAAACCTTAAAAGAGAATACACCAAGAAAAATGGCTTAGCTTGGGCTTGATAATGGTAGTCCAAATATTTTGGAATCTTTGTCACCAAATGGTCTATGAGGACTACAAATGCCACCAAAGATTTAGAGCTAGCACCATTGCAAGATGTAGAGAAAGCTAGTGGTAACCCAGTCAAGACTTGTAACTTAAAAAATAAGTATTGGGGAACTAATGCAAATATTTCCACTAGGACTTCATAGAGTGAATTCCTAATTTGTGTAGCATATTTAGATGTAGAGCCAACATGACCATGTTGAATGTCTGTTGATCTAGTTAGACAAGTCGGTGCCAGGCTTGATTATATTTATTTTATATTTTCTAGTGAAGATAGTTTTTTAAGAAATTATGCAGGTGTCTAATTCACACAAATGGAAGAATAGTAAAATAGATTAAACATAAATAAAAGTAACCTCTAGGTATTGATGTTCTTATTTTAATTAAACAAAATCAATTCAAACAAATACGAAAAATCATGTGTGCTAAATGAACCTACATCTAAATTTTAGTGAATCTAATGCCAAAATATTACAATAAAATAAATTATGCAACTAAAAAAATATAGAAAAATGTTCATTCCCCAAATATTTGTGTTACAGGATATATGTTTAAAATTTTATTATTTTATCCTTCCTACAATTAAAGTTGTGTTATACCATAGAATTGTTACTTTAAAAATAATGATTAACTATAAAAAAATGAGTCATTAAAAGTTATACACAAAAAAATACAAATTATTTCTTAGTTTAAAAAAAATAAAGTTATAATCTATAGATTAAATCTCAAAAATCCCTAATTCATGTCATCTTCAAATTTTTAACTATCTAGTTGCTATAGGTGTTGGAAGGCAAAAATTTGGTGAAAATTTGTTGATTTTCAAAAGTGGGACACACTATTTCGAGATCAGGTCTCATACATGTATTTGATTCCTACATTGTTATTTTCCCATCTTGTGATAGAGATCACTTTTATAGTTGTGTGATCAACCTCAAAGTCACAAACTTTGTCCTTTCACGTCCAAATTTTAGAATCTACGATTAATTGAATCCCACATACAACATAAAAAAAAAGGATAACTTTTCTTGTAGTTAAAGGAATGCAATACATTTATTTAATCATTTGATATATCCAATAGTTCTAAGGTATATCATTGCATTTTCACACTTCAATTGGTTCACTAAAAGGAATTTAGATTTGTATGAGCATTTTATGATCATAATGCATGTCAAAAGTAATTTTTAATTTTGTATACACATTTCTATAGGTTGTTCTAGGAGAATGCATTTCCCTTGCAACACAGTACAACCCTATTAAGGTATTATTAAATATGACCAATCTTCAAATACTAGAAAATGTGAAAGGAATAAAGACAAATCAAGCAGAGAGAAAAATAGAATGCTATAGATTACTAGATTGAGTATAAAATGTTCATCTAATTGTAGAGTAAACCTTGTATAAAGTTATAAGAAAATTTTGATCCTACACAAATAATAGGATGTCACGTCTTAATTTATGATCCAAAGATATCATAGATTGTGGAATCTCATTTGGACAATTCATTCTTTGCGCATAAAGCTAAATACGATTATTTATTGCACTCACCCTACTAAATTAATTGTTGTAATGATCAAATTTATCAATCCTAACTGCTACTACTATAATTAATCTAAACTCATTTGTACTAAATTGATTACATTTACTTAATTAGTCTAGGGTACACTTAAGCAACGTCTATATTTATTTACATTATTTTATTTATTTAAACACCACATTTACTTTCAATATCAAAATTAATTAATTAATTAATTAATTAATTAGTCTACTTAATGAAGACAAATCAAGCAAAGAGAAAAATAGAATGCCATAGATTACTAGATCGAGTATGCATGTATAACGCGTTCATGTGATTGTAGTCTCAACCTTTGTATAGAGTTAAAATAATATTTTGATCGTAGGCTATTAATAGATGATCACATCCTATTTATGATCCAAAGGTATCATAGATTGTAGAATCTTCATGTATAATGTTCATTTAGATCATTCATTCTTCAACCACTGAGTAAAAAATAGCTATTTAATGCACCTACCCTCCTAAAATAATTGTTGTAATCAATAAAGTTATCAATCTCAATCGCTATGTTATAACTAATCTTAACTACTTTGAACTAAACTGATTGCATTTACTTAAATACTCCAACTTAAACTTAAGAAAATTCTATTTTCCCTTACACGGTTTTATTTATTTCAACTCCACATTAAATTCAATATCAAAGTTATAACTTCCTAAAAATTTTATACAAGAGGTGATTCATCTCTCGCAAAAGTATCAACAATAATAAATCAAAATTTGAATCCATAAAATCCATGTTTAAGTAACTCCCACCTACAACCCTTAGAAAAAAAATGAAGGATGACTTTTCTTGTAGTTAAAGGCATGTAATACACTCATTTCATCATTTGATATATCTAATAATTCTAAGGTATATCATTGCATTTTCACATGTCAGTTGATTCACTAGAAGGAATTTAGATTTGTATCATAGCATCTTATGATCTTATACATGTAAAAAGTATTTTTTTTATTTTGTATACACATTTCTATAGGTTGGTCTAGGAGAATGCATTCCCCTAGCAACAAAATAAAACCATATTCAGGTATTATTAACTAAGGTGAAAGGAATAAAGACAAATCGAGGAAAGAGAAAAATAGAACGCCATAGACTGCTAAATTGAGTATAGAATATTCATGTAATTGTAGAATAAAACTTGTATAGAATTAAAATAATATTTTGATCCTATAAAAATAATACGATGTGACATCTTATTTATGATCCAAAGATATTGTAGATTATGGAATCTTTATCTGGACGATTCATTCTTCATTCACAAAGCTAAATTTAATTATTTATTGCACTTACCCTACTAAATTAATTGTTGTAATTGTCAAATTTATCAATCATGACTACTACGACTACTACTACCATCAATCAATCTAGACTGATTTGTATTAAATTGATTGCATTAACTTAATTAGTCTAGGTTACACGTAAGCGATGTCTGTCTTCCTTTACATTATTTTGTTTTATTTATACTCCACATTTACTTTCAATATCAAAATTAATTAATTAGTTAGTCTACCTGATAAAGTCAAATCAAGCAAAGAGAAAAATACAATGCCATAGATTGATTGATTGAGTATGCATGTATAACACATTCATGTAATTGTATTCTCAACCTTGTATAGAGTTCAAATAATATTTTGATCCTAGATAATTAACAGACTCCCACATCTTATTTATGATCCAAAGATATCATAGATTGTGGAGTCTTCATGTAGAATATTTATTTGGATCATTTGTTCTTCAATCAAAAAGAAAAGAATAACTATTTATTGCACCTACCCTCCTCAAATAATTATTATAATTATTAAATTTATCAATCTTAGTTACTATGTTATAATTAATCTAAACTACTTTGTACTAAACTAACTACATTTACTTAAATACTCCAACTTACACTTAAGAAAAGCCTATAAATTCCTTTACATGATTTTATTTATTTCAACTCCACATTAAATTCAATAACAAAGTTATTTAATTAATCAATTAATTAGTTTACTTACTATAAATTTATACAAGAGGTGATTCATCTCTTACAAAAGGATTAACATTAATGAATCAAAATATTAAATTAGAAATTAACAAACTCAATTATTCATGAAAATGAAATTACAATAAATTAAAATAATAATGATAAAAATCTAAAAGAAAATAAGCACAAACAAACAATATAGAGACACCTGAGGCCCACAATCCACTTAGAGTGAATTGATATAATTAGACATCAACTTTAGGTAAGCATAAGTACCAAAGCAAAGTCCATGCTTATTTCTAACCTTGTTAACATCATCCTAATTAGAGGTATTTGAAAATCTATGGTTGCCCACAAAATGAGCAATGGGGGCCCAAAATACCCATATGTCGTAGGTGGGAACCCAAAGGCAAGCCTTAGAAGAGAATACACCAAGAAAAATGGGTTAGCTTGGGCTTGATAATGGTAGTCCAAATATTTTGGAATCTGTGTCACCAAATGGTCTATGAGGACTACAAATGCCACCAAAGATTTAGAGCTAGCACCATTGCAAGATGTAGAGAAAGCTAGTGGTAACCCAGTCAAGACTTGTAACTAAAAAAAGAGCTATTGGGGAACTAATGCAAATATTTCCACTAGGACTTCATAGAGTGAATTCCTAATTTGTGTAGCATATTTAGATGTAGAGCCAACACGACCATGTTGAATGTCTGTTGATCTGGTTAGACAGGTTGGTACTAGGCTTGATTATATTTATTTTCTATTTTCTAGTGAAGATAGTTTTTTAAGAAATTATGAAGGTGTCTAATTCACACAAATGGAAGAATAGTAAAATAGATTTAAAAAATAAATAAAAGTAACCCCTCAGTATTGATGTTCTTATTTAATTAAAAAAAATCAATTCAAATAAATATGAAAAATCATGTGTTAAATGAACCTACATCTGAATTTTAGTGAATCTCATGCCAAAATATTATAATAAAATAAATTATGCAACTAAAAAAATATAGAAAAATGTTCATTCCCCTAATATTTGTGTTACAGGATATATGTTTAAATTTTTATTATTTTATCCTTCCTACAAATAAAGTTGTGTTATACCATAGAATTGTTACTTTAAAAATAATGATTAACTATTAAAAATGAGTCATTAAAAATTATACACAAAAAAAATACAAATTATTTCTTAGTCTAAAAAAAATAAAGTTATGATCTATAGATAGAATCTCAAAAATCCCTAGTTCATGTCATCTTCAAATTCTTAACTATCTAGTTGCTATAGGTGTTAGAAGGCAAAAATTTGGTGAAAGTTTGTTGATTTTCAAAAGTGGGACACACTATTTCGAGATCATCTCATACATGTATTTGATTCCCATATTATTTTTTTCCCATCTTGTGATAGAGATCACTTTTATAGTTGTGAAATCAACCTCAAAGTTACAAACTTTGTCCTTTCACGTTCAAATTTTAGAATCCACGATTAATTGAATCCTACATACAACCATACAAAAAAAAAGGATAACATTTCTTGTAGTTAAAGGAATGCAATACATTTATTTAATTATTTGATATATCTAGTAATTCTAAGGTATATCACTATATTTTCACACTTCAATTGGTCCACTAAAAGGAATTCAGATTTGTATGAGTATTTTATGATCATAATGCGTGTCAAAAGTATTTTTTTAATTTTGTATACAGATTTCTATAGGTTGGTCTAGGAGAATGCATTTCCCTTGCAAAACAGTACAACCCTATTAAGGTATTATTAAATATGACCAATCTTCATATGCTAGAAAATGTGAAAAGGAATAAAGACAAATCAAGCAAAGAGAAAAATAGAATGTCATAGATTGCTAAATTAAGTATAAAATGTTCATCTAATTGTAGAGTAAACCTTGTATAGAGTTAAAAGAAAATTTTGATCCTAGACAAATAATAGGATGTCACATCTTAATTTACGATCCAAAGATATCATAGATTGTGGAATCTTAATTTGGACCATTCATTCTTCGTTCACAAAGCTAAATACAATTATTTATTGCACTCACCCTACTAAATTAATTGTTGTAATGATCAAATTTATCAATCCTAACTGCTACTACTATAATTAATCTAAACTCATTTGTACTAAATTGATTACATTCACTTAATTAGCCTAGGTTACACTTAAGCAACGTCTATCTTTCTTTACATTATTTTATTTATTTAAACTCCACATTTACTTTTAATATCAAAATTAATCAATTAATTAGTCTACTTAATGAAGACAAATCAAGCAAAGAGAAAAATAGAATGCCATAGATTGCTAGATTGAGTATGCATGTATAACACATTCATGTGATTGTAGTCTCAACCTTGTATAGAGTTAAAATAATATTTCCATGGTAGACAATTAATAGACTATCATATCCTATTTATGATCCAAAAGTATCATAGATAGTGGAATCTTCATGTATAATGTTCATTTAGATCATTCATTCTTCAATCACAAAGTAAAAAATAACTATTTATTGCACGTACCTTCCTAAAATAATTGTTGTAATCATTAAAGTTATCAATCTCAATCGCTATGTTATAACTAATCTTAACTACTTCGAACTAAACTGATTGCATTTACTTAAATACTTGAACTTAAACTTACGAAAAATTTATCTTCCCTTACACGATTTTATTTATTTCAACTCCACATTAAATTCAATATCAAAGCTATTAAGTTAATTAATGAATTAATTAACTTCCTAAAAAATTTATACAAAAGATGATTCATCTCTCACAAAAGTATCAACAATAATAAATCAAAATTTGAATCCATAATTATTTTTTAAATATTAAATTTTAAAAACAACATAGACAACTATTCATGACAATACAATTACAATAAATTAAAACTAAAAAATTACAAAAATCCAAAAGAAAATAAGAACATAGACAAACACAGAGACACAAGAGGCCCACAATCCACTTAGAGAGAGTTGCTACTTTAGACAAGCATAAGTACCAGAGGAAAGTCCATGATGCTTATCTCTAACCTTGTTATCATCCTAATTAGAGAAAGAAAGAACATTGATTGCCTAATGAGTTAGAGTTACTTGTTGGAGGAGAAAACTAGGGAAGGGGACATTGTGTTGGGACAACTAGAAGGGGCAAAAAGGGAAGGAGATAAAAGGGCCAAAACAAAAAAAAATTAAAAAAAAAATTTGGGTGCACATTAGTAAACGCCAAATGGGCAAGAACACAGAAATAGAGAACACAAAGAAAGACATGATGAGGTCAGGCTTAAAATACTTTTGAGCCTTGTGCAGTGCAAGTTGGCACCGTCTATTGCCGGTCATGCGCCGACCACTACGGCCCATTCTCAGTGACTCTCACTTCGTAATCGTGACAATGATTACGTGCTGACGTCACGCTGACGTGGCCGAGTACGGAGAACAAAGATCTAACAGCTGTGTGTAATTTAAACCACTTGACCGCACGCAGCCATTTACGGGCAACTGTTGCCGGCCGAAATGGACTTTCCCGGCGGAGTTCGGGCAGCCGGGCGCTGGCTGCCCGGGCCGCATGATAAACAAATTCGATAAATGTACATTTAAACCGTAGTATCAAATTTGATGTGATATTTTTTTTGTAAAAAATTGTACGAGCGTGGTGGGCTCTACCATCAAAGCCGCACGCCTACACATTTAATATTTGAGAAAACCTTAGAAATCCAAGGGCTACACCTCATTGGGAATTGGCTTGAAAAATATTTGATTCTTCATGGAAATTTGTTGCCACATTTATGCTAGGGACAGGTATAGCTGGTCCAGGGGGGCATGCATGGATTGATTTCATTAAAATATTGGGCCAATAGGAGAGCTTTGTTTTACATTGAGATGGGTACTTGTGACTAGGAAGGATCCATGTATCAACCTTAGGCCCATGTTGGGTCAAAGATAAAAAGTGCTAATTAAATTTTAAAAAATTTCATCTTGTTGGGTATTTATATTTATTATATTTCTTTATTAATGTAATAATGGTTCTTTATAATTGTTTGGTGTAATTATGGTCATTGAATTCATATGTTATGTTACATTTAGTTTCTTTTAGGTACAAGCATTATAATGTCTCAAGTTTTGGTAAATAAGTCATGTTGGGCTTCTATATGAATAAGGTGTTATGATGACGTAATAACACACTTGACACCCACACACACTAATGTACTAAGTATAAGAATGCAAGTAACACTCGACACACCCACACACACACACACTAATGTACTAGGTATCGGAATGCAAGTAACACTTGACACACCCACACGCACACACTAATGTACTAGGTGTAGGAATGCAAGTAACACTTGACACACCCACATGCACACACTAATGTACTAAGTATAGGAATGCAAGTAACACTTGACACACCCACAAGCGCACACTAATGTACTAAGTATAGGAATGCAAGTAATAGACTTGCTAGAGCTAGAGTGGAGGTCAAGTGATTGTGAGGAGGACAATTAATAGTTCAAAGATCCAAGGTTTCCATATGCCTTTTTGCAACTCTTGGCTTTTGCATGCCAACCCACAAGTCTTGTAGCATAAACCTTCAAATTTTGAAGTCATGCAAGGATTTCATTCATTTAACTGTTTAGGCCGATAGGAGAGTCATGTCTTTCGTTGAGATGCGGACTTGTGATTAAGAAGGATCCTTGCATCAACCTTAGGCCCATGTTGGGTCAAATTTGATTGTGTACCTTCCTTTTGGTAGAGATAAAAGTGCTAACTTCGTAACTTTATTTCATCTTGTTGGGTATTTATATTTATCAATTTTCTTTAATAAGGTATTAATGGTTCTTTATGATTGTTTAGTTTATTTATAGTTACCGAATTCATATGTTACATTATATTTAGTTTCTTTTAGGTATGAGTATTATAATGTCTCAAGTTTTGGGCAATAGCATTAATAGACAAACAACAAGTTTCATGCTACAAATGTGAACCTAAATATGTGATGGTAGATGTCTATATGTATAGGTGTTACAATGACACAACAACACACTTGACACACCCACACACACACATGTTAATGTACTAAGTATACGAATACAAGTAGAAGACTCGCTAGAGCTAGAGCATAGGTCAAGTAATTGTGATGAGGACGATTAATAGTTCAAAGATCCAAGGTTTTTGTATGTCTTTTTGCAACCCTTGCCTTTTGTGTACTAACCCACAAGTCTCACATCACAAACCTTCAAATTTTGAAGTCATGCAAGGATTTCATTCATTTAAATATTTGGGCCAATAGGAGAGCCATGTGTTCCTTTGAGATGGGTACTTATGATTAAGAAGGATCCTTGCATTAACCTTAGGCCCATGTTGGGTCAAATTTGATTGTGTACCTTCTTTTTGATAAAGATAAAAAGTGCTAACTTCATAACTTTTTTTCATCTTGTTGGGTATTTATATTTATCAATTTTGTTTAATAATGTAATAATGGTTCTTTATGATTGTTTGGTATATTTATAGTTATTAAATTCATATTTTATGTTATATTTAGTTTCTTTTGGGTACAAGTATTATAATGTCTCAAGTTTTGGTCAATAACATTAGTAGACAAACAAAAAAAATTCATGCTACAAATGTGACCCTCAATATCGAATGTTAGAGTTCTATATGTATAAGGTGTTATGATGACGCAACAACACACTTGACACACATGCTATTGTACTAAGCATAGGGATGCAAGTAGAAGGCTTGCCAGAGTAGAGATCAAGTGATTGCGATGATTTGATGAGGACAATTAATAGTTCAAAGATCAAAGGTTTCCATATGTCTTTTTTTCTACCCTACCAACCCATGGGTCTCACAACACAAAACTTCAAAATGTTGAAGTCCAATTGAAAATTGGCCATGTGCAAAAATTTGAACAAATTCTACCCTCCATATGTGTACTCTTGGGACTTCAAGGTCTTGAGACAACCTTGAACATGTAAATTTTTTGAGGTCAAATAGAATATGCCCATGTGGAAAAAGTTGAATAAATTCTACCCTCCACATTCATATCCTTGGGACTACAAGACCTTGAGACAACCTCGAACATGCAAAAATACCATCATGTGCACCTTATACTTTAGTGTCTAGTTTCAAATTCTAAATATTGAAATACAAAAAAAATACTAGACTTTGATCATCTTAGTCTTAGGACTTTGGAATCCAATTGTATCTTTGTAACATGTAAAATGCAACTCCAACTTTGAACTTTAATGGAATTGCACTTCAAAATTTGAAATCTATTTGCATATATCAACATGTAAAATGCAATTCTAACTTCAAATATAACACAATTACACTTAATACTTCAAATTCCAATTGCATATTTATAACATTAAAAATGTAACTCCACCTCCAAAGTTTAATGGAATTTCACTTCAGACTTCAAAGTCTAATTGCATCCAACATGCAAAATGAAACTCCTAGCAAAATGAAACTCCTATGCTAAACTCTTATGGAATTGCACTTTTGACTTTAGAGCTCAATTACGTTTTTGCAACCTACAAATGCAACTCCATCTCAAAAATCTTTATGAAAATCTAATTTAAACTTCAAAGTAAAATTACATCTTTGCAACCTACAAAATGTAATTCTAACTTTGAATCTCGATGGAATTGTACTATAGAATTTAGATTATGATTGCATCTTTGTAATATGAAAATTCCAAATCCAACTTTGATGGAGAACCCAATATTGCAAACAAGGCAAGGTTTTCCCATTTTGCATATTGTACAAAAATAGCTTGGACCAAGTTATCGAGTATGAACAAGCTCTTTCCTAGCCAAACAAGGAATTCGTAAGAGCCTCATTGGCTACACAAACTAAAACCCTATTCCATGGTGTCAAAATAAGAATACACAATGGAAAAAGAATGAATAAACAAGGTGGAAATAATCACAAATAAGAGACTATGTGTACCACTATTTGTATTATTCATTCCAGTGAATGCCATAATTGGGTAACATCTATAACATGCATATTCAAATAATCATTCATAAAGTATTATAGGATATACCTAAGAGATAAATCCTCTCATATAACTAATAAGCCAGAAAGTGAGTCTCTACATAAGGATTCCTAACAAACTAGTACATGTTATATATAGAAGAACTATCTAGGATGATGCTACATCTCAAAGAGATGACATATATCCAAGTAAAGGCATAGATGAGCAAGACTATCATATGTGCATGATAAGACTAGTATAATAAACTAAATATACACAAGTATAATCACTCTACTATATTTTCATTATAAATTATTAAACCATGTATGATTCCCTTACATTCTAAACAACCTCACAATATTTTCCCATAGGTTCATTGATGATGACCCTTCTTTTACGATAATTATTTATCTCTTAATATATTTCTACACTCTCAAGCTATTTAGGGATATTTATGCTATGACATCCTCTTCAATTGTCATTAATCATATCATTTCAAAAATGCCTTATAATTCTATTAATAATCTCTTATTATGCATTTAACATGTCTTCTACAACAAAGATGAGGTTCATGTTCCTTATGATGAATATCTTCCCCTTGTCATGTAACCAAGATTTTTTTGATGTTTAAAACATCTTTAAAAAAATTCTTTAATTTTTTTTTTTCATATTCTCTCACATGACATTCTATTGTGTGTGTGTGTGTGTGTGCTATGTTACTTCAACATGTATTTTATATCTTAAATCAAATTAGAAATTTATTATTTATCATATGTTATGTTTGTAACTTTTTTAAATGACAAATATCATGCACACCACATATTCTCACACTAGAGGCACCATTATGGGAAAAAGAATATCACACCCCCTTGTTTTGAGCTTAAAAGTAAACCCCTTAAAAATATTTTAGGTTGTCATATATTTTTATTTGGCCCTTATTCCTCTCCAAACCTATCTCTCCTTGCCTCAAACTATTTATATGAGATTATATCCAATAAAACTTAGGGGGAATATATTCTACCTTTTATCACATTAACACTCATCACTTGATTGTTAAACTGAATCGTTATGATCCTACATTAAACACATTGGTTAAAGTGACTCTTCAAGTATCATATACCATGCCCTAGTTAAAATGATCCTTAATTGTCCTTACACCAATAATTATCAATCATGGATTGTATCCTTCATGAAGGCCAACTTAGTAACAACTAGATATGACTATTACATACTTCATGATCCCTTTTTCTTGCTCAACCTATTTAATAAGGTTTCATCAAGGCCAACTTGGTTACGTTTGTTAACTCCCTTCTAAATTTGATAAGATGAGGTTAGATTTCTTAAAATATATAAAAGTGTTTATTAGCATACTATTAATGGTGTATGTCGATTTATTTATTTATTTTATAAATCTTAAGGTATTACTCTAAGAAAAGATATGGAACAACACCACCAAGAAAACTCATATGTCCTTTGAATTAGGGGTAATAAATACAAGTTAAACTTTTACTTTATCTTACTTGATTCATTATATCTCACACATGCTAAAATGGAGGTATATATATATATAACATCTTCTTTGCACATTTTGCTCTTATTTAGCACTCACTTTTAGAACCTTATTAATAAGCATGACGATGACTCTTTATAACTGTTTGGTGTAGTAACTTATCATAAAATTTCTCACTATACCAAACTCAACCCTTTCAAGCATAAGCACCTTAATCCATTTCTCCTTATCATTACACTACCATAGATGTCATTATTCTCATGGTCATTTCTACAACATTTAAATAGTTTTCCCCCTTTTAATAAATTTGTATTTTTTTAACTTCATGTCAAATGTCTATTCTCTTTTGCATTTAAAAAATATATTCAAGATTATTAAATAAGGTAAATTTGGATGAATGCATAAATCATAGAAAAATATTTCATATGCAATCAAGAGCACAAATAGAATCCATATATCTAAAAATGCTACATTATTATACTCACACTCACATATATGCTACAATCAAATGTCCTACTGCATTTCCATGCCTTTTAAGATCCATATCTCCAATCTTTCAATTATTTTGCATAGATAAATTACTATCGACCAAATCTTATTATTCAACCCCCTTAAAACAAGCCCTTTAAGGATCCTACAACACACCTAGTCTAGGAAGACAATTTTTATTGCAGGTATTAGTTGTAGAAATATAGAGGACAATACCTTGATTGTATAAGAAATTTTATAGTAGAAGGTCACAAGGACACAACATACTGGTTGGACAAGATTGCATTCAACTGAGTCCACCTAATACAAAAATCAAGACTATAGAAAACTCAAGTCAAATGTAATATCCAAATTCTTCCTAATACAAAATAGATAACAAAACTACTACAAATACTAAAATAACTAAACTAACCTAAATTCTCCCTCTTCTTATTTCCAATCCTAGAAACAACTTCTTCTAACTTTTCTAATCTAAACTCTAAATCTTATTTTCATATTTAAACATGTCATAATTTATTTATTTTTAAAATACTTCTTAATTTAAAATAAATTGATTTGTCAATTTTTAGAATGGAGAAGTGACATATTATTTTTCAACAATTATTTGTTCAAAAATATATTTTAATTAAAAAATCATCGATCTATTAATAAATAACAAGTTAAATGATTTTAATAAACCTACTAAAAATCAAACCTCACTAATGTAGGACCTTGTACATTAAATGACTTTAACATAATGGTCAAACCGGTACTCCCATATCAAATTATTACAACAATATTAACTTTAAAATACAACCCTCATTTAAACCCACAAAAACCAAGTCCCACAAAACATAAGATCCTCTACATTAAATTAAATGAGTTACTCCATACTAAAACAATCTAACTTTAAGATAAAACCCTCAATTAAAAAATCAAAACAACACCATAATTAAGAAAAGAAAATAAACATCTTTCTTGGAAGTATGGGCCCATTAGAATATATAAAGAGGCCACCAAAAAAGGTTAGGATCGTGTGGGTGATGTCATGTCTAACTTTCCTTTGAATTTAAAAGAATGTTGGCTAGAAAAGCAAGGTGAGATGCTGTCTCTCTCTTAACATGGATTTTTGGGGAACTTCAATCATACCTAAGCATTGAGTGTCAAAGCTTCAAACTTCAATATTTGCACTTACTTATTATAGTCATCCGCCCTTTTAGATGTTGTGGACTTTGCTGACATCAAAAGAATTATTTTAAGATAACTTTATTGCTAACATTACTTGTTTATATGGAACTCATACAACTCACAAGGTGGAAGATTTAATTACTAGATATTTTAATTTTATATTTTTTTAGTTTTTAAATGTTAAGTTCATTTTTTTGAAAATTTTTGTGGAAAATTTGAATTTGTGTCTTTTATCAATAACGTTGTTATATTAGTTGTGTTTGATTAAGTAGTGTAGATGCATTTTGAAAAAAAAAAACTCAAATTAAATATATATAGTAAGACGTATCAACGGAAGTTTTATTAGATAATTAATTAGTTCTTTGATGTGACTTATGCAAATAGATATTTTTTGTTCATTTTTTAGATATTGAGATAAATTCCTAATTTTAGATATAATAGATATTTAAGTATAAAGCAAACGTCATTACTATATAATATTATGATAGTGATTAGAATGTGCTAGGAATGCGGTCATTTACTAACCACTTTCTTCTAAAGTCATTGTTATATAACATCATGATAGTGATTAGAATGTGCTTATTTACTCTAACACTATAATAGTAATAAGAATGCACTCATTTACTAACCACTTTGTTCTAAATTCAAGACGTGACCTCACATTCATCATACATTTTTAAAAATAAAATATAAAAATATTATCAAATCCTTCACAATTTATCTTTCATTCATAATTTCCTTTACTACATTAATATTTCTAAATATGAGATTTTTAGTCTTATGAAGAAAACATCAAGGTCGTTAAAAGAAAAAGTGGCAAAAATGGTATTAAAGTTAGTTATACCAAGGATAGTCCTCAAGTCAATCTTTAAGGTGATGATATAACATGTCTTATTATAAAGGACGAATAATTATTAAGTTCCATCATACCCACCATATTGTTATTATTAATAGGCTCTTTAATGGAAAAATCAGAACTTATTAAGAGGAACATATGGGACCAACATATGCAATGAGGAGGGAGTGAGTTATTCCTAACAAATAGGAAATGGGCAAATATATATATAGTTTTATTGTATATTTATTATTATTTGGGGTGTTCAAAGTTATAAAATATGGTTTGTTTTGACATAATCCTATTGTCTAACATTTAATTTTACTAAAATTTTTTTCATATTATTATTAATTCTATAATCAACATTTTTTTTTGTTTAGATTAGGGTTACCTTTATGACTTGAAGTCAATCAAAGACCACACTTTCAATCTTGGGTCGTTGAATTATAAATCTAGATTTATCATAGGCCCAAACTTACTTTTAACCAATTGTTACTTGCTAATTAACACATTGAAATGTTGACATTTGTTTGTCCATGCCTTGTATAAAAGGACTTCAACCTAGGTCATTTCAGCTATAATCACTAACCTTTGACATGAATTGAAGTATCAAAAAATCATAGAATATCAATGTCATATTTATCTTTGCACCAATAATCATGATTACACCAATTTTTGGCATTGCCAATATCGAACCTTAATTCAAGCATTCATTGCATGTCATCACAACATCATCTCAAACATGCATTGTTGTTGTTCAATATCATTGCTAGCTACTTAATAGTCATTTGCATACAATGGTTGGGGTGCCTTCCAATTTATCACAAAAATGATGAATCAATTAGTGGGGTTTGACTAAAATCAAGGAAGTTTCAAGGATTCGTCATTGCAATAGTGCTTATAATCACTACCAAGTTCTCTATTTGTAGGTACAAGCATTCCTAGATAAGATTCATGCAACTTTTGAAAGTATACAAACCCCTAATTTGTTAGAGACCAAAGTTGGACTATTCCTAGATAAGACTCATGCAAAGCTTTAAGGCCACATATCTTAGGATCAAGGCTAGCTATGTGGTATTACACTTGCACATTTTTTTTAAATGACCATGTTTAGAGTTTACTATTTTCCTTCCAATTTACTTAATGCTATGCAATTATAACACACAATTAATAGTTATGGTCAAAAGAATTGACAATAAAATTTGTTAGGATAACTTAGAAAGTTTAAGGTTACTATTTTAAGGTCAAGGCTACCCTTAGGTGGTTTAGGATTTCCCCTAGTCCTTGATCTAAGCCTCCACACAACTCCATGTTTCATAGAGTATACTCATCACAATTTATTCATCTCATATCTTGTCATCAATGAATAAGTATAAGATCATTGTCAGAGTCAAATTGAGTTCCCTCTCTTGACCCATAGTATACATTTAATTTCAATTATTTTACCTATGTTTCAATTTTAGATCTAGATATATGTCTAAACATAGTTCATTTATCTAGTGTTAATTATGATATTCATCACCATAATTATGTTAAAGGCAAAATGACATGAATAGGATAATACAAACTTAAATAAGTCACATATCAAAAAATAAAAACATCAACATAAACATAAAAATATATATATATAATCAACAACTCACAACATTAATAATAATAAATATATGAAATAAAATAAACTAATAACACTACAAAATTACTATATTATGTTTTTGTATGCATATATATTGTCATTTAACCATAATAAATAAGATAATTGTAACAAAATGATTAAGTAATTTAATAAACTAAATAATGCATAATATTTTTCAAATCACTATGCTAAATAATTTGTTTTAGATTTTAATTATCAATTTTAAAAACTTAAATATTATTCATTTAAGTGTATAATTTTTTTATTTAAAAAATTAAACTAAAAATAAAATATAAAGATTTCTTAAGTAATTTTAAAAATTTTATAAACATAATAGTAAGTTACATATAGATATAAATCAATAGCCAAGTAACCAATTGAAAAGCAATGAGGACACTAAAAAGGGAGGCATTCATAATCATGTGACTAAGTCCACAACCAATTCTCAAGCATTGGAACCACATCCCCATAAAGAGGGTTGGAGATTTCAATATTAATCAAATTTCATTCAAAAGTATAATGTACCATGAAGGGAGTGAAATAATAAACATTCAAGAAGTGGCTAATAGAGTTTATAATGGCCTTGTAATAAGAAACCTCCTAAAATTAAAGTGAAATATTGGGAGGTCTAACCCACACTAGACACACATTAAGTGGTTCAATAAGAGGGTTAATTGAAGTTGTCCATGGTTTGACACAAGGATGTTGTGTTAGTATCACCAAAGAATGACAACCTGCAAACCAAATAACCTTCACAACGTATAAAAAAGCAACTCAAAATATGTTATTTCACCAATGGATGAACAATGAAATTGAGATGAAATAAAATGCACAAAACACTCCATATAAATAGAAAATGTGTGATGAGGTATGAACTTGTAAGGAAATTACGGTATCAAAAAAACTTCCTACACTAACCTTGAGAGGATGGTTATGTAAAAAAATTATCAAATCTTTAAAAAAGTTATAAAAATTAAACACAATTAACACAAATACCATAACACAATGATTTATGTGTGGTAAACCCTTGCAGGAGAAAAACCCCACACTCTAAAAGCCACCCAATATATTATTTAGAAATCAACAACATATTACAATATACTTGCAAAGAAATCTTCTCATATAAGAGTATCACCAAGTAGAGATCCAGAGGTAACCCAATAGCTATAGGACTCTTACACACATCCTCCATCTTCTGCACCCAATATATAGGAGTTACAATATATGAAATTATCAAATCAAATTACAAAATCATGTATTGAAAACAACCCAAAAAGTGGTGTCCATCTTATCTCCAATCAAAGATTCCCTATGATGTGTCAAAACATTCACCAACACATGTAACTCCCTTTTATATCTCATTTATGCATCACACAGATTTTAATATTTCCTATTTCAGGAGACTCAATTTTCGGAAGTCATAACTTTTGAACCAAGTGTTCGATAAACAAACCATTTGAAGCATCAGAAAACTCATGATGTGCTCTATCAAGATATAACCCTCTATGCTAGTTATAGACACTTTTGAGCTATTTAGGAACCTCTAAGGCCTTCAAAATTGACTTCTTAAAATTTCTTTAACAACTTCAAAGATGGAAACTTTAATATCTTCAAATCTAGACATGATCTTCCAATGAAAATTTATTGGTATGCTTATATAGCCAATTTGAAGCTTTGGGGAAATTTTAGGAATAATCCATGCTCAAATGTAAACTTACTATAAATAGTAGCCTTATGCAAATGCAAAGTTGAGACACCATTTTCCTAACATTCTGTCACTTGTCAAAAATCTTGCAAAAGAAAAGAGAGCATTGTATACACATAAATTTGGTCAAGGAGTAATATTAATTAAATACAAGCTATTTGATTAATTAAATTCTTAATTCTTCTACTATGAAATGAATTTATTAATTTGTTTATATAGTTCACATTCAAACTAATTCTTCTAAATCATAAATCAATTCAAATTAAATCAATCCACCCCATCTAGCCCATCTCACCACATCACATGCCACCTCACCATGGCTAATTTAATTAAAATATTTCAAATAAAAATGTTGATTTATCATCAACAACCAAAATTAGCCACATGTCCTCCATTCCAACCTCCCTCCAACCTCCTTGGATACATGCCATCAATTGGCTCATCCAACCTCCACTTGGCCTCTTATGGTGTGAGGAGGGAATAAATCATATTGGTTTATCCTCCCTTTGCCATCTCAGCCATCCAAAATCCCCAGGCCACATTTGAACCATTGATTGGTGCCACCTATGTTCCAGCCCTTGAAAATCCTATAAATACCCCTCATTTTGTGTGAGAAAGGATCCATAATCATTTTCCATATAGAATTCATGTTCACTTGTTATCTCAAATTGCATTCACTTTCACTTAGCATATAGAAGTAATGTCCATTTATTATCTCAATTGCATACATTTTTAGCTTAAATAAAGTAATCTAGTTGCAATTACATTATAATTTGTAGCCATCAACAGCTTAATATAATGGTAATTTTTGCACATTAGTATCATAGATCCAATCATGTTACTTCTTAGCTTAATAGTTGCATTGTTAGCTCTCATATTGTATACACTCAAAAAGTGGTCAAGAAAAGTCAACCAAAGTCAAATGGAGTCAAAGAAAATAATTGATGATCAAAGCAAGAATTAATTGAAAATCAAAGCCAAGTGGAATAATTGAATCAAAAGGATCAAATACTTATGCAATTGATTTTAATCAAATTAATTGTATAGTTTAATTAAATCAAAATCCAACCCATTCAAATGGGAGACATGGCTAAATAAATCAAATAAGTCTCACATACCACATGATAAACCAATGAAGTGAGATAATTTGGAGCATGTAGATCACAAATAGTCTTTGCTATCTCCACCATCCAATTTGGATTTTCAATCTTGGCCATCTGATTTTTCTCTTTGTCTCATCATTTGAAACCAATAAATCAACCTTGATTGTGATTATGGGTCAATCTAACTCATATCTAACTCACCTTCCTAATTTTAGTAATCCTATAAATAGAAGGGCTTAAATGAGAAAATAATCCATTATCTTAGTGCATTCTTTCTTGAGTGAAATTGTTCTAGGCATTGCATATTATTTTGAATTCATTTGAGTAGTGGTCATAATGGAGCATTGTAGTTTGATTTATAGCATAATTGAGCATGATTAGGGAAATTTTCATCATAATTCATATTATCATTTCAATTCTCATTCTAGGATTATCATTATTGAATGCTAAATCTGAGAGCATTGCTTTAGCTTCCTAGTTAGAGAGACATGAGACAGTTTTAATTGTTCAATTTGAATTGTTTAGTATGTTAGATCTTTAAATTCATTCAAATTGATAGAATTGTGTTAATGTTTCATGAATATACTATTTAAAGTATACAAAATGGTGCCCACCGTGGGGCTCAGGCCTCATACTAATGGATTTGATTGATCTTTTATGAAATTAAGGCATTTTTTTTTGCATATTTTATATTTGTGGGTACATTAGTTCTTTTGCCAGTTCTTATAACACTTAAAACATGTCTTTTGATGCCTACACCTCAAAGTTTAATGCCTATAAATAGTCTTATGGCGCCTATGCAAATTATTTGTCTTCTATCTTAATTCTTTTAGCACCTGACAGGGAGTATTTTTGTGCATTTAAACTACTTTTTGGTGCACTTAAGATATCTTTTAACGCCTATCAATAGTATTTTAACACCTATCAATAGTATTTTTGCATGTATGAAAATTATTTTAGCACGTATGCAAATTATTTTAGCGTGTATGCAAATTAGTTTAACGCATATGCAAATTCTTTTAACGCATATGCAACTTTTTTTAACACCTAATACTGTTAAATTGTAGATTCAAAAATCTTTAAATCTAACATAAATGAATCTATGTTTTGCAAATGTAATAGCATAAAAAGGTATAGAAACTTGAGATTCAAATTCAAAAGAAGGGAAGGGAAGCTAAGAAAAAACTAAGCTATGAAAATAGGATTCATCTCAATAATGTCCTAGAAAATTCTAAAAAGGAAGTAGAAGCTTATGAAGGTTTTTGAGAGTTATTGAAGCATACAAAACAAAATATGTTTCATTAAATTGGATTTATGTTCCTTAAATATTTTAAATAAACTTGAACACTTAATTTGAATTTTAAATTTCCTTCACTCTTGCTTTGGAATTGTGTTGAACTAATATTTTTGAAAGGGGATACAAAGGAGCTAGAATGATCGCCACTATGTGCATATCAAAAGTGAAAAAGACAAAAAAAAATGCACCTAGATTTTCTAGCATCAATCAAGGTAACACTAAATCCTTATGCATTTTCTTAACTTGTGGCATGTCAATTCAAAATCTAGCTTAAGTAAAAGAGAAAATTGAATTCTCAAGTGAAGCATTAGGCCCATGCTCTTCACATTGTTGGTGAATAAAAATGCCAGAAGTGCTAAAATTGAGACGACAATGAGCTAGGAAATGAACCAAACACATAATTGAAGCTTTTGTGTTTTTGAACAAAAAGAATTAGGTATATTCTCTTCACCTTATAGGTGAATAAAAAAGCCAAAAGTGCTCTAGTCCCTTTAGATTAAAAAGGCTTGGAAATGAACCATGTTAATCATGTTTGTGAGGTAAAAAACAATAGGGATATGTTCTTACCCTTCTTAGGGTAACAAAACTCCTAGACTTGTTGATCATTTAAAATTTCTTTCTTTCTATGAACATGCTAGATCTTTAGTGGGATCGCCTCTCGAGAACATGCCTTAATGAGGCTAGTGAGAGGGACAACCCAAAGTGGGGACAAGGTGAAGCCAGCCTATTCCACCCACTATAATAAAAGACCTCATTGAATTTAAATATTTAGAGGGAAAAAATATCAAATGACTGGTCTTGTAGGGCTATAGGCCTCAATCATGCTTGCGTGACTATGTGTTCCTTGCATGATTCATTTGATATTTTTATTTGGAGCCCTTACAAAAACCTTGTTAAGCTAGAAAATCCTACCCTATCAACCATGTTAAACCAAATTGATCTTAGGTAGATTTCTTGGAGTGGTTTACTATGAAAAGACCTATTAAAATGATCTTAAACATACACTTTGTGTTTAGAAATTAAGGGTAAAGACAAGTGTTTTTTTGGTTGCAGTGATTAAAGATTCATGTTTATAGATATAATACATTCGTTAAGATTTAAAAAATAACCTTAAAACCTTTAAAAATTGGCAAATTTGTTACAAAAACTCTTAGTCAGTAGTTTTTGAGAAATCTTGTGATGCTATTACCAATTCTGTAATGCCTACAAACAATTATGTAATGCCCATGACCGGTCTTTTGACGCTTGTGACTGATTCTATAGCACTTACAAGAAGTTTTTTAACGCATATGCGACTTTATGCAATGCCTATAAATAGTTTTTTAAACTCCTGTGACCAATCTTTTCACGTCTGTGACCAATTTTGTAGTTCCTACAAGCACATCTATAACACCTATGCAAATTTTTGTAATGCCTACCAATTCTATTTTAACACCTACAAATCAAGAACTCAAAACAATGAGTATTTCCTAACCTAGTCAAAACAATAAAAAGACATTTTTGGATACCCTTTACCGAATACTATTTGTTCCAATCAAGACCTAGTCCAAAACATTGCAAATTCAAATTTTCAACAAAATTCAAAGAGATCTTTCATTAAGAGGTCAAATTCCAAAATATTTAGTTCTTGTTAATGTCAATTTTCACTAGATCATATTATATAAAGCCATCTTTACAAGAAGACGAGACTTACATTATGCAAGAGATGTTGGACTAAGTATGCAAAGGTCAGTATTGAGAGGGAAGGGGTGAATTAGTACTGTAAATGTTTTTTAAAATAATTAAACTTTCCTTCTTAACCATTTACTGAATCCATAGCTTTTCATGCATCTCATAAAACATATAAAAGATATAATAGATAACACATAACACAAATATTTTGGTATCGCATAAATCCTTATTAGTGGATAAAAGTTGTGGTGGGGATGACACCCACAAGACTTCACTACTACAATGTTAGCTATTTCTGATAGCTTACCTTGTTAAGAGTATTAACTCGATTAAGAGTCTTTAGACTCTTACGTCTACCTTGTGAAAGGATTTTACAATTCTAATCTAAGAACTATACCTGGTTAAAGGATTTACAATATAAGATCTATTAGGATCTTCTCGATTAAGAGAATTTATAATTCTGATTACTCTTTAATCAGTAACATAAACTTATCTATTAAACTTGCATCAAACATATGCATATTAGACTCTTTATGCTCAATAAATCATTACCTCATACTGTGTACCTCTTATAATAACAATTCAATACTCAGTAGATTCACTTCTGAATCACAATCACTTTTTGTTCTTCACTTCTCTATTACTCAGTGGCTTCTCTACTTAGAACATTCTTAGTAATATTTTCTTCATACATGCAATCTCCTCTTGCATTCATACCACTCTGATCTTTACTTCTCTAATCCATTTTTATACAACTCTAAAAGCGGTGCAAGGTGTTCTAGAATCATCTCTTCAAGCAGTGCTAGCATTGGTTACTCCTCCAATGCATATATCATACTTAATTCTCATTCATATATCTCACCTTTTAATCATGTGTAATCACCATGTTTCAATCTCCAATGTTTTTTCATACGATGTCCTTGAGATTTGTAAACTATTTTCTATTAGATGTCTAAGTTCAATGTACTTAAAGATTCTCCTTGTGTCAGCCTGCTATGCTCGGTAACACATTTTCCTCTAGCTTGATAATTGAATTATCTTCTCAGTTTGGTTGATGTTATAGCTTGGTATAACTTGGTTCTTGGTACTTGGTTCTAGCTTTCTCAGTGCCTAAAATTTCTTTTCCTTTACCAGAATTACCTGTTCCTTATTTCCTTTACCGAATAGCTTTCCCTTCTTTACTGATTTTTCTTTCTTTCATTACCAAATGACTTTGACAAACAATATGACTTTCTCATAACTAATGACAACAAAAATAACTCTTAGGAGTATCAATCTACCCCTTTGGCATTAGTTTGGTATGTTTGTTAAAAACCTTCAAAGTGATCAACAAAATTTAAAATTTGTCCTTGTCTATATATCCCTTTCTCAGTAAACATATTACTCCCCCTGAAGTAATACTTCTTGTACATATATCCTTCCATATAAATATATTCCCCTTTCACATATTTTCATATGTATTGTATATTCCCCTTTTTTACATAGTTTTCCCCCTTTTTAACAAAAATGCCAAAATAAGAACTTACTTTTGTTCTACTATGGGGATCTTGTCAAAAAGATATTTGTACTTATCATGTGCATCCTTGAGTAATTCCTTCCATGTATCCTTAATTGTCTGTAACACTATGATTTTCTTGCTTAAATCTACAGTCAAACTTACTATACTATCCATACCACTAACATCTGATGTGCTAACTAAATCTTTGGCCTTGTGAACCTGTTTTTGCAATGATTCAATATGTGGTTTAAAAATTGTTTGGAGTTCTAGAAGATCCATTCCGATATGATTTTCCTCTTTTCTTAGCTCATACTGCACTCCCATCAAGTTCTTCATCCTTTTATAATATTCTTTTATAGACTTAGGCTCGATGGAAATTTTTGATAACTGCTCGATGATCTCCTTTTCCACATTATTATCTTTCTCTCTTATATCCTTGGTGAAATTTGAAATCAAACAAATTTTTTGAAATAATAAAATAATTGATTGCATCTCATTTTCCAATTCATTAACTAACTCAGAAAGAGTTACCTTATCTAATGCAACTTCTTTAAGGAGTTATTCAGTCACTTTTGTCTCCATTTCCTTCTTGTGTACTTGCATCATATACTCGGTTGTATCTGTACTAGGCTAGTTTATCTGACTCATCAATTATCTTAACTGACTATAATATCACCTTTTTCATTTATGGTAGCCTCGAGTACAATCTCATTCAATATACCTTTAACTTGTTCTAATACACCAATTTTCTTCTTCTTAGCTATTGTATCATCTTAAAATGGAATACCTTCCATGTTAAGAACATTTAGCCCTCCTTAGGGGGTGTTTTGGGGCCATCATCATGTTTTCCTCTATTTTCTGCTCCCTTCCCATCTTTTGTTCCTATTTAGGGCTCTGTTTGGGCTTCCCCGGGCACTATTTTTCTCTTCTGGCTCATTTTCCAGGGGTCCTAAACCCCTGGGTCAAGGTTGACCTCGACCTTAACCTAGGTCAAAGTTGACCTCAACCTTAACCTAGGTCAAAGTCAACCTTGTCCTTGATCCATGACCCCCTTTTCATCAGAAAGTTTTCTAGATGCGGGGGGAAGTTCAAAAGTTTATTTTCCCGCTTCTGGGTCGGCTGTTTTGGGTTTCAGAACGGTAAACTCTTAAACTGTATTTAATCTAGGTCTATTTTTAGGGGTTAAAGCTTAATTGGAATTTAATTCTCCTATGTCAGCCTCTCTAGAAGTTTGTGCCCTAGACTAGTATAAAAGGAAGCCTTCCTCTCTCATTTCAATACATCTCTTGTTCATGATCATCCACTTTTCATAGAGCACTCTCAAGGAGACATCTACTATCAAGCATCTTTTGCAATCCTTTTCCATATCTCAATCAAGCTATCATCTACATTCAAGAATTCAAGTTCTCCATTGAAGATCAAGGATTTAAGCATTCAAGCTTTTGGAGGGATTTGGTTCAAGCATTCAAGATTCATCATTCAAATGCTAGATCTATCCATCATGATGGTGTGATCTTCCTTCAAGATCCTTTGTTCATCTTAAAGATCTATTCATTCTCTCCTCAAGGTGGATTCCAAGAATACAATCTTGGAGGTTTTGATTTACATTTTCTTGTGTTGAATCCAAGTTTTCATATTAACATACTTGTTTACATTTCAAATACAATTGCATACCTATTGAGTACCATAGCTTCATTGTTAGATCTACTTCTATACTTGCTAGCATTCTCTATTCAATTCTATTTTAAAGGTTGATTCCAAACTGGGGTTTGACCAAGGCAAAACCCTCATCCAAACAACAAAAACCCTCTTTTTTCTTGTAGGTACAGGTGTGGGACAACAAATTGCAGTTCAGATCTTAGTACCCTTTTCGATGAACTTCCGGGATCTGCGAACATAAATTCTGTTAGAGTTGTGCAGGTCAAGGATGACCTTTTGGGGTAATATTGTACTCTGGGGTACCCCAAGGTAAGATCTTACCCCTATCTTGGGTCAAGGATGACCTTTCTTAGAAAAACAAAAGATTTCTGGGTTCTCTCTATTTTTGCATTTCCAGGCCAAATTTGGTTGCAAAATTTCCCGAAATCGAACACAGACACCAGAAAATAGTGATTTCTGAATCTTCTCCTCTTTTAAGATAAGCAATCACATTTTATTAATTTTGTATGTCCACAACATGTTCCATCACATCCCACTCCTTCAAACCCACTCAACACACAAAAAAAAAACAAATATAAAAGTGTATCCCTAAAAAGATATATTTGTATATATTACATTTTGGTGAACTTGCGATAGACAACTCTTTCTTTTTGGTGTTAGATGCTTTTCTTTCTTTCCTTAAGATTAGATTTCTTTTATGCTTTTGCATTTTAAATTCAAAAATATAAAAAAATCTATATATTTAACAAAATACAAAAATATTTCATGCATTTCATTTACTATGAAGATCATTAAGATGCTTTGGTGTGTGATTATTTTCTTTATTACCCTTCTCTTAGCATCTCTTTACCATACCTGTGATGTTTATGAGAGTATCATTCATTTCATTATGTTGGTTACTCTTCATTTTTCATTGGCCTATGCTATTGTGAGATTGACCGATACTAGTCTTCCTACTTTCAAAACTTTCATTGAAGAATTATGTGGAGGACTTATTACTCTTTTGGATTATGTGAAGAATTTGGTAGATGATACACCATCTCCTAATCTTCCTAATCCTAATCCTATACTTCCTAATATAGTTCCTATACTTCCTCATATAGTTCCTAATCTTCCTAATCCAATTCCTAACATTCCTAATAAGCCTAATTCTCCATCTGCTATCCCTAGTTCTTCTCATACTTATGATGGGATTCAAACTATAGTCCATGATGCTGATGTGCAAGAATTCTTGGATTTACCTTCCACTTATTATCCGATCCAAAAAGATATTAAAGGGAAGAGAAAAGAAACTTCTTCTAAACCTATTATTCCACTTTATACAACCTTTACTCACAAACATGATAAACAATTACCTCCTGTAGAAGCTTTACATGATATGTACACTACAGGATATAATATGATGACTAAACAAGGGTATAAAGGATTAGGGCTTGGTGTTAATGAGCATGGTATTAATTATCCAGTTCATATACCCCCTAAACAATAAATGCATGGTGTTGGTTGTTCGTAATCTCAAGTCAAGGTGGTTGATGCTGATCGTCATCCTCCTCTTCTCCCTACACCTACCTTAGATAACCTTGATATTCGTCAAGAGGTAGCTAAAAGGGTGTATGTTCAGTTAATGAATTCCAAGAAAGAAATTTTTAAACCTATGCCGATAGATGCTCTACATAAGTATAAATATCCTTTTCATTACAGTAATACACATTTAATTGCTGATTGTGTGCATTTCAAGTTATATGTTAGAGAAAGAGCTTCTTTAGGAATTGTATCTCACTCTCGCGTAGTTTTACAATTCCTTCATAATTTTGATATAGGGGATACCCCTTATTCTGATATAATATAGATTTCTTCTCCTCTTGTCTCTGGAATGGGGGGCAAGAGGTGTATTTCCATCCAGTCTCCTAGGATCCATTAGGATTTTTATTGAGCTTAATTGGTATTCTTTCTATCCTCTCTCTCTCTCTATGGTTTTGCATTATGTTTATAATCATTCATAGATTCTATTTAAGATATATTTTGTAAAGAATTTTTGCAAAGGTATCCCTTGCTTTCATCCCTGGGGGGCAAGGTTCTTCTTTCTTTCTCTTTGTCTAGGGATCTTCTTTCCCTAGCTTAGTGGCATTTGTTTATCTTGCAATATTATTTCATTATACTGACTGATGTTTTGACTATGGATATCCTTTTATATGAGAGGTTGTTACCTATTGGGCTCTCCCTCCTAGGTGATTCACGGTAAGGTGGGCATCTTACTAGGTGAGGTAATCACTTTCTCTTTTCTCTCTTTTTGCTTTCATGCTAATAGGACTGGATCATGAAGCTATGTTTTTTATAGTATTTCTCTTGTCTTTATTATGTAATCATTTATGCTTTTATGATAGCTTTCCAAACATGATATTAGTATAGGAGGCATTTTACAGCAAGGTTTCCTTTACTAGTTGATTTGGGTTTGTTTTAAGTTTTGTGTTTTTTTTTGCACCCTCGTGCATGTATGTTGAGTTAGAATCCTTAGTTTGGGGGCTTGTGTCTTTAACTAAGTTTTCTTCTATCTTGTTGTGAATCCACTTGGATCTTTCTTCTCCTTTACCATGAGCATGTTCGATTTCCATACTCTCGCTAAAGTGGGGGCTTAATGTATCATCATAAAATGGAAGCACTTCCATGTTAAGAACATTTAGCCCTCCTTAGGGGGTGTTTTGGGGCCATCATCATGTTGTCCTCTATTTTTTTCTCCATTCCCATCTTCTGTACCTATTTAGGGCTCTATTTGGGCCTCCCTGGACACTATTTTTCTCTTCTGGCTCATTTTCTAGGGGTCCTAAACCCTTGGGTCAAGGTTGATCTTGACCTTGATCTAGGTCAAAGTTGACCTCAACTTTGATCTAGGTCAAAGTCAACCTCAACTTTGACCTAGGTCAAAGTTGACCTCATCCTTGACCCAGGTCCCCCTTTTCATCAGAAAGTTTTTCGGATGCGGGAGGAAGTTCAAAAGTTTATTTTCCCACTTTCAGGTTAGTTGTTTTGGGTTTCAAAATGGTAAACTCTTAAATTGTATTTAATCTAGGTCCATTTCTAGGGGTTAAGGCTTAATTGGAATTTAATTCTCCTATGTCATCCTCTCTAGAAGTTTGTGCCCTAGACTAGTATAAAAGGAATGTTAAGAATGAATACTAAATATATCCTATGGTGGAGTATTCACAACCATTCTATAGCAGTTGTTGTTGCATTCATGACTGTGATTGTCATTGATGTCAACACAGTGATCTACTGAAGATTAGTAGAGAAGTAGACAGTGTTTGAGTTAGTGCACATGGGATATTGAAGATCTAGCCATGCAGAGTTGAGGACTTACTCTATGATGTTTTACAAGATCATGGTTAAGAGTGCATACAAAAATTCATCTATTCATGACATTTATGTGGAAATCAGTGGAAGCAATATTCAGGCAGTATTCCTAAGTAGCAGTTTGTGGAAATCAGATGATATCTCCTAATTAGGATTGAATCTAATCATGCATAGTTGAAAAAAAGTTGAATAAATGATGATAGTGATGTGGACGTGATTGCAAGGTCCTAGGTCTCATGAGTGAAGAATTATCTTAATTGGAAGCTGACAGTTTTGTGTAATTATGGAATTTTTATGTAATGTGTGGAAACTTTTATTTTGTAATATGTATGCTGAATCATTTTTAATTACTTGAGTGTGGTATAAAGGAAGGAATGTTTTCATTATTTTAATATGAGAATGTGGATGTGAATTGTAATATTGTGAAAGAGAATTGTGGAATTGTGCAATACTTGTTGAAAGAGGATATGCGAAGTACATAGATCTGGTATTGAGATCTGATGAAGCAGTTGGTGCAGTTTGGCACAGTCAGAGGAGAAGGAAATTTTTTTTGAGATTAGTAATCTTTTGATATTATTCTATTTAATAATATAGAGATCAATTGGACAATGTGTTCAGTGATCTTTCCATTGAAGCTATTTGGGTAGTGGGTCCTTTTGTCTTCCATAACTCCTAACAGAGTTAGAATCTTTTAGCAGGGATTCAAAGTCTCCTAGTAGGGACCGATATGTACTGAATGTATATCATAAGACTCCTAATAGAGTCCATCCTCTCACAAGGAATTTTAATATTAGTGCATCTTTTGTGGGCATCATTCCCACCGGGGTTTACTCTTTGATCAAGAGGTTCCCTAGTCAACATATCTTGTGTTATTGTGTTATTGTGTATGTATATCTTTCTGTGGTTGTTGATTACATTTCTTACATGGTTAAAATCTATTAAAGAAGATAACAGTTGTATTTATCTGATAACTAATTCACCCCCCCTCTCAGTGATCTTGGTGGACTTTACTTTCTAACAAGGAAGCCTTCCTCTCTCATTTCAATCCATCTCTTGTTCATGATCATCCACTTTTCAAAGAGCACTCTCAAGGAGACATCTACTATCAAGAATCTTTTGCAATCCTTTTCCATATCTCAATCAAGCTATCATCTACATTCAATCATTCAAGTTCTACATTGAAGATCAAGGATTAAATCATTCAAGCTTTTGGAGGGATTTGGTTCAAGCATTTGAGATTCACCATTCAAACCCTAGATCTATCCATCATGATGGTGTGATCTTCCTCCAAGATCCTTTGTTCATCTTCAAGATCTATTCATTCTCTCCTCAAGGTGGATTCCAAGCATATAATCATGGAGGTTTTGATTTATATTTGTTGGTGTTGAATCCAAGCTTTCATATTAACATACTTGTTTACATTTCAAATACAATTGCATATCTATTGAGTATCATAGCTTCGTTGTTAGATCTAATTCTACTACTTGCTAGCATTCTCTATTTCAATTCTATTTTAAAGGTTGATTCTAAAGCGGGGTTTGATCAAGGAAAACCACTCATATGAACAACAAAAACCCTCCTTTTCTTGTAGGTACAGGTGTGGGACAACAAATTGTAGTTAAGATCTTATTACTCTTTTTGGTGAACTTTCGAGATCTGCGAATAGAAATTGTGTCGGAGCTGTGTAGGTCAAGGACAACCTTTTGGGGTAAGATTGTACCCCAGGGTAAGATCTTACCCCTGTCTTGGGTCAAGGATGAGCTTGCTCAAAAAGATAGAAGATTTATGGGTTTTCTCTATTTTTGCATTTTCAGGTCAGATCCGGTTGCAGAATTTCTCGAAATCAAACACAGACACCTGAAAATAGTGATTTCTAAATTTGATCCTCTTTCAAGATAAGTATTCATGTTTTATTAAGTTTTTATGTCCACAACATTTTCCATCACATCCCACTCCTTCAACCCCACTCAACACAAAAAAATAAAAATAAAAGTATATCCCTAAAAAGATATATTTTTATATATTACAACTATTAGCTTGTCTTATGAAACTTTTCTCTTCAATAAATCACCAAACTCTGAGATTTCCTTTGGGATTGTGGTTGAAATATAAACCTTGGGAATAAAAATAGGTTCACAGATATCAACCTCTTTCTCATATTTTCTCTTCTTTGATTTTCCTTTAGAATTAGATGCTTTCTTTGCATCAAATTGTGTAGATGTATTCTCTTTTTCTTCTTTTTTTTTCTTGTGCTCTTCTTGTTTCTTCTCTTCCTTCTTCTCATGTTTCTCTTCTATCTTGTCTTCAAATGTTGCCTTTATTTGTTCTTTTTCTGATTCCTTCTTTTGTTTTGTAGTCTTCGTAGGAGTTACTGACTCTTGATTTAGAACTTGTGTAGACTCAATCTATTTTGTTTCCTCAGTCTCCTTGGTTTCAGTATCCTATGCTAGCTTGGTAGGGGTCTCAACATCAATAGGTACATCCCTTGTTATCTTTGAGATAACTTCCTCTATCACAAGAAAATTTACAACCTGTTCAATTATAGGATCTTCTTCCATCAACCTTGCCTTAGCAGAATCATCAATATCCATTACTTCTATTTCTATGGCCTCGGTTGCCATAATATCTTCATCAAATTTTATTGTTTCATCTGGATCTTGTTCAGTTATGTCCTCAATAATAACTTCATCTTTGTTTATTGTCAAGTCAATTGGTTTAGACTTGTCCTCTTGTTCTTTGGCTTCTTCAGTAGTCGGTTGATCAATAGAGAATATCTTTCTCCAAAGATCATCAGTGTCTTTTTGAACTTCCTCAAGCTTACCGACCATGATGCTCAGTGATCTTCCCTTTACTTGGAATTTTTTTGAATATTATAGTAAGGTATATTTGATTCCTTTCTTTGTGAGGCCCAAGAAATTGATTTCTAGTGACCCTTCTCTCATTTGTTTCTCGATAGCAAGATACTTCTATCTTGCATCAATTTTTTGATAAAGTTCATCTTCAATATTCGGTGCTACTTCAACTGGCATTGTTCTAAACTTGTGAAAAGTAGAAATGATAGTTTCTTCAATTTTACTTTTCTCTTCGTCATTCCTTGTTTCATACCTTAATTGTTTCAATACTAAATAACCTCCATAACTTTCAAGTGTCCTGAGTAATGATTTAAGGCTTTTCTCCATCAGTACTTTACTTTGTACAACCTTAAATTGTGATAGGTCTTCAGACTTAGTGTCACTCTCTTGTTGTAGCTTCAAATTCCTTCTAGAACTTCCAGTATCCTTTTTTCTCTAACATAAGTCTTTGTTTTTACTAGTTCTACATTAGCTTTCTTTTTTTCTCTCAGTATGGAGGTAGACCTTGTAGATGGTCTAACACTGATTGGGCTAGGGGTCTCTTTCTTCACTTTTTTCTTCTTCTCCTTAACCTCATATGGTTCAGCAACCTCTTCATCAATAGCAACAATACCCAAATTCTCAAATAACATGTTTATCATTTTTCTTGTTTTTCTAATAGCCTTAGGTATCAATATACCTATCCTAATTTTCTCTTTCACTTTCTCAAATGTTCCATACTGAGTTTAACTTCTATCAACATGTTTCTCTAACAATCCTTTGATTTGAATAGATGCAACATTTATGTTCATCTCATAACCCATAGGTGGTAACCACTCGATTCTAGGCTCTACATCTCTTATGATACATATGTCAATATCTGTTTATAGCTGAACATGGACCTCTAATCCAGCTATATACATAGCATAGTCATTGCTCACAAATCGAATTATGAAAATGAGTATGAATTACTCAATTCATAGATTCATAGTGAATCAACTTGTTGCCTCCTAATTAGTTGGGGTGTTTAATTACTCTCAGATTGGAGAGCCAACAACCATTAGACTAAACTAAGACAGAGGATTTAAAAGCATGAAAGATTGAACAAAATGAAATTAAGCTAAGATGAATATGCAATTAAAGCTACGAATGAAGATGCAATTACACTAAGAACTTGAAAGAAATATGCAAATTAAACTAATAACAATAAGCAAATTATACTAGTATGAGAATGCAATTAACACTAAAATGAGAATTAAACTAATTGCAATGGAAGCTTGAAAATATGAAAAATGGAGGCTAAAATTGGCTATAGTTTAGTTACTCTCAAAATTGCCTTTTTTTGAATGAGGAAGAAGATTCATTATATAGACAAGCCCGGGGAGAGAATGAAGAGGTTCTTGAAATGAAACAGTTGACTCTTCATTCCCAATTGAGACAAATATTAAGGGATTACTTAATTAAAGAATGAATTATTTCCACATATGGGTGACCGTTCGAATATTTTGAATTATTAAATCCAAATAAGATAATCCATTCACATAACTAAGTAATATTAATTTCTTTATGTGTATTAGCTAAAGGGGGTGGATTTTAATTTAATTTAAAGCACTTAGGACTTTAGAATTAAATTAATTTATCATAGGGATTATTTAGCTAATAAAGTCAAATACTTAAGAATTAATTATAGTGTGAGATTAATGCAAATTAGGGTTTTTGCAATTGACATCAAGTCAAATAAAGTCAGGTAGGAGAGAGAAAATTTCCTAGTAAAATAAGACTTTGAAGATGTGAAATTGAAGAAAATGCACCAAAATTGATTGAAATTATTAGGTGCCAATTTTGGGGTATTACATCTGCCCCTCTTTGAATTGATGTGCGAATAATGCATTGATTCAAAGAATAGTTTGATGTGACAGATGAGGTTTCAAGATCATCCCCAGAATGAGGTTTAACCCTCGGAAGTCAAGGTTAGGATGCCAAGACACCGAAATAGATCGAATTGCAAAACCACCTCCAAAACGAGGCATGATCCTCCAAAGTCTAAGTTAGATTGTGAAGACAATGGTCTAATGACAACTTGAGAAGAGATCAGAATCAAGGTTAGATTTCCCCAATACCGATTGATCGAATGATGATAGATGCAGATTTAGGACTAATCTCCAGAATCAGGGTTAGATTGCCCCAATATGAAGCTTAGCCCTCTGAGACCTGGGTTAGATTTCCTAGATAACGGTCTAAAAGAGATTGCAAGAGCCATCTCCAGAATGAAGCTTGACTCTCAGGAATTAGGGTTAGATTTCCCCAATACCTAATGAGATTTTGAGAACCATCTCTAGAATGAAGCTTGATTCCAAAGGATCCATGTTAGATTTCTTATATACCTAAAAGATAGATGACAAGATAACAAGATGCGAGGCACAAAGATGCCCCTAGAGGTGAGATGCCCTAAGCAGTGAGGACTTTGATTTAGATCAGATTGATAAGAGACTGGTTCAACAAGATTTAAATGATGCAATCATCCTGCCCCCTCGGAAGTGAAATCGAAAGATGACATATCAGAAGGATGATTGACAACAAGAGGTTTGCAGAATAGAAGCAATTAGACTAGATTCAAGGAGTTGCAGAAGCAATTTGAAGCAATTGGGAGGTCTTGTTGACCAAGTTTGACCATGGTTGACCAATTTTGACTAGAGATGAAAACATTGAAGATCTCAAGAAAATGATGAGGAGATGAGAATTTGGCAAGAAAATGACATCAGAAGGTTGATTGCACAAGCGTTCGATCCCAAATGATCCCAGAATTTAAAATGTGATTTTGAGCTATTTAGAGATGTCAGATTTCAATTTTGATCCTGAAAATGGATTCAAAGTAGTCGAGTTAGCCAAGGGTGCAATTTTCATGCAAAATGGAGCACTTTGAAAATTAGGTCAAAAAGCTATATAAGGCCCGGAGGGATCATTTTCAATTCATTATTCACTTCATCTTCTTGTGATTCTGAGAGCTTTGATAGAGAATGGAGGGTGTTCCAGTGCATATGCATTGATTTGAGCACTCCCACAGTCACAATCGGCCACTGGAGTATGACCCACCTGTGAGTAGTCGATAAACCATTCTACATTTCAGGTTTTAACACTTTATTAGGTTGATTTAGGTTAGATTGAGCATGTTTAGGACCTTGTTCTTCAAGTCTCGCATGAGGAAATAGTTTCCTCATGCCAGCCTAGGTCTCCCCTCGAATGAGGAAATGGTTTCCTCACATGGGTTAGGGTTTCCTTGCCCAGGGTCTTTCTGCAAGCTCGCGCGAAGTGCTTGTGAATACCGTGTGAGATTTCAACTTCTCGCACAGGAAGAGATCTTGTCTCGCATGAGGTAAGAGTTTCGTCACATAGGAAGCTATTGTCATGTTGTAAAATCTTTGCCAAAATTTTCCAAATTTGCATGAAATCAGCCAAGTAGAGCATCACAGAGTCATGTATAGGATATATGCATTGCTATTTTTGTTGTTGTTATTTTGAAAACCATCATATTGAGATATTGATCCAATGTCATCACTTGCTTTGTAGGTTGACTTCCCTAATGTCGCCTTCCGATCACATCATCCAGTGATCACTACACTAGTCCAAAGATTGACAGATGCTGAGAGTGCCCACATTAAGGGACTAGGATTATCATTCTTGCGTGATATACCCGACATTTGGGTAAATCACGGTCTTCTTGGTGCACTTGTTGAGCATTTCCATTCGAAGATGAATGCGTTTCACTTGCCACTGTATACACCTAAAAATGGTCATCTAGACTATTAGCCCCTTTTGCTAAATCATCAATTGCTTATTCTTGATCAAATCCTAGCTCTATCATTTATTTGATTATTTTCTATGGGCTAACCATCTTATCCTAAGTCTTTATTTAATTAAAAGGAATATTCCCTCCCCTTTTAATAAATAAAAAGCCCCCACTTTTCCTCTTATCCTAAGTTGCACAAATAAAACATTATTCTTATCTTATAAAAAGGGAAAAAACACTTTTTGTCTCATATGGACACAAAAGTCAACTCTTATTTTCTCATTGAAGGAAACTTGTGCACATGGATTGCTCCTCTTTGATGCTCCACCATTGATTAAATCTTTTGCCTCTTAATCTCCATGGTCCATTCCTCCTCACTTCCTTTAAAAGAAGAGCTCTCTTCTTCATTCTAGATCCCCAACTTTTTATGCTAACTTTATGCTGTAGGATTTCTAGGTCACTTTGGAGCTTTTGAAGATTTGGAGCATTCTTAGCATCTACATCTCATTCTTGTATTCTACATCTCATTCTTGCATTCTTAGCTTAGCTTTATATTTATGCTTTCTTAGATTAGCTTCATTGAATCTCCCATTGCATGGTTTACTAGCAAGGTTATAGGCTAAATAGCTCTAGCTGAGAGCATTCTTAAAAGCCCTTGCACTCCATGCCTAGGGAGCTATGGATCGATTTGTGAGGGCTCATTCTTGAGTTTCCTTGCATGTAATGATCCATAGAAGTGTGACACATTTATAGCACACATTTTTGGCGCCCATCGTGGGGTAGAGTAGATAGGCTTTGCCCTTTAGTTTCTTGCATTTTCATCTTTTTCGGATTATTTTTCAGAAATTTTGCAGGTTCTGGTTCTCTATCTCAGAGTATCGCGTGATACTTCTCAGGTATATCGTATGATATACCTTACTATATGCGTGCGAAACTTCACACTAGAGAAGAATCACACGGTAGTATTGAGGTATATTGTCTGGTGTTGTGCGAAGCATTGCCCGCCTATTGTGCAGTATATCGCTCGGACTGAGGTATATCGCCCGGCTATAGGAAACTATGTCGCGCAATACTGGTGAAGTCTGAGGTATATCACCTGAACCTGACAAAGAGCTATTTTTGGGCTATTTTATCTATCTTGCAAGTTTCAGGTTCTCTGCTAGCTTTTTGAAATTTTCTGAAATTTCTAGCGTTTTCAAATCCGTGCCCATTTTTTTTGAAGTGCCCATTTTTTTTGAAATTTTGCAAATGGTATCAAAAGTTTAAGTGTGATATATTGTTGGAAAGGTCTTTTTGAGCCTAATCCAACCATGATGGCTTCATTTTTAGATTTTATTATTTGATCAGTTATTTTTGCAGATTATCTAATTTTTTTTCATGTACTAATCATTGTTAGATTTTGGATTTTGATTCTCCTAACTCTTGTTGGTCTAACAAGTTGTGGTTGTAGGTGCTTCTTGCTTGAAATTTGCTAAAATCACATGTCAAAGAGGGCTACTAATGGTTTCTACAGGGCTGCCCTAAGCATAAAAACCAAATCAAGTGCTTGTTTAATTGCTTTCTTTATTAAGTGCGGCATATACTAGTTGTTTCCTTTCATAGGCACTTAATACCTTGTTGTAGAAATTTTGAGGTGGTAGGAGAGTATGCTCTTCACCCTTGTGGTGAAACAAAAATCTTGACCCATCTTGGGATTTTGAAAGCAAGGGGGTAATTGAATCTTTGCTTGGTGTGTTTGGGAGAGATTCTTGGGATAGGGGAGTATGCTCTTCACCCTTGTGGTGAACCAAAAACCTTGAACCTCAAGAGTTAATCCATTTTTTGTTTAGTATAAGGATCCTTTAGCGGGCCTGCTCTTGAGCAATCAAGAGGAATGACCCAAGTGGGGACAACCTTGTCATCATTTTCCTTGGTGGCGAGTGATTCCAACTCACTATAATCTCAAGGCTATTGAGGACACAAAACCTTGGTAGACATAACACTTGTCTTCGCTTGATGTTAGTAGCTCATGGGATTGTGACCATGGGGAAAGCATTGAGCAAGAATGCTTAAGGTACTCTTGAGGCCATGAGGTCCTAGTCCTTTATGAGGAGCAAGAGGGGTGTTATGAATAGAAGCCCTTACTATGAACCATTAGATAGAGGCCACCTTCTTTTAGCCACTTAGCTTCTTGGTGCAAGGATTGATCCAAGTGGACTTACCTGGATCACCCCAAGACACTCACCATATGTGTTCCTTTGGTTGTGTTTTTGACACTTTCATGACAATGCCAATATCTCTTGTGGGAAACCACTTGGTGTGAGGCAACGGAGCATCAAGTTGTGGGCCAAGTTGCTAAGTAATGAGCCTTGTCCTTCTAGGTAGTAATTGCTTGAATTGTCTTCGATTGTGCTATACCAGTGTAAATGTTCTTAACATTCAAACAAATGGTAGCATTCATAAGGCTCTCTATTTTGATATCACAAGTGCTTGTCTTGGCAAGGTTGCTTTTGCCCTTGTTTCAAGTGTTCTATGACATGTTTGATCTTATACTATTTGCAAACCTATCTCTTATCTGCTTTTACTGCTTGTCAAACTAAGAAATTGCACTATGCAACCTTTGAACTTGATCAAAATGCTTCAAAACTGAGACTTTTATGTTCACTGGTCAAAAAGTCATACAAATCTGCAATAGTATCACGTGCCTTACTGAGAAATATTGCGTGATAGTTTGTGCCTACTATGTATCGCTTGCTTTGTCTGAAGTCTATCACTCTGGTATATTGAGGTCTATCACCTGGCTTAAGGTGAAGTATCGCCCATAACCTTTTTGCTGTCTTGTTGCTGTTGCAATCCAGAGTTGCTAAACTTGCACTTTAACCTATCGTAGAGTGTCTTTTTCTATTCTTACCTGAAACTATTTTGTTACCTACATGCTTAGATTTGTTCTAGACTAAAACAAATGAGCTAAAACTATTGGATTTGAGTTTAACAAATGCTACTCTTGATCACTTGTTGCATCACGGTTACCTTTCTAGCTACTTTCTTATTGAGCTTCTTGCTCGCTGCTTGGCTTTAGTCAATTGATTGCTGTAAGTGCTTGAGCACTTTTGACAAGCCATCTCTCTATTGTTCTACTTTGACAAGTGATCTTTATTAGCTTTTGCTTATCTCAATATCTAAGAAACTTCATCTCATTCTATTAGTCAACCAACATCTCTTTTCATGACGGTTACAACTCGGTCTCAATTTGAACAGGAGAGTCATCCTCCGTTCAATTATACATAGTTACCTTCTCCAACTAGATGCTCACGAGCACCCATTAGCAACAACAGTTCTAGTTCTAACCAATCTGAGGATTCTAAGGCTGCCCCATGGTACAAAGGAGGTTTCCTCTTTTCCGCATTCAAGACCCCCAACAACACAGATAGTGTCTCACTCACTTTGATTGAACAAGAAAAATTTCAACACTTGCAAGAACATTTTGAGCATAAAGATAATCAAGCGCGCTTAGACAAAGAACATAATCAACAAAGGATGGATGCTGCTAGGTGCATGGCTTATAGAGGGACATTTCATGAGAAACCTGAGACTAGTGATCATGAGCATAGACCTCTTTTTATCAATGGCAACAATGGCAACAACATGCCACCAAGATCTCCTCCAAGACCTACTTTTGGTATGCCTTCTTCACCTCCTAGACCTCCTCCCTCTCAACATGAGGCAGAGGTTGATGATGAGATTTCTAGTGAGGATCTTATGAGATTTGAACAAGATGTGGTCTCCCAATGAATGATGCATAAGCTTTTAGAGTGTAATGGTGATCAATATTTTCAATATATGACTTCTAGAGGATACAAGCTTCCTCCTGGCTATGATGTCAGACAAATTGTCCAACAAAGAGTACCAACTGAATTGGAAGTCCTTCAAGAAGAACTGCGTCGAACAAATCAACGCCTTACCCAAATGGCATTAGAAAGAGAGCCTCCAAAGGTCTCTTTTGTAGAATCAATTTATGCTCTTCCTTTTGATAAAAGTCTATACATGGCCCCATTTCCTAGGGATATTGAGGTTCCCAAATATGACAAGTATGATGGAAATGGTGATCCCCATGACCATGTGCGTCACTTTTATGCTCTTAGCATGTACTTCCTTCATGAAGACACATTTTTTCTATGATTATTCCCTCAAAGCTTAAGAGGACAAGCTTTAGAATGGTTTGCAAAGTTGACACCTCCTTTGAAGACTTTTGATGAGTTGGCTATGTGCTTCACACAACACTATTCATACAATATCCAACAACCTATCACCATGATAGATCTCGGTAATCTAAGACAACATCAAGGTGAGCCATTTGCAACTTACTTACAATGTTGGAGATCATTGTATTCTAGGTATCCTCGTCCGTTGCCTGAAAGAGAAAAGATTGATATTTTTGTCAACACTCTTGTGCCTGAGTTGTATTATGATCTAAGGAAACAACTATTATCCTCCTTCCATGACATGGTTGAAAGTGCATATCGAATTGAGGATGTAGCTATAAGAAAAGGGGATATTGTTATTAATAAAGATGCTAAAGGCAATGGAAAAGACAAGAACAAACCTTGGAATAAAAACAAGTATGTTGTTAATGATGGGGTTGTTGATGCTCCTAAAGTTAAAGAGCCCGCTTTCAATCTCTCCAACGCTATCTATTCAGCAAAACAACAAGAAACTGGCAACACTCACAATGCTCCTAAACCTTAATATGCAGATAAGCCTAAGAAGTCATTTCGAAAGTGAGTCTATACCAAGTTGGTAGAACCTTACGATGTGATCCTTAAGACTTTGGTTGACAATGGATATCTTACACTTCCTCATAAACCTAGTAACTGGGATCCAATAAATAAGCCGGATTGGTGGAGAGAGGATCATTACTGCCATTATCATAGAAATAAGGGACATCTGACAGATAATTGTTTTAGGCTTAAGGATGATATTCAAGACCTCATTGATAACAACACAATCTCCACTGATGGCTTAACTAAAAATTTTGATCACACAGCTTTCAAAGATCCTCTACCTAAGCATGATAAGGGGGAAACCTCTCAAACACATAAGAAGAATCATGATGCAAAGATCAATTACACGCATCCTTCTAATATGCTTGTGATTAACATGGTAGAGCCTGTTGAGAGTGTTATAATGATGAGGTCTCAAGATAATAATAAAGCCAATCATGGTAAGCCAAAGTTGGTCTTGCAAACACGTGGTAGTTCATCTTCCCGAAGTGAGACACTAAATGCTGTTACTAGGGGGCAAGCCAAGATTGTCCTTAAAACTATGCAAGATCCCAAGCAAGCTTTTCCTTCCAAACAAGTGGCTCCTTCAGCCACCCCTAGCTATGATCTTGTCCAACATTTGCAAAAGACACCAACTCAGATATCTATCCTTGAGTTGCTTCGGTTATCCCCTTCACATAGAGAGATTCTTGATGAGGCTTTACGTACAACATGTGTTCCCAATGACATTGATCCAAATCAATTTTAGGCTATGGTCAACCACATTTCATCTCCGCTATCTCTCTCCTTTTTTGTAGAAGATGACATATCTATTGCTCACCCACATAATCTAGCTTTACACATTGAAGTTCTAGTCTACAATACCCGAGTCCGCCGAGTCCTGATAGACAATGGTGCAGGGTTAAATATTGTTTCTTTCAATGTCATACAATAGTTGGGTTTGTCAGAATTTGCTGTGGATTCTAAGAAGAAGATTACTATAAAAGCTTATGATGAAGTGGAAAGATCTTCCAAAGATCTTGTCACACTGCCTGTCCGAGTGGGTCCTGTCACGAAAGATATTAGCTTCCAAGTATTGGACATCCCACTCACATATAACATTCTTTTGGGTCATCCTTGGATCCATGACATGCAAGCTATTCCTTCCACTTATCATCAGTGCGTCAAATTTCCGTACAATGGCACTGAAGTTGTGATTCCTGGAGACCATACTATTGCTATCAATGCTCTTGCTGCTACTGAAAAATTTGTTCCTCACAATGAACCTTCTATTGATCCTAGTATGTCTCTAGTTGCTGCTAAGAAATCACTTAAGATGATGAGCCTTGGTATGGGTGAATATAGGCTGGATTCCTTTACTTCTATACCTATTTCTCCTAGGTCATATGGGAAACCTTCTGATAACATGAAGCCTTCCACTTCTACTATGGTGATCTTTGATACTTTTGTTCCTTCATCCATTCCTTTAGAAGTAGAAAGAGAAGAACAAGCTGTTCAAGAGTGGATCTATAGAGAGGATTCTAGAAATACTCCCATGCTCATTAATTCAGACACAGATACAAATGAGTCACCACTACACACTATGGCTCACATGGGAGATGATCTTCCTTCTACTTCACTTCTTTGGGAAGAAGAATGTATATCTACTGATGATATGGTTGAGGCCTCTATGTCTAGAACCTATGTGCCTAAAGAATCATTGCACTATGATAGACAATGTCGCAACATTGCATGGCTACTACAAAGAGGTGATCTCTCACATAATGACATGAGTATCTCTACTTCTTGATATCTTAAGCCTCTTCCAGAAGATTCTTCCATGATAGATATGGATGTTGATGTAGTTCATACCTCTCGTAACCCACCCGATGTAGTTGATGAGTCTCATGCAGGGTCTGATGAGTTTGTTCCCCGTATTGCCTTAGTGGACTACGCTAGTTCTTCTATGACAAGTCTAGATCTAGCTACTTTTGGAGCTTACCCTATAGGCTCAATCTCTCTTGTTGCCAGAGATGACACCCCTCGCATAAATGATATTGAACCAGTCACTTCATTTCATCTCGCATCAACACCGGTTACTTCTTCCACCAATGAACTAGCAACAAAAAAGATTGAATCAACAATCAAGTATCACAGTCACCACATCAAAAGAAAAGAGCAATGGTCAGATGGAAAAAACCACATTGTGGCGGTATCCGCACCTAAGAAAAGTAAAAATAAAAATTTGCTCAAAAATAATGATTCTCAAATAAAAGATGACAAGCTGATTCTCTACAAAAAAATGGTGCACTACTTCAAGCATGCTCTCATATCTGTTATACTTCAGCCCATTCCTAGAGCTGAGAACAAAGTTGCTAATGCCTTGGTTACTTCAATATCCACCTTACAAATGAAAAAGCATAAAATTCACTTCAAGTTCTTGGTGGATGAATTACGCTCCTACCTTCCACCTCATATTCCTCCTACAAATCCACCACGCCATTCCTTCCACCATCCCTTACACTTTGCCTTTGTCTCTGGTGACTTGTATAGGAAGGGTCTAGATGGAACTCTCCTTAAGTGTCTAGAAATAGAGGAGTCAGAAAAAATGCTAGCTGAAATCCACGATGGCATATGTGGATCACATTATAATGATCCTCTACTAGCTCAGACATTGCTTAGGGCTGGTTATTATTGGTCAAACTGGTTGAGAGCTCCTATTGTCATAGTTGTAGCATTTGGGCCTGGGGCCTATCAGTTCTCTACATCAAAGGAAGTAGATTCTTGATGCCCATTTCTGTTTGGGGCATTCTTTGTACATACTTTATGATCCTGAAAAAACTCCAAAAAAATTCATATATGATGCTGAAAAAATCCTAAAAAGCATAAAAAGTACTAAAAAAATGAGCATCCTAGTGAAAACCTAGCAATAGGTGCTTTGATGTCTCACCAAAAAAAATAAAAAATTAAAAAAATCAAAAAAATTAAAAAAAAAATTTAAAAAGTGCCTTGGTGAAAACTTGGAAATAGGCGCCTTGGTAGCAAAAATACAAAAAAAATTATAAAAAGTCCTAAAAAAAAATCTATCAAGTGGTGAAAACCTGGAAACAGGCACTTCTTGAGACCCTTTGCTCCTATGTCTATCAGTCTTGCATGGCACTCATTCGCTCCACTTCTCGCTTTGCCTCTCCTAGCCTGGAATTGACTCTTGTCTTAGTCTAGGGGGCATACATTGTTTTAAGCTTATCTTGGGTCTCTTTGTGCATCTGGGTTTCTTAGGCACCTCACAAACGGTGTTTTTCAACACCACCCTAACTGTGTTTTTCAACACTACCCTTGTGTCGAGTTTTTCTCAACACTTATTAGATATCCTACCCACAGTCTAGATGATGCAATATTTCTCACTGGCAGATGCGATACTCAAAGTTTGACTCTATGACCTACACACACGCACTTAAACATTTGACTCGCTGAGACTTGCTTGGCTTTATTTCTTTGTGTGCTATCTATGATGCTTTCTTTGTTGAGTGTTCTCCCCCTATGATCATTTTCGATGATGCATAGCTAGAAGACTGAGGGAATGAGAACATGTTTTATTACTTTTTCCGCTTGTGGGTATATTTTGTTGGTCCTAATTGTCATGAGCATTTATGCTGGTCTTACTTGACATTGGGATCTACAAGGTATTATCCTTGACTATTTTGCAAGTGCATGCTTATAGCCATCCTGAATTTCTTGTGTCTCAATGTGAGCATAATGTTGCTATATCAAACTTAGGTAATCTCACTGCACTAGTCATCTTGACCTACATGTCTCTAATGCCTAGGTGGGATTCGCACATTTCTATCTGATATAGATCATATTCATATCCACATAGTTATACTAGTGTGTATTGTATGATCTTGCGACGCTACCAATAACACTCAATGATGAATATTAGATGTCTATTGGCTTTGTAACCTTGAAAGTAAACCACTTTTCATGTAGCTTGCATTCTTAGGTTCATGTTAGTTTAGTTTTGCATCTTGCATATGGAGAGAGCTCTCCTTTTCATCTTACATGGACTTGTTAATCAACTGCGCTCACCTTTTGCTTCTTCCTGATCATGTCTTTCGCTTCTTGTTTTTCATATCCCATCATTTTCCTTTCATTTCGGGATCGAAACCAAAATTTGAGTTCACCTTGATCATCCAAATCACCTTTTCCCCCTCTTTCGTGCAGTTGGCTAACCTTTTGAGGTCTGATCCTTCGATCTTCACTGGGGCATTCTTCACCTCTTCATCTCCATCTCTTTCAAACTTCCCATCTTTCATTCACTTTCAAATCTCAAGTTCAAATTCTTCTCCCTCCGTGTTGTTTTCAGGTTGAGGGACCACTTGGTTCGTGCCCCGTGTCCCATGTGTGGGGCATATCTTCACTGCTTGATGGTTATTCCATTCTCTCTCTTCGATTATGATTTCTAGTGATTTGATCATGTTGCTCTTGCTTCTGCAGTCCCTCTACCTAATTTCGCTTTCGATCTCGAGGGGGCAGACACATCATATCTTATTGGCTATCTCTTTCCTAAGTGTTCAGTATTGTTGCTACTAGGCTGACCATGCAAGATTTTCTATCTTTCTGCACTTCATTCTTTGGAGTCAGAATGCTATTGCTTGCCTTCTTGGCTATCTCTTTCTTTCTTGGCTGATCTGAGTTGCTTTGTGATCCCAAATCGATCTCACATTTCAACTGACTTCTTGGCTATTTCTTGCTTTCTTGGCTGATCTGAATTGCTTTGTGATCCCAAATCGATCTCACATTTCAACTTCATTCTTTGACTGCATGTGTTCCTAGATTGATCACACATTAGTCAAAGAGGGGCAAATGTATACACCTAAAAATGGTCATCTAGACTATTAGCCCCTTTTGCTAAATCAGCAATTGCTTATTCTTGATCAAATCCTAGCTCTATCATTTATTCGATTATTTTCTATGGGCTAACCATCTTATCCTAAGTCTTTATTTAATTAAAAGGAATATTGCCTCCCCTTTTAATAAATAAAAAGCCCCCACTTTTCCTCTTATCCTAAGTTGCACAAATAAAACATTATTCTTATCTTATAAAAAGGGAAAAAGCACTTTTTGTCTCATATGGACACAAAAGTCAACTCTTATTTTCTCATTGGAGAAAACTTGTGCACATGGATTTCTCCTCTTTGATGCTCCACCATTGATTAAATCTTTTTCCTCTTAATCTCCATGGTCCATTCCTCCTCACTTCCTTTAAAAGAAGAGCTCTCTTCTTCATTCTAGATCCCCAACTTTTTATGCTAACTTTATGCTGCAGGATTTCTAGGTCACTTTGGAGCTTTTGAAGATTTGGAGCATTCTTAGAATCTACATCTCATTCTTGCATTCTTAGCTTAGCTTCATATTTATGCTTTCTTAGATTAGCTTCATTTCTATGCTCTAGATTAGCTCACATAGATTAATTAGCTTGGGTTGTAACACTTTCATATTTCCTTTCATAGCTTAGCTTGCATTTTCATTTCTAGCATAGCATTGCATTGCATTTTCATTCTTGATTCTTGAAGATATTGGCATTCTTGCCTTTGTCTTCATTGAATCTCCCATTGCATGGTTTACTAGCAAGGTTATAGGCTAAATAGCTCTAGCTGAGAGCATTCTTAAAAGCCCTTGCACTCCATGCCTAGGGAGCTATGGATCGATTTGTGAGGGCTCATTCTTGAGTTTCCTTGCATGTAATGATCCATAGAAGTGTGACACATTTATAGCACATAGCCACTAGGGGAGATAACAGTCACTCCTAAGGATATTTACAGGATCTTGCAGATACCCATCCATGGCACCCAAGTAGAGTATGATGTACAACCAAGGGTAGGCATAGTGGCATTGAGGACCATATTCTAAGATGAGCTACTAAAGGGTCAAGCCATCTCTTGGGAGGATTTGATCAGTAGGCACAACAGTGCTCATTGATTAATCATTGTTCTAGACATTTTCTTGAGTTGTTATCTGGTTCTCGATCGAGGTTAGCATGGTTTGGAGTGCGGCTAGGGGTTGATGCTGCAGAGGATGCTGGATAGGCTAGTTGTCAGATTTGGATGGGGAAAGTGCATGCTTGCCCATATGTACCATGAGATGCATGAGATTGTGTATCGAGGGGCCAAGACCATGGCAACAGGCATTTTTGTTCTATAGATCTAGGCCTGGGAGCATCTCCCTATTTGCAGGCCTATTTTTCACGATACACAATAGGCTCTTGAGCCATATATATATAGGTACCTAGGTCTGATGACTCAACCATTGCTAGGTAAGATAGAGAAATGGTGTGGACAGCTAGATCACATGGCAGTTGTTGTCTGGAGACCTTGGGTTGCTACTGAGCGGTGGGATGATGCTCGTCATGAGTTATCACACATGTTTGTCTTGTGTCCACTAATTGGATGAAACATTACCATTATTGAGCATTTTCTTGTTACATGTGTCTTGCATTAGTTTGGGAGACATCAAGACATCTCCTAGGAGTACTACCCCTATGCCCGCTTTGCCGATGAGGAGAAGAAGGGGTGGCATCCAAGATTAGATCTAGGCAGATGTGCGTTCGAGGCATGAGTACCTATGATGTGTTGGGATTATATGGTGGATGTCACCAATAAAGGGATGAAGCCTACATACAGAGATCACTACCTAGCTCATCCCTACCCTTGATTCACAAATCCTATCGGCATGGGTCAGGGAGCACAATAGCAGCCTGCACAACAGAAGCCAACATAGTAGTAGCCTGCACAATAGTAGCCATAGGGACAACAACAACATCAGGTACCTAACTAGCAATAGGTACCATTACAGTGGCTTGGGAAGAGAGTATTGAGGCCTAGGAAAGGGTAGGCAAACATCCCTCTTTGGACCATGGGATCAGATGCAGGTGCTGGGAGCAGTGGGACTCAACTTGGATCCACCAGGTAGAGGATAGGGGATCCATCGCAAAAGATGCCTCCAATCAATGATATAGATATGAATGATTTTCCTATTGGAGCACAGGCACCATAGCTACAAGAGGCTCTCAGGAAGAGCTAGGAGAGGGTCAGGTAGGTACAACGTGAGAGAGATGACTACCACACATGAGTCATCATACAGGAGACCCACGTAGCTGATAAGGACTAGGAGATCAGAGAGCTACGAGAGGAGCTAGCATGGTCATTGATAGAGACCAGATATGAGGCTACTCAGGAAGCTTACTATTATGTGGCATATTGTGGAGTCATTCCAAATTTGTTAGAGCAGGTGCCTCCATTTTCTGAGTATGCCGAAGCACCACAAGCACCTCTACAAAGATCGATGCCCCCTCCCCAGAGACTAATGCCACCTCCATAGGCACTAGCATAGGGACCACTGCCACCACCTCCTCTAAGTGGTAAGGGGAAGAGTTAGCTTAGCCTGATACACATATTGTAGCTCCATTTTTTATACTGTGCTCTAGTAGCATCCTTCTTTTGTACATGACATTGATTCGACCGATATATATATAAGATTGAAATTTTGATATCATTGTACTTGTTTATATATTACTTTGATGTTCATGTTTTATGAGATGTTTCCTATATGCTTTAGATGTATTGATTAGATATGTATGAGATGCACATGCTTTCTTTTATGATATGAATATGCACATGTTTAAATGCAATGATAGATGATAGATGGATATGCATATAATGAATGAAAAATATAATTTATGATTTGATTTATGCTTATAATGGATGCACATGTATATGTAGATAATAATGCAATGAATATGCAATGTATATGGTACTAATCATCTCATGCAGGATGTAGCAATATATGACAGGTACTAATCAAAAGGATGTTTGAAGATCGAGAGTGAGGATCAGACACTTATGCAACCAAGAGGAACCCAGGACAAAAGATGAGAACCTTCGATGAAGAGATTCAGAAGACAATCAAGAGAGCACCAAACACTATCTCAATGCAAGCCTAGAATGAAAGTGCAAGCCTAAGGTAGATGCAATCCTAGGACTTGGTTGTTGGACTCATCATATTATCATCATAGAGTTATTTTAGGCATGGGATGATTGCAAGATGCCATACAAACCTCACTGACATTGCAATCATGAGAATATGAATATGACACAAGTCTTAGATTTGTCAGAATGAGGTGTAAACATTAAGGCACAAGAAGCCAGAATGACCTGAACACCTATTCCTTTTGATTTAGCAAGTTAACATAAGAATCAAAGCATAGCTGCTAGAATGACCTGAATGTTGCTTGCCAACAAACACACCAAACACACAAGAGTTCCTTCTTCTACCAAAGATTGCTCTGGTAGATTTCTCGCAGTGACCCTTACGTTCAATTAGCAAGATGAACGTTTGCAATTTCACTTGTAGAAAAAAGAAGTCACTCAAAATAGACAAGGAGAAGAACCAACCTCACCAAGGCGTCCATATAAAAGGAGTCAAGGTACACATGGCCATTCAATACGAGATGGAGGCTCTTACAGATGGACACCCCTCTTATGTGAATTCATTGGATCATTGGAACTAAACCAACAAACAAAAAGCAAAGGAAAAGATCATGGCCCCAGTCTTCACGTTTCTCAGTCAAGAAAGACGTCTTATATTTGCTTGAGGGGAAATGATAAAGAAACAAACAAGCACTCAAAGGAAAATCTCAGCACACTTCAAAGGAACAAAAAATTAGTTTTAGTTTCAATTTAGGTTTATGTTCAAGTGGATTGAAGTCGGATTGGAAGAATACATCATAGAGAGTCATCTCAAAGAGAAAATCAAAGAGCTAAATGAAGTATCGACAGGTAGATGCAACAAAAAATGCTAGTGACTGATACAAGAGAGATCCTCAAGGAGAGAGATCTCAGAGATACTAGCGAAACATCAGCAAGCAGACATAGTGAGAACCACTAGTGACTAATATACAAGGGATCCTCAAGGTGAGAGATCCAAGCAATAGCTAGGTATTAGTAGACAGACACAGTGAGAACCACTGGTGACTGATACAAGAAAGCATCTCCGAAGTGATAGGACCATGCCCCCTAGACTAGGAAGGTGCCCCCAAGTGTGACCAGTTCCAATCCATGAAGAGTCAAGGAAAATCTTGAAGACAACTGAAAGCAAGTGCATGAGCTAGCAAACCAAGGTAGGAAGCGAACTAAAGTAGGAAACAAACTAAAGCATGGAAATGGGAAAGCAAACTAAAGCAGGAAAGCAAGAGCCAAATGGTGCTGAGATGAGATATAACTTAGGAAACACGAGGCACCTATTTACCAGGTTTTCACCATCTTGGTAGAGATTCTATTTTTGCTACCATGACACCTGTTTGCTAGGTTTTCATCAATGGCACATTTTTCTTCTTTTTCAATTTTTTTGTACTTTTCTCTTTTTTGATTTTTTTTGTATTTTTTAATATTTCCTTTTTTTTTTGTATTTTTCATTTTTTTTGTATTTTTTAAATTTTGTATTTTATTATTATTATTATCAAGGCACCTGTTTACCACGTTTTCACCGGGATAATAGATACATCAAAGCACCTGTTTACCAGGTTTTCTCTAAGATGATCATTTTTTCAGGACATTTTGCAATTTTTAGGATTTTTGCCAATATATCATTTTTTTGGATTTTTTTCAGGACCAATAAGTATGTACATGAGCACATAGAGAATGCCTAAGCTGTAGAATTTCTTCAAGTGAAGAGTGTTGATAGGCTCTTTGAGCTATTCTCCTTCAGTGGTGGAGAGTTGATATGCACCAAACCCAAATGTTGCAGTAATAACATATGGACCAAGCCAGTTTGGTTCAACTTTCCCTTTCTGGACCCGCTGCTGCTAATTTTTGGGGTTCTCTCTCAGGACGAGATCACCCACTTGGAATTCTCTTTGTCTGACTTTCTTATTGTAGGCTTTGGAAATCCTCTTTTGGTATGCTCTAAGATGATCAAACGCCACCTTCTAGCGTTCATCCAGTAATTCAAGCTCTTAAAGCTGGGATATTTTATTTTCTTCATCAATGATGAGGCCCCTCAGAGAGATTTGTAATGTTAGAATCTCGACCTCAATAGGAAATACTACATCTGCTCCATAAACCAAGAAAAAAGGCATGGCCCCCATTGGTGTTCGGATACTTGTTCTATAGGCCCACAAAGCTAGATTAATCTGGAGGTGCCAATCTCTACCAGATTTATGAACTATTCTGTGCAAGATTTTGAGAATTGTCTTATTAGAAGCTTCTGCTTGTCCATTACCATGGGGATAATAGATAGACAACCAATGCTGAATAATATTGAATTTGGTTCATAACTCTTTCAGGTCCTTATTTTTGAATTGTCCCCCATTGTTAGTGATAATGGATGAGGGTACACCATATCTACAGATGATATAGTTCAGTATAAACATAGCCACAGACTTGCCATCAACTACTGATAGAGGCACTACCTCAACCCACTTAGTAAAATAGTCAGTAGCTGTGATGATAAATTTATGTCCTCTTGAAGAAGAAGGATGTATCTGACCCACCAGATCAAAGGCCCATTGCTAAAATGGCCAGAAACTGATGAAAGGAATAAGCTCTTTAGCAGGAGCATGGATTAGATTTCTATGAAATTGGCATTGTTTACAAGCCTTGGCATATTGAACAACTTCTTTCTCCATATCTGGCTAGTAGTAACCAGCTGTAATAAGTTTCTGAGCTAATGTTAGACCACTTGAATGAGACCCACAGATACCTTCATGTACCTCAACCAACACACGTTTGGACTCATCAGGTTCTAGACACCTAAGGAGGGTACCATCTAGACCCCGTCTATACAAGTCATTTGCTATGATGACATACTGTGAAGCATTACAAATTAAGTGATGCTTTTCATTTTGGGTATAGGTGTCTGGAATGATTTGGTCATGGAGGTAGGAATAGATATGGTGGTAGCAAGACAAATCATGTCCAATGACTAAACAAATCATCCTAGATTCGGGAATGTCATAGGCAAGGTAGTGTAATGCCTCTACCAGGAATTCATGTCTGAAGTTGTTTTTTGGCATTTGTAACATTGAGGCAAGAGTGGCCATAGCATCAACTACTTTATTGTTTGCCCTTGGAATTTGCTAGAAATAAATGTGTGCAAAATACTATTTGAGATCATCCACCATTCATTTGTAAGGCACTAGCTTGTCATCTTTTGTTTGGTAGACATCATTAACTTGGTTGATGATTAACTGAGAGTCTCCAAAGACCTTGAGCTCATCCACACGCCATTCAATGGCTATCTTCATACCCTTAATGAGAGCTTCATATTCAGTGATGTTGTTTGTGCAGGGAAACAACATTTTATAAGATTTTGGTAATGAGTATCTTTGAGGTGTTATAAATAGAATGCCTGCACCTAATCCTTGCTGAGTGAATGATCCATCAAAGAACATGCTCCAAGCTTGATGTGTGAGAAGCATGATGGATTCATCTGGGAATTCAATGTTCAAAGGTTGGTGATCTTTCAGAAGATCTTCTGCCAACTGATCAGCAATTGCTTGTCCTTTAATATCTTTTCTTTCCACATACTCAATGTCAAATTCACTAAGTATCATCACCAATTTTGCTAATCTACCCATGAGGGAAGCCTTGCTTAATAAGTACTTTAGTGGATCAATTTTTTCAATAAGCCTTGTAGTGTGAGTGAGCATGTAGTGCCGCAACTTTTTTGAACTGAACACTACTGCTAGACAAGCCTTCTCAATGACAGAATAGTTCATTTCATATGAAACCAATGTTCTGCTGATATAGTAAATGGATCTCTCTTTGTTGTCCCGATCTTCTTGAGCTAGGAGAGCACCCAAAGATGTGTTGGTGGGTGAGATGTATAGTATAAGCAGCTTCCCATGAATAGGGGGCATCAATATAGGTGGATTAGCAAGATACTATTTGATTTGAGAGAGTCCTTTGTCACATTCTTCATTCCATTCATAAGTCACACCCTTATGCAAAGTTTTAGTAAATGGTTGTGACTTGTCGGCCAACTGTGAAATGAATCACCGAATATATTGTAGCCTTCCCTATAGTCCCCTCATTTGAATGATGTTTTTAGGTGGAGGCATATCCATAATAGCTTGAACTTTTTCAGGATCAACTTCTATGCCCTTAACTAAAATGATGTAACCCAAGAGTTTCCCAGAAGTGATGCCGAATGCACATTTTTTAGGATTAAGTCTAAGACTAAATTGTTCCATGTGGTCTAGTATGGGACCCAAATCTATCAGATGAGTTTCCCGCTAAATGCTTTTGGCTAAAGTGTCATCCACATAATATTCCATTGTTTTGTGCATCATATAATGGAAAATGGTAGTGACAGCTCTCTGATATGTTACTCCAGCATTCTTGAGCCCAAAGGGCATGACAGTCTAGAAAAAGGAGCCCCAAGTACATGTGAAAGTGGTATTTTCCTGATCTTCTGGCATAATTTTTATTTGATTATAGCTAGAAAATCCATCCATCAAGGAATACATCTCGTATCTTGCCGTCATATCCACTATCATGTTAATGTTAGGCAATGGGAAGTCATCTTTTAGACATGCCTTATTTAGATTCTTGAAGTCTATGCACACACGAATGGATTTATCATGTTTGGTGACTAGAACAATATTTGAAATCCACTCTACATAATCAATAGTCCTTATGAAACTAGCTTTAAGAAGCTTTTCTAGCTCTTCTTTGACTAAAAGTGCTACATGTGGATGCATCTTTCGAAGCTTCTATTTGACAGGTTTAATACTTGGTGCAATGGACAAATGGTGCATGATTAGATTGGGGTCTAATCCTAGCATGTCAGAGTAAGTCCATGCAAAGTTTATTTTCTTTCTTTGAAAGAAGATAGTGAACTCTTCCTTTTCTTTTGCAGATAATGACTATGCTAGATGAATAATTTGTGGAGCAGCCTCTGTATCCAAATTTACTGGTTGTGTCAGCTCAATCAATACTGATGATCTCTCTAGAAAGTGGCTCAGAAGTGTATCAAGTATCTCATCCTTGGGTGCCTCATAGAGGTTTTCACCCTTGGATACATCTTTTATTTTTAGTATTTTTGGCTCTGATACTGCCACAATGTGGTTTTCACCATCAGAGCTTCTATTTTTTCTTCTTTTAATTTTTTGATTAAGATACTTGATATCTTCCTTTGTCATGTTGACACTACTTTCGCTGGTAGAGGACATTACAAGTTCAATAGAATGGAGGTAACAGGCTAGAGCATAATCATTCTGGAACATTAGGACTTCATTGGATGAGGAGGGGGAGTTCCAGTTTATCAGCTCAAGATTTTTGAGTGAGAGAGAAGTAGTGACTGATTCAATTACATTTCGGTATAACCATCAAAAGCGTGGATGAGCAAGTCAAGACCTAGAGAGATCTTGTCCAAAGGAGCATTTGAATCCCTATGAGAACTCACATCAGAAGTAGAGGAAAAGTTAACACTGATGGTGTTTAATTCATGTGACCTAATGCTAGACCGTTCACCTACTTCAAGAAGTCTTTCATAGGTATGCACCATGTCTATATCTTTATCATAAGTAGCATTAGACAAAGAGTCAAACTCATACTCATGTGAGTTAGTACTTGATGTGGGAATTCCATTAGCACTAGCTATATCATCATCTTCATTTCTTGCAGCATTAATGGCTTGCTAAAGTCGATCCTTTTCAAACTGTTCTTGGAAATGTGTGGGTATGTATTGTTCAGCTTGAGAATCAGACTCAGCCATTTGCATTTATTTCCATTGGTCATATGTGAGTCGATGTACCAAAGCCATCTCATTGGAATCACTATTTGTTTCTACCATGTGGACAGGTATAACAGGTTCATCAGGTTTTGCAAAGAGTGCAGCAAGTTCCGGAGGGATAGGATATGGAATTGTGTCTTCATCAGAGCTGGCCTCTAGGTTTACCTCTAGAGTAGTATCTTCAAATAATGGTTCAGGTTCTAGCACAAATTTTTTTATCCCTAAATGAAAGGGGATCTTTTTGAAGCCTAATCTAGTAGTGTCCCTTGTGTGGTGATTTGTAGCTTCAATGGGTTTCAACAGACCATTGTCATTCAGTCCTATAGGACCACTCCCCTTATAGCCAAAGTGCTTCATGATCTTGAAGGCCTCACTGTATGGCTCTTTCTCTAAGTCTAGAGGTGGAGTAGTTGTTTCATATGTTTCTTTCCCTTTATAGATCCAAGCTGTGATAGCCCTTTCTTCATCCTCATCTTCTAAAGGTGTAGAGGCCCGTACAAAGGTGCTATTGTAGACTATTTGAGGAGAGTCATTAGAATTTTTTTTACTCTTAGAAGGTTTCCATAAGAGCATGGAGATGGAGGGAGAACAACCAATGATAGCATAGGTTCAATTCCGTATTCTCCCATGCCCACATCCTTAAGTTTCAGAGTTTGTTCCATTTCTTTAAGCTTAGCATCATAGAACTCAGTGGATTCTCTATTAGCTGGAATGAAGCTATCTGTAGATTGTGCAAGGGTGTTGCAAGAATAATTGGTATTAGTAGGCACAGTGACTTTTCTCCATGAAATGGGAACTTAATGCATTGATGGTACATAGACAGAACAACCTGCATCTCATGAATCCATGGCCTACCCAACAAAATGTTATAGGCAAGAGGAATGTCAAGAACTTGAAAAGTAACATCTCTCTCAATAGGTCCTACGTGGATGTGTAGCACAACTAAGCCTTGGGATTTTTGATCTTCCTTGCCATAAGATTTGATGGTAATCTTTTTGTGGGAGTCTATACAATTCTCATCATAACCTAGCTGGGTGAGCAGCTTAGCAGAACATATATTGAGACTAGCACCATTGTCTATGAGCATTCGACAGACACGCTTAGGACCTACCATGACCTCTATATGCAAGGGAGAATTATGCGAATGGCTCAGAGAGTGATCATCTTCTTTAGAGAAGGAAAAATAATGAGGTGAAGTCAAATGACCCACCATAGATTAGAACCGATCGAGATCAAGATGCTTGGGAATGTTCACCTTGGTGAGGGATTTATCCAGAATCTTCCTGTGAGTAGGCAAGATCTTCAACAACTCAAAAATGGTGATCTAAGCCTTGGTTCACTAGAGCTGATCTAAGATGCTATAACTAGCCATGCTAGATGTAGGAGCCAATTTTGTGTTCTTGTTAGTAGGGCCAATGAAAGTCTTATCCATAGTTTTCTTTGGAGCGGATGTAGAAGTATCAAGACCTTTCAAAACAACTCTTCCATGTGATTGAGTAACAACATTGGCATAGTCTTGAGGTTATTCAGATTTAGATGAATGAGACGCGGAAGGATGCAAGATGAAAGGAGTTTTAGGTTTGGGAGCATCGCCACTGCCCTTAATAGTAATCACATTGCAATACTCAAACTCATTAGGTTTGATCATACCAATGATATTGTCATCATTAGTGTACGTGTAATTGATCTTAGCATTGGTATTCTTAGTGTTCAAAGATTCACCCTTCTCATGAGGAGGGAAGGGATCCTTAAATGCTTGATGGTTCAAATTCTTGTTATGGCCATCCACAACAATATCACCACTATCAATCAAGTCTTGGACCTTATGTTTTAGCTGAAGACAAGTAGAAGTCTTGTGACCCTTTATTATGGTGATAGTCATAGTAGGCATTGTCATTCCACCAATGAGGTCATGGTTGTGGGTCATAGAGATGCTTTTCCAAAGGAGTAAGTATCTGATTCTGTACAAGAGTTTTATAGACCACATCAAGTGGTTCTCCCAAGGAAGTGAATTCACACTTAGGTCGAGATGCCCAATGTTTGTTCCTAGAAAACCTCAAAGGTTGCTAATTTTCCTTCCCAGGATTTTCGGTAGCTTTGATCACCTGTATGCTTGAAGAGAGATTGAAAATAGACTTAGCAAGCTTTGGGGTCACTTTTTTGACCACTCCATCATTCAAAACATCTCTATTCTTGTTGAAAAACTTCCCCTTATCTTTATTTGAGTTTGAAGATCCTTGTTTGTTGTCTTTGCTCAAAGTCAATTCCCCTTTCTTGATCATAAAGGCCTCTATTCACACCACTTGTTTAATCATGCTATCAAAAGTGAGAGGAACTTGTAATTGTACTTGGTATCTGAAGTCTGGGACAAGATTATCCAAAAAAATGTTGAGTCTCTTAGGCTCTGGTAGTTTGTGAGGACACCTTGCACATAATTGTCTCCACCTTTGGATAAATGTTAGAAAAGATTCTCCTTGTTGCCGCTTCAAATTGAAAAGATCCTGAATGTTGACCAGATGCTAAATATTATGTGAGGAATGTTGGAGAAATAGATTAGCTATTTCATCAAAATTCTTAATGCCAGTGGGCAATCTAGAAAACCAATCCATTGCTGGTCCACCCAAGCTATGAGGAAATAGGCACATAAGATATGTTTGGTCATGTATGAATTCCATGGATAAAGTGCCAAACTCCCTTAAGTGATCTTGGGGATCAGTAGCACCCAAGTATTTGTCATATTTAGGGAGCTCTACACCTCTGGGAAAAGGTGGCATGTGAAGACTCCTATCAAACGGGAAAGGACAAATACTTTCCATTTCGAACTGTTGTGCGGGTTTGTCCTTATTCTTCGCAAGTTGGCTAATTTGATCTTGCATGTCTTGGACCATCTTTTGCAACTTAACGGTCTCATTTTCTTCTTCCTTGGCCACAAGCATTTCAACTTGAAAATTTGAGGGTAATTTAGCCCCTTGCTTGGCCAGCTCAAGAAAATATTTTTCTTTCTCCTCTATAAGGAGGATCTCCATCATCTTAATAAGAATTTTGTTTCCTCTCACAGTGTCTATGTCATTTTGAGTTATGGTGCCATCACCATCATTGCCAAGGATCTCATAAATTCTCAGGACTTGATCTTGACTCTGATCGAAAGGAGGAGGACAATAGTGATACGCTGGTTGACCACCTTGAGCTTTGTTTTGAGCTTGGTCATTTTGGGTTTGATCATAGCATTGCTCATTTCAGGGTTGAGCATGACATTGGTCATTGGAGGATTGACCATGATGTTGGTTGTTTTGAGATTTATCAAAAGTTTGGTTATATTTGCCTGGTTGGAAGTCGAGTGGCTCTCCCATCTTGTTGTGGGACTGTGCAACAGATGAAGACTTAGAAAAATGATATGAACAATGTAGAAAGGGAAAAGCTAAGGTAACTCTTGGTGCTCTAATAGGATCAAGAAGATTAATAGGTTCAAATGAGTTGATATCATCAACAGGATCGATAGGTTCAATGATAGGACCAGTCCAAGGAAGTGGTATTCCAAAGTTATGAAACAATGAGTTATTTTGGAAGAAGGAGCTGTCTTGTTCTTGGAATGAGAAACCAGGTTGCGCTTGAAAAAATGGATTGAAGCACTCTTGGAACACCAGAGGTGATTGAGACGGGCTATCTTTCAATGTACTCAATGAAGAACTTGAGGATCCCTCACAATGTTCAGTTTGCATAATAGGTTCAGGACAACTTGTTTCCTAATCACGAGGTTTACCTCTACCTTGACCAGTATTATGAATGGGATAAGTGTTGCCACTTTGAGTCGTGACAATCATAGATGAAGATGAAATGAGAGAAGATTTTGGATAATGCTAAAACTTTGTCTCTAGAGATAATGAAAAAGGGAGATAAAGGCCAGAACAACCAAGATGTGAGATGCACTTGGTACGAATCATCAGGAGTATGGCTAGAACAACCGAGATAAGACTATCATGATGCAGGGTACAAAAGAACAAAGAGAAAAGATAAACAAAAAAGAGACAAAATGAGTCAAAGCAATAATCAATCAGTTTGCAACTCGAGATGCTTAGTTTATGATAGTGAATGACAGGAAAATAGATAAACAAACCTTAGAAAAAACTAGATCATGGAAAAAGTTCACCAGTCAACGGGAAATAACTTTTTTTTTTGAAAACTAGGGTACAAGTTCGCACGAGAAAGTACCTGGCCATATGAGAGAATGCAAGGCTTCGTGTGAGAGAATGAAATCTCACGTGATAAAGTGCTTAGTTTATGAAACTTTGCATGGGAATATACTAGTTTTTGACAGTTCAACGTAGATTTCAAGACAAAAAGTCAAGTTGTGAGACATAGCCTAAACTATTCTTTGACAAAATTTCTAGGTTTCAGACTGTTTGAAGGACACTTTAATCAACAATCTCAGTTTGAAGGTTTCAAGCACTAGTTTACAAGCATAAATGTTTGATCAAGCAATGGTGACACAAGAAGTAGTCGTAAACAGACCTACCAAGGACAAAGCAACTTGGTAGTATCGTGGGAGTCTTTGTTTAATCATGATGGAAAAGTTTAAGACTTGATAACAAACACATAGTTATCCCTACAAAAAAAATGGTGAGAAGATAAAACCTTTGCCTCACTGCTTATGCGCATGTGTTCACCTCACACAGCCATGTCACCCCCTAGAGGGCGCCCATGTTTTTGGTGTTTCCAAGGACTCAATAGTATATGTGTATCATCTTAAAATGGAAGCAATTCCATGATAAGAGCATTTAGCCCTTCGAGTAAGTGGTTTGGGGTCATGTCAAGCACCTTGATTGGGTCTTTGCATTTATTTGGCTTTTTTCCCCACTTTCCACTTCTTCCCCGCACTTGATTTCTTCATTCTAGGTGAAATTAGGGTTAGGATCTTAAGGATTCTCCTGAATTTCCCTCTTCTATGGCTCTATTTTCTAGGTAGGATTTAGAAATGGATCCTCCTGGCCTTCATCACATTAATCATAGGATTTTATGTCTATCATTGACATTCTATCCTGTTCTGGCATTAGTTCTAGGTTTTTGGGCATCCCCGGGACCTCCTAACTTGGTTCTAAGTCAATTTGGGACCAGGGTCAAGGTCAACTTAGAACCTGACTAGGTCAGGGTTGAGTTAAGACCTTGACTAGGTCAGGGTCAAGCTAAGACCATGACTAGGTCAGGTCCAACCTTGACTTTGACCCCTTCTTTCAAAATTCCAGTTTCCAAAATTTTCGGGCTTCGGGCTTTCGGGAGATTTATTTTCTTGCCTCTGGGTTGGCCATTTCAGGTTTTGGGATGGTAAATCCTTTAATTTCATTTAATCTAGGTATATTTTCTAAAGGTGAGGACCTAATTGGGATTTAATTCTCCAAGGTGGCTCATCTAGAGGAGTGTGCCCTAGATCACTATAAAAGGAGGCCTTCCTCTCTCATTTTCATCATCAAGTTTTGTGAGAACATCCACAATCAAGTTTTCATATCTCATCTCAAGCAATTGCAAGCTCTCAAGCTTTCAAGTGCAAGCAAGTCTTCAAGCATTCAAGTGTTCAAGCATCCATTCATCAAGGAGATCCATTGTTAGCCATTGAAGGATTCAATCTCTTTGGAGCCCCCTTGAAGATCCATCCTTCTCCATTCATTCAAGCCTTCTCATATGCAAAGATCAATTCAAGATTGGTGTTGAAGATCAAATACCATTGATTGGAGACATCCTAAATCCTACATTCATTCCTACTTGTGGATTTGAGGATTCGAATCCTCTACAAGGATTTCAACATAAGCGAGGTGATTTGATTCAATTACTTTTTTTATGCACAATACATTTCAATTCAATTTCAAGGTTAATTCCTAAACCAGGGTTTGACCAAGGCAAACCCCCTATACAACAAAAACCCCCATTTTCTTGTAGGTACAGGTGCAGAGTTTCAGATCTGAGAGAGAATTTGGATACCCTTTTCGGCAAACTTCTAGGATCTGCGAACAGAATTCGAATCAGACTTCAAATAAAGAATGTGGTATTTGACCTTTTATGAGGGTCAAACCTAAGCTGAGCCATCTTGAGGAAAGATTTTTGGGTTTTCTCTGTCTCAGCATTTCCAGTCCAAGATAGGTCTTAGATTTTCCTGAAAGTGTACACAGACATCACAATTCAACATTTTCTAGATCTACCCTAATTTGAGGTTAGTACTTGTATTTCAATTATTCTATATTCTAAACATAATTCTCCACATAGGGAAATATTGGATTTACTCTCTCTTCCTACTCTTTTCCATAAATTAATTCGATTGTGCATTAACCTTTTGGTTGATCAAATCAGATCTCTTCTTTGGGGAATTTGGGTTTGAGAATAGGTCTCATATTTCCCCCTTTACATTTGAATAGGGGTGAATCCATTTTACCACTATTCAATATGTTTTAAGGTTACCCTTGAAGCAGGGGCCAACATCATAAACCACCTTCAAGCATCTAGGTGCATGCCTATGGTGAGAATCTATGAGAGATTCTTCCCCCTCCCTGCACAAAGATTATGACTCCTTTTGGAGGTGATCTGGGTAGGCAACTAACTAGGGAAAATTTTTAGTGGGCTTCCATTCACACTAACCTTCAGTGCCCTCGATATAGGGTTGAGGCCTCGTAACCACACCAACACTTGAAAGTCATACACCCTCGTAAGTAGGGCTAGGAGCGGCACCGCTCAGTACAATAGATGGAGCCTTCTCAAGATGATATTCAAAATCAAGAGAAGGAAGTTAACATGGTTTTGGAGTCTTTAGACTCAAAAAAATATTCTTTATTATAGTGAGGTAGAATCACCGGTGATAGGTGCATACTCACTTGGGTCATTCCTGGAGGTTCAAGTTCAACTTCCGACAGGCCCTCTAAAGGTGACACAACTTGGCTTGGATCTGAGGGTTTGATTTTTTGTTTCTCTCAAAGAGAGAAGAGCATACTTCTCTACCTCTTCACCTTACCCAAACACATCAAGAAAATTCATCACCGAGTTAGCTTCACTCCACCAAATCCACAAGCTTTTGGGTTTCTAGTTCTCTGAAAGAGAGAAGAGCATAATCCCCTAGCAAATCAAAGTGCTAAAGATTCACTACCTTGCTTTTCTTTCCTAGGTATCCATCATTCTAGCAACATCTGGGTCTCGATTTCATCTGTGGGCATCACTTCCATGTAATGAAGAGCCTATTCCCCTACTTTTCTATCAGGACCCTTGAGAAATTTTAACAACGTCCTAATTATACTATGTGAATGAAAGCAAGAAAACAAACACAACATTTTAAAAGATCTCCAGCAATCATCCAGCAAGCAAACTATTAGCAAGTTTTATGATCTTCGACAAAGTGACATGCATACCATTGTTATGCTATAACAGAAACATAAATATGAAATCAATAGTAGAAAGCATATGTCAGGAAAAAAACAATAGTAAATTGCAGAATCTAGAAAAATTAAATGCCTGACAGTAAAACTTCGTGTGAGGAAGTACTACACTGCGCGCGAGAAAGTACACGGTCTTGCACGATAAAAATGTTTCTTTGCGTGATAGAGTGCTACTGGGAGAAAATCTTCATGTAGAACACTCTGGAATCTCGTGCTAAATTCCATACACAAAGAAGTACGGACACACTACAGAATTCAAATTGTTTATCAAAAAAATTAAAGAGTGAGGTCAAAAATGATGTTTTCTGCCCTACGGTGGGTGCCAGAATGTTTATAACTGAATGTGGACCTCTAATCCAGCTATATACACAACATAGTCATTGCTCACAAATTGAATTATGAAAATGAGTATGAATTACTCAATTCACAAATTCATAGTGAATCGACCTGTTGCCTCCTAATTAGTTGGGGTGTTTAATTACTCTCAGATTGGAGAGCCAACAACCATTATACTGAACTAAGACGGAGGATTTAAAAGCACGAAAGATTAAACAAAATGAAATTAAGCTAAGATGAATATGCAATTAAAGCTAAGAATGAAGATGCAATTACACTAAGAACTTGAAAGAAATGTGCAAATTAAACTAATAACAATAAGAAAATTATGCTAGTATGAGAATACAATTAACACTAAAATGAGAATTAAACTAATTGCAATGGAAGCTTGAAAATATGAAAATGGAGATTGAAATTGGCTATAGTTTAGTTACTCTCAAAATTGCCTTTTTTTGAATGAGGAAGAAGATTCATTATATAGACAAGCCCGGGGAGAGAATGAAGAGGTTCTTGAAATGAAACAGTTGACTCTTCATTCCCAATTGAGACAAATATTAAGGGATTACTTAATTAAAGAATGAATTATTTCCACATATGGGTGACCGTTCGAATATTTTGAATTATTAAATCCAAATAAGATAATCCATTCACATAACTAAGTAATATTAATTCCTTTATGTGTATTAGCTAAAGGGGGTGGATTTTAATTTAATTTAAAGCACTTAGGACTTTAGAATTAAATCAATTTATCATAGGGATTATTTAGCTAATAAAGTCAAATACTTAGGAATTAATTATAGTGTGAGATTAATGCAAATTAGGGTTTTTGCAATTGACATCAAGTCAAATAAAGTCAGGTAGGAGAGATAAAATTGCCTAGTAAAATAGGACTTTGAAGATGTGAAATTGAAGAAAATGCACCAAAATTGATTGAAATTATTAGGTGCCAATTTTGGGGTATTACAGTATCTACTTCAAAACATATCTCATCTTTATATTGTTCCACTAGATGAGGTGGAATTCTGAATCTTTTGTGCATTCTTGATTGAAATTTAACAAAGTAAGCACTCATGAACAAATCAAAATTATCTCCTATGCCTTGAATATACTCATTAATATGATAAATAATCATTTTATCTTCTTTCCAAGTTACTTCACCGGCTGTAGGAAATAAATTTTGAAAATAGAAGAAAATGCATACCAGAAGTGGTTTGAACTTCAAATTATTGGACTTTTCTTTCTTGATGGTACTCATATTGTCATCCAATTGCTTCAACAATATTTCACAGAGATCTATGTTCATATCCTTTTTGACAATCTTGTAAGCTATGTCAACTGCTCCACAGGGTACACTATCTACCCTAGATGATTGAAATATTTGGTAGGATATGATGTTGGATGCAAATTTCAATTTAGGGTCATCAACGATAGATAAATTTAATCCTCTTCCATCCCATTTGGACTTTGTAAGCTCACATAGCTTATTCTTATTAGTTTTCTTGTATGCCCTCGGTCTATCACCGACCGAAAATCATGTGACTATGTGTAAAACATCTTTGGTAATCTTCAATGGTCCATCAAGCCACATAAACTGATCATGCACTCGACTTAATACTATCCCGATTCATTCATGTTTGAATACATTCAGCACTTGCATAGCATGGACCAAACCCTTAGTCTTCTAATGTGTGTGGTCACCTTTCAATTTTTCATTCACACAAAGATTTCTATATGATGTGTCAATTTCTCCTTGTCATATGTCTTCAATTTTGTAGTGGATGAAGGCACAAACATCTTCAATCAATATAACTCTTGGTAGGATCAATGATAATTCTCCAACTTTGTCAAATTTTGTAGCAACGATGAAAAGTGGCTTGTACATCAGATTCACGAGATCAATCTTCTCAACAATTACTCATTTTTGTATCTTAGGTGCCATCTTGATCTCAAAAATATTATTTAAACATTAGGGTTCCACTTGAATAGTAATTAGAATTTGTGAACACAACTCGATAAATGCTATAAATACCTTGAATTTCTTTGCAGATGCTCGGAATGCTCAAATGATCGCTTGGAATCACTTAGTGATGTCTTCTCTATCAAATGCTTCAAAGTATAAGGTAAAAATGACATATTATGCCTTCAATGTATAGTTTTTCCTGGGTTAGGGCTTCCAACGACTATAAAATTTTCATTAAATGCTTCTTACCTACTTTATTTCACCGATAACTGAACTACAATTTATTTCACCAAATAGAAAAAAATAACGCATATACTTTACTGATCAACATATGAAATGTTAACTTCACAACTTATATCCAAATGCATCTTAATTTAGATTATCAGCTCCTACACATACCTTTGATTGATTAAGTGAATATAGGTGCACCCAATCTAGAGGATGTGGTGCCATCAATAGTTCCAAGTTCTATTCCATCATCTTGAGACTTCCTTCTCCAAGTCCTATTCTTCTGATCTCTTATTTCATCAATGTTAACTTGAGTCTTTTCACTTGGTTGTTCCTCAGTTGAATCTTTATTTTGGTACATGCAATCTTTGGCTAGGTGACCGACCTTGTGATAGTGGAAACAAGCCATTCCAGAGTTTCTCCACGATTACATGTTGTTGATACCATGCATTCTAAAGCAATTTGCAACAATGTGATCAAATATTCCACATGCAGTACAAATAATTCTTGTATTATAATCTCATGGTATAGTTGGTCCTTGTCGGTTGTTTACAACATTTTATCGGTTTGGGACCCATTTCTCATTTTTACTTTGTAATCTACATTCTCCAGATTTATGACCATATCTCTTGAAGTTGTTACAATAACCTTCAAATCTTAGCTTCCTTGGATTGTTAATAACTTTTTCTCTACATTCAAATTCCTTATGACCATACTTATTTCAATTGTAACAATGACCTTTAAATTTAGGAGTATTCGGTGGATTACCTCTTTTGCTCTTGCATACATTTTCTATGTGTCCTGGTTTCCCACAGTGATAGCATGTAGGCTTATTTTTTTTTGGTGGGATAGAAGAATTATCTTAGTTGGCTTCTTTTTTGGAGGACTCCCCCTTCTTAGTGGTGTTGTTTTCATTGTATCCGAGTCCAGTAGTGTCTCTCGGTTGTCTCTAATTTCTTAGTTGTTCATCCATAATCTTCAATGATTCTTCATTTCTTTTCAAGACTTTATTTGCATCTTTCTTAGATTTCAGATCATTATTTAGATGTTCATGTTAGGAATAAGGTGTCTCAACCTTGGATAATTCCTATTCTTATTATTTGTTTTGTAAAATGTATTTCTTGCAAATAATGTTAATGTGTCAACATCTTGAATTGTGTGTAAGGAGATCATGGCTAAAACGGTTATGACAGATTCCTATGACACGTAAGAGCTATGTCAGGAAGATTCAATGATAGGTGAAGACATGTGGCAACTAATAAATTTGAGTACTGTACACTCTTCCCCAATCGTGGGGTTCGGGGCATCGGCTTGAAATTTTTTTTTGGGGTTCCTATTTTCTCAGAGAATGGTAAAACCCTAATACGGTTATCTTTGGGAGTAACCCTAAAAAGTGAAGCGCGTGATATAATATTTTTTAGGGTTGCAAAGAGGGATGATGCGAGTGTATTGTTGGAAAATTTTATGCTACCGTGATTTTTCTTCAAGGGTTTTAGAAATATTTTGAAATAACTTGCATTGCAAGTGTATTGTAAGCTATAATAGTTTTGATCAATACATTGTGCAGGTTTTGGAGTGCTGGGGTTTTTACCGAAAGGTTTCCCTAGGGTATATCATTGTGTCATTCTCTATTTTTCTATATGTATGGTATGTGGTTGCAATATCTTTGTTAAAGTAGTTAATGAATCTGAAATTGTAAGGATTTAAAAGAATTTGCACAATACTCTCCTATAGAGATTAGCATAGGAAGCTATTTCCGCACCTGAGTTTCCTTACAAGTGGTATCAGAGCTTGATCAACTTTTGATCCTAGTTGTTGGGTAGGGTTTTTTGAGCTAATCTCAAGTTTGAGTGGGATTTTTTTGCAGAGCATTCTGAATCTTATTTGCAGATTGAGATGGCAAGTTCATCATATGGAAGAATGGAGGTGGAGAAATTTAATGGCACTAATTTCGAGTTGTGGAAACTCAAGATGGAAGACATGTTGGAAGATCATGATGGGAAGCAGCTTCAAATGCTACAAGACCAGAAACTATAGCTCAAGTAGATTGGGATATCAAAGACCATAAAGCTAAGGGTCTCATAAGGCTCTGTTTAACCGATGTAGTTCTTCTGAATGTTCTAGATGAGAAAACTGCAAATAGTTTGTGGGAAAGACTTGCGGCCGTGTATCAGGCCAAATCTCTAGTGAACAAGTTGTTCCTAAGGAAGAAGTTGTACTCTCTATGAATGGAGGAAGGTGGATCCTTAATGGATCATTTAAATGCATTTAATCTACTGGCTGCATAGTTGACATCAGCTGGTGTCAAGTTAGAGGAGGAGGATCGTTGCTACACACTTTTGTGTTCTTTAACGAATTCATGGGACCATCTTGTGATGGCTCTCAGAAGCATGTTAGTCACCTTCAAAATGGATGATGTGGTATCTTCGTTGCTATCAGAGGAGATGCAAAGAAAGGCTTCCGTTTCAAAAAAAGAAGCCCTTGCTGTTCATAGGAGATCCACTGAAAGAGGGAAGAAAAATGACAATAAGGCTGACAATAAGGGTAGATCCAAATCCCATGGGAAGTCAAAGACTTCCAATAAGTCCAAGGCAAATGTTGGAACTGTGATAAATTTGGGCACTTTCATAAAGACTACAAAGAGCTGAAGAAGAAGAAGAAAGGTTCAGATTCAGCTTCAAAAAGATCTCAAGAAGATGGCGATGCATTCATCACAGCTTTGGTAGCCCATGCATCTGATGATGTGTGGTTGGTTGACTCAGGTGCATCTTTTCACATGACCTCTCATCGAAACTGGTTCTCAAAATATGAAGAGTTCGATGGTGGAAAGGTGTACTTGGGTGATGATTCTCACCTAAAGATAGTTGGACGCAGAAGGGTCACTATCAAATTTCTTGATGGATGAGTAAAGGGAATCAATGGAGTTATGCACATTCCGGGTTTGGCATGAAACCTATTATCTGTAAGGATGCTGAATGATGTAGGTGTGCAAGTTGTTTTTTTGAAAGAAGGATGCAAGATGATGAGAGGATCGATAGTGCTTGCAAGGGGTACTAGGAGAGGCACCTTATTTTAGCTAGATGCATGTATTCCTCTATGTAATAGTTCTTCATCCTCACCATCTGAACAAGCAGTGAAGAAGTCTGTGGCTATTGGTTCTGATGGTAGTGCAAACACTTTGGAAGGTAAGCTTCCTGCAGAAAAGACAATGTTGTGGCATATGAGATTTGGCCACATTGGTGAAAAGGGTCTCAGAACCCTGAAAAATAAAAATCTCGTTGAGGGGTTAAATGATTGCAATCTTGATTTCAACTTCTGTGAACACTGTGTCTATGGTAAACAAAATCGTGTTCAATTTTACTCTAGTTCTCACAAATCTTCTGATGTTTTGGATCTTATTCATTCTGATGTATTTGGTCCTGTAAAAGTTCCTTCAATCTCCAAGTCTGTATTTTTTGTATCTTTCATAGATGATTATAGTAGAAGGACATGGATTTATTTCCTTAAAATTAAGACACAAGTCTTTAGTTAGTTCAAGGAATTTAAAGCTCTTGTAGAGAATTAGACTAGTAAGAAGATTAAGTGTGTGAGAACTGACAATGGTGGTGAGTTTTGCTCAGCAAAGTTTGAATAGTTCTGTAAAGAACAAGGTATTGAGAGGCATAAGACAAATCCTTATACCCCATAGCAAAATGGAGTTGCAGAGAGAATGAATAGGACACTAATGGAGAAGGCTAGGAGTATGCTTAGTGGAGCTGGTTTAGAACAAAGGTTTTGGGCTGAAGCTGTGGCCACTGCTTGCTATCTAGTTAACAGATCTCCTACATCAGCCCTTATTGGTAAGACACCCATGGAGGTGTGGTCTGGTAAGAATCCTTCAATTAGACATCTTTGTGTTTTTGGTTGTGAAGCTTATGCACATGTTCCAAAGGAGAAAAGATCTAAGTTGGAAAACAAAGCTGTTAAATGTATTTTCATCAGATACAGTGCTAGTGTGAAAGGATACAAGCTTTGGGATCCTGTGACTAGTAAGGTGTTGTATAGTAGAAATGTTATTTTCAGAGAGCTAACATCTTCTCCTATTATGCTACAACCAGATGAAAAAGAAAAGGAAAAAGATGTTGTTCAGTTGCCTCCTACCCCTGAGAAGATTGAACAGAGAGACCATGTTAGGCCTAATGATGAGGAGAGCTCTAGCAGCTCTGATAGTTCAGAAGAAGAGGAAGAACAACCTCAACCACATCCCTTGAGGAGATCCACGAGAGAAAGAAAGAAACTAGAAAGGTTTGGTTATTCTATGTTAGATTTCAGTTGTGCTTTTGCTTTGATTACTAACACTGATGAGCCTAGATCTGTGAAAGAGGCTTTGGGCATGGAAGATGTAGGTTCCTGGATTGAGGCTATGGATGATGAGATGGCTTCATTGGAGAAAAACAAAACTTGGGACCTTGTACCTTTTCCTAAAGGGAGAAAATCTATTGGCTGTAAATGGGTTCTCAAGAAGAAATTATGTGCAGCTGGTAGTGTTGAAAGGTACAAAGCTAGATTGGTTGCAAAGGGGTATTCACAGGTAGAGGGAATAGATTATGGTGAAATATTCTCTCCTGTTGCAAAGTTGACATCCATTAGATTTCTGTTATCTCTTGCTGCATCATATGATTTAGAGATAGAACAGATGGATGTGAAGACAACTTTCCTTCATGGTGATTTGGAGGAAGAGATTTATATGTCACAGCCTGAGCACTACATTGTTAAAGGTAAAGAATCCTTAGTTTGCAGATTAAAGAAATCTCTATATGGTTTGAAGCAATCTCCTAGGATGTGGTACCTTAAGTTTGATGCCTTTGTGTTGTCAATTGGATTTGTAAGATCAAAATTAGATCATTGTGTTTATTTCAGAGTTGAAAATGATTGCCTTCTTATTGTTGCATTATATGTTGATGATATGTTGCTATTTGGGAAGGGTAAGGGTATGATTTCTGATTTTAAATCTCAGTTGTCAGCATAGTTTGAGATGAAAGATCTTGCGGTAGCTAGGTACATCTTGGGTATGGAAATTAGTAGAGACAGGTCTAACAAAAAACTTTGGTTGAGTCAGAGTAAGTATGTGAAGTCTGTGTTGGACAGGTTCAGCATGGCAGATTGTAGACCACTATGTGTTCCTATTTTTGTGGGAACAAAGTTATCTATAGATGATTGTCCAAAATCTCCTAGTGAGGTGGAGGAAACGAGTAGAGTACCTTATGCTAGTGCAGTTGGCAGTCTTATGTATGCTATGGTCTGTACTAGACCAGACATTGCCTAAGAAGTGGGAGTCCTGAGTCAGTTTATGGCTAACCTTGGACGGGTACATTGGGATGCAATTAAGTGAGTATTTAGATATTTGAGGGGTACATCAAATTACTCCATATGTTATCATGGTAACTCTTCTAGATCTCTGCATTTAGTTTGTATTCATGGGTTTGTGGATTTAGATTGGGTAGGTGATATTGATAGCAGGAGATCCACTAGTGCTTATGTGTTCACTATGTTTGGTGGTGCCATTAGTTGGATGAGTAAGTGACAACCTGTGGTTGCTTTGTCCACTACAGAAGCTGAGTACATGGCTGCTACTCATGCTTGTAAAGAAGCCATTTGGCTTAGAAGATTGTGTTCTGATGTTGGTGTTGATGCAGAATAGATTACTATTTGGTGTGACAGTCAGAGCACTATTTGCCTTGCAAAGAATCAAACTTTCTATGCCAGAATGAAGCACATTGATGTGCAGTTTCACTTTGTGAGAGATATGGTGGAAGATGGAAAGGTAAATTTGGAGAAGGTAGATACTGTGAAGAATGTTGCAGATGCATTAACAAAACTAGTGGGCACTGAGAAGTTCAGATGGTGTTTGGAGTCTATGGGCCTTTTGGCCTATAGCGGTTAGTTCCTGTTATGTTCATGTTGCTCTTACAAGGTGTTCGACAAGTGGGAGAATGTTAGGAATAAGGTGTCTCAACCTTGGATAATTCCTATTCTTATTATTTATTTTGTAAAATGTATTTCTTGCAAATAATGTTGATGTGTCAACATCTTGAATTGTGTGTAAGGAGATCATGGCTAAAACGGTTATGACGGATTCCTATGACACGTAAGAGCTATGTCAGGAAGATTCAATGATAGGTGAAGACATGTGGAAACTGATAAATTTGAGTACTGTACACTCTTCCCCAATTGTGGGGTTTGGGGCATTGGCCCAAATTTTTTTTTTGGGGTTCCTATTTTCTCGGAGAATGGTAAAACCCTAATACAGTTATCTTTGGGAGTAGCCCTAAAAAGTGAAGCATGTGATATAAGCTTTTTTAGGGTTGTGAAGAGGGATGATGTGAGTGTATTGTTGGAATGTTTTATGCTTCTGTGATTTGTCTTCAAGGGTTTTAGAAATCTTCTGAAAGAACTTGCATTGCAAGTGTATTGTAAGCTGTAATAGTTTTGATCAATACATTGTGCAGGTTTTGGAGTGCTGGGGTTTTTACCAAAAGGTTTCCCCAGGGTATATCATTGTGTCATTCTCTATTTTTCTGTATGTATGGTATGTGGTTGCAATATCTTTGTTAAAGTAGTTAACGAATCTAAAATTGTAAGGATTTAAAAGAATTTGCACAATACTCTCCTATAGAGATTAGCGTAGGAAGCTGTTTCCGCACCTGAGTTTCCTTACAGTTCATTCTCAGATCTCAAGTTAGAAATCTCTCCAACTCTCCTTGAAATAACTTGATTTTCACTATCTAGTTGGTCTGTCAAGTTGTATGAGTTTGTGTCAACCTTAGTATTTCCCTATATTTCTCATCCAGTCTTGTGATCATTTTCCTTCTCTCATCTTCAACTATTCTTTTGTCATCTTCAGATTTTCCTTTTTGTTCTAGGATTTCAAACATCCTTACTGATTATGCTTCTTGTTCTCTTTTCAATGCTTTCACCTGATCAACTAGGTTTTTGTTCTTTTCAGATAGTTCTAATATTATAGCACTAGATTCATCAGACATGCTTCCCTTTGATTGTTCTTCAAGTTCCTCAACCTGATCTTGAGTATCTTTCAATTGATGTGCAAGCTCCTTCCTCTTGTTGATTGAATGTTTCAATTTCTTTCTCAATTCTTCAACTTTCTTATTAGCCATCTTGAGTTCCATTTCCATGTTCTTAATCACCCTTTGATACTTGTAGCTTTTCATCTTTCCAGATCTTTCCTCTCAAGTGGTTAAACTTCTTAATAAGAGATTATGCTCTGATATCAATTGTTGGACTAAGTATGCAAAGGACAGTACTAAGAGGGGAGAGGTGAATCAGTATTATAAAACACTTTTAAACTAATTAAACTTTCCTTGTTAACTATTTACTAAATCCATACCTTTTTCATGCATCTCATAAAACATATAAAAGATATAACAGATAACACATAACACAAACATTTTGGTATCACATAAATCCTTATTAGAGGATAAAAATTGCGGTGGGGATGACACCCAAAAGAATTCACTACTGCAGCAAAAAGTTTTCTCGGTTAGAGCTACAATGTTAGCTATTTATGATAGCTTACCTTGTTAAGAGTATTAACCCAGTTAATAGTCTTTAGACTATTAAGTCTACCTTTTAAAATGATTTTACAATTCTAATCTAAGAACTGTACCTAGTTAAAGGATTTACAATATAAGATCTATTAGGATCTACTCGGTTAAGAGACTTTACAATTCTAATTACTCTTTAATCAGTAACATACACTTGTCTATTAAACTTGCATCAAACATATGCATATCAAACTCTTTATTCTCAATAACTCATTACCTCATACTATGTACCTCTTACAATAACAATTCAGTACTCGACAGATTCACTTCTGAACCACAATCAATTTCTATTCGTCACTGCTCTATTACTTGGTGGCTTCTCTTCTCATCACCCTCTCAATAATCTATGCTTCATACATGTAATCTCCTCTTGCATGCATACCACTTTGATCTTTACTTCTCTGATCCATTTATATACAACTCTAGAAGCGGTGCTAGGTGTTCTAGAATCATCTCTTCAAGTGGTGCTAGCATTGGTTACTCCTCTAATGCATATATCATACTTAATTCTCATTCGTAGATGTCATCTTGTAATCATGTGTAATCATCATGTTTCAATCTCCAATGTTCTGTCATACGATCTCCTCAAAATTTGTAAACCATTTTTTGTTTGGTGTCCAATTTCAATGTACTTAAAATATTATCCTTGTATCAGCCTGCTATGCTCGGTAACACGTTTTCCTCTAGTGTGGTTACTGACTTATCTTATTGATTCAGTTGATGTTATAGCTCGGTATAACTTGGTTCTTGGTGCTCAGTTCTGCCTTGCTCAATGCGTAAAATTTATTTTCCTTTACCAAAATTACCCGTTCCTTATTTCCTTTACTGAATAGATTTCCCTTCTTTACCAACTTATCTTTCTTTCATTTTTGAATGACTTTGACAAACAATATGACTTTCTCATAATTAATGACAATAAAAATAACTCTTAGGAGTATCAAGAGATACCTTATTTAGATGAAAAAACTCTATTATCATATCAACCTTTCCAAGAAGAAGAGGAAGAAGAAAAATCAATAATGGCACAAATATTTTTGTATGATGATCTCAATGGTATCAACAACACCAATGAAGCCAATAATTCAAAAAACAACAAAAATGCTAACACCAATGGTGAAAAAAATGGAAACAACAAGGGTCAATGCACAAAGTTGGGTACCAATTCCATAGAAGTCTTATAGAAATGAAAGATGTCGCTCGAAACAGGCACCCATTTTAGGTTCAGGCAGCCAATCGTAAATTCAAAAAATGGGTGCCCGTTTCTATATTTTTAAATTTTTTTAACTAAAAATGCATTTTAACACTTTGATTTATTTTTTTTAAAAATGGGTGCCCGTTTATTGAATTTAAATAACGGGTGCCTATTTCTTAAGACATGAGTAGGAAGCACACATCCACCTCAGATTTTATTTTAAAATTAGTTTGGTTTAGGCTTGGTAGAACCAAGCCTATGCCTTGACGTCCAAAAATTTGGTTAAGGCACTAAAATGCTAGATTTATGCCTTGTCGTAATTTTTTGAGGGTCTTCCTCATCTTATTTTTTTACGAAACAAAAACCCATTAGAGATATCACTATCTTGATTTCAAAAATGTAAATTTCATAGTGATGTGATTATTTTTACTATTTTTGCATAATTTATTAGTTAAAAGTGGCACCTAAACATTAAATAGCGAGGTTCACTAAAACTTTAATAACTTTTTTGTTTTTAGGTTTTTTGGAAAATAAATTATATGACATCAATCTAGATACAATTATCTTAAGATTAAAAAAAAGAATTCTGAAAAAATATGAAATTCTCATCAAATTATGGTGCCCGTACACCAGAGGTTTTGAAAATGTATTTTATAGTCAATTAAAAATTAATTTAAAAAAATATATTCAATAAAAAATAAGGAAAAATATGATCATCAATATTTGGTGTCTTAGGTATATTTCCCAAAAAGGATTTGCAAAAATTCATTTATTTAAGTCAAAATATGGTGGTCGTACACGGCTATGGTATGGTCCTAAAACAAGCATTTTGAAAACATGGTTTTTAAACATTCCTACTAAAAAATAATTTATATCATGTGGGTATTTAAATAAATTACATATTTGAAAAGTAGACTCTGAGAACTACATTTTCTATTACTAATTTTTTTTGAAATTCAATCTCTAAGTGCCTCAAATTTAGACATCAATTGACAAAAAAATTGAAAAAAAGGGAAAACACTTCCACTTTTTGCCCAAAAGTGGGACTCAACTTCTTGTAGCCACCCACAATGGAAATAATAATGGAAACAACATGGGTAACAATGGGGGAAATTGAAATCATCAAAATCAAGATGAAGAGCCAACCAAAGAAAGAGTCAATGAGGAAACTGAAATCATCAAAATTGGCATTTGCCTGGAATTGGCATTTGTTATTGCCCATTTCGTCGAATCCTCAGTTTGGGAGTGCAATATGAAAATGGAATAGGAATGTGTTAATGCTCATTTTGGTTCAAAATGAGCATTAACATCTTCCATCTAAAAAGGTGGAATCTGGAATTTGAATGGGGGGAAAGCAAATTTTTAAATTTTTCATGTCTACACTTAATTTTATAATTTTTTATTTGTGTTGGGAGGGATTTAATTTATTTTTTATTTTTCTGGGTGGTTTGTAACTTTGTTATTTATTCAAATTTTTTTGCCAAATTTTTTTTCAAAATTTTTGACAAATTTTTTTGTTGACTTTTTATTCAATTTTTTTTTTTTTAAAAATGATTTTTAAATTTTTAAAATTTTTTCTAGACTTTATTTTCCAAATTTTTTGTCAATTTTTTTTTCAAATTTTGGTTGCAGTGATTGTAACTTGGCTGCCTGCCACCAACTTTGGTTGCCTAAAACGGTCTGCGATTCCATTTTAAATTCAATTTCATTAATACAAATGAATTATTAAATTCAAAAATGTTAAAACAATTCAATTTTTTTAAAAAAAAATATACTCCAATTCCAATTCTAGTTTCAGAAAATGGAACCAAACGGTCCAAACATAATCTAGAAATGAAAAATTGAATTATCAAATCCATAATTTGACCATTTCCAGCATTTGATCAAATCCATCATTTCCTAATTCCCGCTACCAAACGGGCCCTAAAGTCATGGAAAAAATCCTAGAAAGAGATAAAGAGAGGTACTTCCTAAACCTAGCTCAATTAGGAGCTAGGCTTCCTCATGGTTATGATATGTCAACTCTAAACAAAGATGAAGAGGAGGAAAATCTGATAGGGGTGATGAATCAGAAACTAAAGTTTTTCCAAACACAATTAGACAACATGAAGAAGGTAGTGGCTCCAAAGCAATTTTCGTCGAATCCATATGCCCATTTCCATTTGATAAGAGTCTAATAATGGTACCCTTCCCTCCAAATGTGGTCTTTCCAAAATATGATAAATTTATGGGTAAATCTGTTCCACAAGACAATTTGAGAGAATTTTATGCATAATCATGGAATTTATGCACAACACTACTTATTTAATGAGGTTATTTCCTAGAAGCCTCGAAGGGTAGGAAATGGAGTGGTTTTCAAAACTATCCTTGGGTATCAAAACATTTGAAGAATTAGCCTCCAAGTTTTTTAATAATTATTCTTATAATATTGAACATGAGGTTACCGTGATAAACTTATGCAATACCAAAAAACAAGATGGTGAGTCCTTTTTGATTTTCCTAAAAAGATGGAGAATGGTTTTTGCTAGTTACCCTAAAAGTGTACTTGAAAAAGAAAAAAATGGACATTTTCATGAACAACTTGAACATGGAGAAGAATTATCGATTGCAACTACAATGTCCACCCACTTTTGAGAAGACCATTGAAAATGGGATTAAAATAGAAGACGTTTTAGTGAGAAAGAGAGAACTAAAAATTTACAAGGAAAACAAGGATTTCTCCAACAAAAATAACAACTTCAACAAGGCTTCCAACAACAACAATGAGAAACCTAGATTTTGGCTAAGGAACACCAATAAAAACCTCATTAATGATGGATTTGTAGAGGCAAAAAAACTTAAATCTATTCCATTCAATCTCTCAAGCAGGTCCAACCAATCTAACAATGTTAATCAAGCATCAAAGACCCCTTTCAACAAAAAATAAATTTTCAAACAATCAAGGAGTAAAAAAACCAAGACCTTTATTCAATTCAACACAAAGGAGGAAGCTCACACCTTTGGGATAACCTCCTGAAAATGCATTAAGGACTCTCATTCCCCAAAAAATCATTACACTACCATAGGAAAGACCCTATGAACCACAAGTTAAGCCATCACCTTGGAATGATACCCATCATTGTGGATATCATAGAAACAAAGGGCACAAAACAAATGAATGTATGAGATTGAAGCCCAAGGTCCAAGACTTGATAGATGATGGTACGATTAAGGTAGACGAGAAAGGTGAACCTTCTAGTTCCAATAAAAAAAAGAAGAAGTAATGACAAGGTTAATTTTTCCCATACCTATGATAATGTCATAAATTCCCTATCAGGGTATTAGAATACGATTAATGTCATTGTGGTTAAGGAAAAAAAAGAAAAAGAAACTTCTAATGTTGTGACTAGGGGACAAGCTTCAAAGATAAAATTGCAAGGGAAAAACCCTAAAACCACTTCGCTTAATCAATCATCTTCCTATTCGAGATAATATAACCCTGTGGACCAACTCCAAAAGATACTAGGACAAATATCAATCTTGTAACTGTTAAAACTTTCACCAACTCACAAGGAGATATTGGAAAAATATCTTTTTGAAACAACTGTTCCTAATGACTTAGATGTTGATAGATTTCAAAACATGGTTGGACACCTAATTTCACCTCATTTCCTATCCTTTTTGGAGAAATATGACATGTCCCTTAATCATCTCCAAAATCTACCATTGTATATTGCAGTGTTGATTCATAAAAATTGAGTCAAAAGAGTCCTAATTGATGGTGGTGTAGGCCTAAACATTTGCACCTTGAACCTTGTAAAAGCTCTAAGATATTCTAAAGATTCTATTGATCCAAAAATAAAAATTACCATCAAATCCTATGATGATTAAGAAAGGTCTTCAAAAGGAATAGTTATTCTACCCATTAGAGTTGGGCCAATTCAAAAGGAAATAATTTGTCAAGTCTTTGATATCAAATTGACATATAACATCTTGTTAAGAAGGCCATGGATCCATGAAATTCAAGTGGTTCCTTTAACCTATCATAAATGTATAAAATTTCCTTACACGAGTCAAGAGATCACTATAAGTGGAGACTTAAATCCCTTTCAATACTGAAATAATGTTAAACCCTTGAATGATTCATTGGTCTCACATAATAGTGAAGGTTCTACATCAAGTATTCTCAAAGAAGGAACTCAAGAAAAGGTTCCTAGTTCAAATTCCACATCAAAAGGAAAGGAAAAGATGGAAAAATAGAGTGTTATTGTTGAATAAAACCAAGAAAAAACTAACTTACCTAATTCAACTAAGGGAAAAGAGAAAGTTAGTTTTTTAGACTCAAAAGGTGAAGACAAAAAGAATACTAGCTCAAATGTTTCATATCAAGAAGAGGAAAATTCAAAATTCTCTAAGTTTGAAAAATAAAATAGCCAAAGAAATACATTACAAAAAGATGGGACAAATTTATGAAGAAATTTGAGAAGAAATGTAAAATAAAACAAAATGGGGTAGGATAATATTCCTCGTCAATGTTTGACTTACCTATTTCCCCTAGATCATATGGAAAACCATCTAGTTTTCATCCTCCTTAAAAGTATAATGAAGACTTTGTAAGAGCTAATAATTCTCCATCCATGGAAGAAGAAGATGATGATATTTTAAAATGGCTTTATAAAGGTGAGGAAACATCAAGTTGAAATCAAGCATTAATTTCAAACCAAGCATCAAGTTTAAATGATGAAAGGGTTCAAAATAGTAGCATTCCTCCACACCAATATGGTAAAGGTTATCAAATCATGCAAAAGATGGGTTACAAAGGAAAGAGACCCTTAGGAAGGAAAAATGAAGGCTTTTTGGAACCAATAGAAACAATTTGGAGAGATAGAAAGGATAAATCAAGACTAGGTTATTTAGAACAAGGACACACTCAAAAGAACCATCCACAATTCTATGAATAGATTTTACAATTGAATTCCCAAAATGATGAAGATTTTAATGAATGGGAGTGGGATTATTTTTTTGAAGGATCTTGTCATGACAAAGAGGTGGGTGTTATTCATACCTATGCTCCTATATCTAATTCAAGTAAAGAATCAAGTTCAAATCAAGTATCCAGTTCCAACCAAGGACCTAGTACTGATCAAGAACCAAATTCAAGACAAATCAAACATAGCTCAATGGGTAGATGAACCATGGATACCTTAATGGTAAGGAGAATATAATGTTAGGTTTAACCCACAATATTTTTATCATCAAGAAACCCAAGAGGACTCGAGTGAGGAGAATTTTGATCCAAGTTCTATGGAACACCTTGAGCAATACCATGTCATAGATTTGAATGATATAATGTATGAACCTTCCAATGAAATCATATCACTAAACCCTTTTTAATTTAACCTACCTAATGATCTCCAACCCCTTGTACATCTCGAGTTAATTTATTGGGATTTAATCGAGCTAAGTGACATACCCTCATTTCCAAATGACAATTCATTGGCTTTGTACCTAAATGCGGTTGAATCCTCTTCCATCAATGAATTATATCAAGGAGGAATAAGGGGTAAAATGTCCATTCTCTTAGTCTCAAAAGAAAAGAAAATAATAAAGGTCTAGTGGTGAAAACCACAATGTGGTAGTACTAGACCTAGAAAAAGTAAACATAAATGACGTTTCCTAAGGTGAAAACCCACCTATGGCACCTAAGGAAGAGAGATTGGACAATTTATTGGAGAACTATGAGGAAAGATTGCCTATATTGATTGCACCCATATAAAATGTGAATACTGACAAAAAATTAGAGCCCAAGATCATAAACCTTGCAGCATCATTAACACCAAATAAAATACAAGAATTCACTGAATTTTTCAAAGAAATACAAGTGAATTTTGCATGGTCCTACATAGATATGTTGGAGCTAGATCCAAATCTCATCACACACCATCTAAATATAAAACTAGGAGCTAAGAAAGTCAAACAAAAACTAAGGAAAATGCATCCTCACATCACATTACTAGTAAAATCTAAATTGGAGAAATTGTTAAAGGTCAGTCTCATAAGAGTTATTTCATATGTCAAATGGATCTCCAATATTGTACCAGTCTCCAAGCCTGAAAAATCAATTAGAATGTGTACAGACTTCAGATATCTCAACCTAGCATACCCTAAAGATGACTTTCCATTACCAAGTATTGATTCTATAGTAGATTTGACAACAGGACATTCTATGTTCTCACTTATGGATGGATTTAGTGGGCACAACCAAATAAAGATAGATCTTGAGGAGCAAGATAAAATGATATTTACATGTGCTTGGTGTACCTTTTGTTGGAATGTGATTCCCTTCGATCTCAAGAATACTGAAGCAACATATCAAAGAGCTATGACTACAGTTTTTCATGATATGATGCACAAGTTCCTAGAAGATTATGTTGACAACATCTTGGCCAAATCACATACAAGAAAAAAGAACTTACACATTTTGGAGAAGATATTTACAAGGATAGAGAAATTTGAAGTAAGATTGAATCCTAAGAAGTGTGCATTTGGGGTGCAATGTAGAAAATTACTTGGCTATATAGTATCTGCAAAGGGAATAGAGATAGACTCCATGAACGTTAAGGAAATAATGGAAATGGGGGAACCAAGAAATATAAGTCAAATGAGGTCACTTCAAGGAAGGCTAAAATCCATAAGAATATTCATTTTTCAATTGGTTGAAAAATGCCCTTCTTTTACTCAACTTCACAAGGACACAATTTTCAAGTGGGACAATCAATGTGATGAAGCCTTTGCACTTTTAAAGAAATATTTGAGGAACCCACCCATATTGATGCCACAAATTAAGGGAAAGTTGTTACTTCTATAAATTTCAACAACATATCATTCATTAGGTTCTTTATTATCTCAAGAGGATGATAATGACGAAGAAAATGCAATCTATTACATCAACATGACCTTGGTTAAGAGCTAAATTACAGTTTCATTGAAAGGGCATGCCTAGTAGTGGTTTTTTCTTCACAAAAAATATATCACTACACGTTGGTACAGAATATTACACTCATATATAAGATTGAACCTTTGAGGTATCTACTTATAAGGACAACTCTAACTAGGAGATTGGAAAAAATGGGTCATGGTATTAGGTGAGTTCAACATAGAATATGTGGATGGAAAAGAAATAAAAGGGAAAGTTTTTTGCAAGAACACCCAAGCCCTCTATTGAAGATGAGAAATATTTTAAGACATATGGAGGTATGAAGGAACCTAATCCAATCAACTGGAGCATTCTAAGACTAATTATGATCTTCAGAGGAAATAATGTGAATGTAAAGGTTAATGGTCCTAAGGGTCCTAATAAGGACCCTAGGACTAATTGATTATGTAAGGATAGTAAATAGTACCCAAGGGGTCTAGAGTAGTTTACAATAAGGTTATAAATCCATTTTATGAAGTTAGATAGCACAAATATTTAATAATTTGTAAGTTACAAATTCAAATTTTTGAATTGTAATGGTTACTTGGATTTAGGAGGGAAAGTTTATTTTTCATTTGTTATGCAATATAATGACCTCTAACCACTTGGAGTTGGATAATGAGGTTGAAAATAATCTATTTAAATCCCTATATAGATGGAAGAAGTAGAGAAATGTCATTGTACATGTGACTGTACGGATGGAAGCAAAGTTTTTTCAATCAAATTCAAGGTTACTTACAATCTATGGTTTTATTTTGATTTATCTCTATCATTGGATGAATTTATCACATTAATAAAATCATATTATAAGTATTTTAATGCTATATTAATCATTTTGTATTATATTTATTGATTTATATTGACCTGTGTAAGGGATTTGAGTTTTCTAATATCACAGTTTTGGGTTTTGTTAAATAACTTCATCCATTCCTTGAATGGATGTATGATTATCAAGGGATGGATACATATTAACATGTAAAATTATGTTATAACACCAAATATGTATTAAAGTTGGTGGTTTCATGGGTACCCTATGAGATTGGTGGAGTAAGTTGGATGAACTTAGTGACTAGCCTATATCAGTAGATGATCTTCTTGAATAAGTGTTTTTTTAATGATTGGAGAAGTCTTGTATGGTTGAATACATGGTGTAGGATCCACCATTTGATCCTGGAAGTGACTATGGTGAGTGGAATCAAGAAACCCTCATTTTAGGACCTTTGTGAGTAGGGTTTTGGGGATATTTTAGCTAATGATAGCATAGAGTCAAATTGACTTGGGGAATCTTAATTTGGAATCATATTAGAACATTTCCTAGAGCTATTAGGCTTGGGGTTAAGTATATAATATACTTCCTTTGTTAAAGTGACCAATTTTTAGGCCAAAAATAGTGAACAATCAAGAGACAACATATATTGTCCAAAAAAAGTCTACCTAATCTTTTGGTATGTTGAAGTAGAGAAAAATGGGTATCTTAAAATCCCATTATCTTTCCTTGTGTTCCCTCGGTATTTCCTTTCACCGAGTGGTTTTTCTATTCTACTTGGTGGTGCCTTTCACTAAGTGGGCTCAGTGTGTTCTATGTAGCTCGGTAGCCTATATATTTAAAAGGATTCCTTTACCAAGGGATATTTTCATTTTCCCAAAACCTTTTGAATCACTCATAGCCAAGTGTCTTGAAGTCACCTATGTAATTGGGGAAAGTTGTGGGTGAGTAAATGCCATTTTAGGCCTCTTGTGAGATTATAACCATTGTGGACACTTTGGGGAATTTGAATTTACCTTAGTGGTTTTGTGAGCCCTCACCTAACTCTGCATCAAGTGGTATCATAGCATACTTAGTAGATCCTTGAGAAGGAAGAAGAGGCAAGTTTGAAGACATGGAACCCAAAAACCAAATGACAAGAGAAATAGAGGAATTGAAGGTAACACTTGAGCAAAAGGAAAGAGAGAAGAGAGAGTTAGAAGAAAAAAGGGAGAGGGAAGAAAGGAAGATGAGAAGAGAAAGAATTCAATTCTTGTAGGGGATAAATGTATTGGAAAAGGAAAGGAGAGAACCTAGGAGAGAAGAGGTTCCTAGAGGAAATGAGGAAGGAGAACACAAATACATTGATGGACAAGAAAATAGGGGTCATATAGAATAAGATGATCCTGAGGAGAGAAGGTTTGTGAGGTTGATTAAGGAAGTGAAAGGCATTGGTGGTAAGAGTAATGTTGATTTTCCAATGTATCAAGGTAAGATGGAAAGTGAAGAAGTTCTTGGATGGGTAGAAGCACTTGACAACTATTTTGACTTAGAGGATGTGGATGAAGAGAAGAAGGTGAAGTTGGCCAAGGAAAAGCTAAGGGGAACAACCCTTACATGGTGGAATAGTATTCAAAATGAGAGAATACAAAGGGGATTGAAAAAAATATCTTATTGGGAGAGGACTCAGGATGAAGGCTATGGTGAAGAATCAATTCTTTCCATTAGATTTAGAAATCCAAACAAAGACAAGGAGAAGCAATTTGAAGAAAAGGGAAATGGATGTTATGTCCTATAATGAATAATTTCACACCCTAAGCATTAGGGGAGGAGTGGAGGATGAAGATGAGAATGTGGCCAGGTATACCAATAGCCTTAGGTATAATATTCAAGATGAAATAGGGTTGAATTTTCCAAGAACCCTTGGGGAATGATTTCAACTTGTAGTTAGAGAAGAAGAAAAGTTGAAGAGGAAGCATGAAAGGAAAGGAAAAAATAATAGAGGAGGTGGATCGATGAGAGGTAGAGGTGGAAGAACAAATTCAGATTTTTAGAGAAATAGTGACAAGGATAAAAGTAAAGACTTCACATTATACAAAAGTAGAGGCCATAGAGGTGGAAGATTTGGAGGAGGTAGAGGAGCAAAAAATAAATTCCCAAGAAGATTCTTTAATTGTGGGGAGACAGGGCACCAATACATCAAATGTCCTGAGAAGAACAAACAACAAGAGAAAAGAGTCACTTTGGCACAAGGTGAAGAAGGGAATGAAGTGTTACTCCTTAAAGAGAATTAATAGTTGTCATTAGTATCACTCAGTCATATAGTCAGTAAAGGAGACAAGATAGGACAGTCAGTCAATACACAAAGCCTAGACACCGAGCATTTAACACAAGGCAAATTACTAAGTTAACTGAACACAACTTTGACCGAGCACTCTTATCAAGCTAGATGAACACCAAGTATCGAGCACAATAGTCACTGAGAATTCATATGAACCGAGCACTTATTAATTATCAAGCAATGAATGTAGTATACACTGAGTGAAATAGGAAACAACATAGCAATTTGTAATGACACAAACTACAAGGCAAATGGTTTGCACCAATTAAGAAAACAATGTACTAAGATTGAGACAAAATTTAATATGGATGTAATCATTAAATTATTAATGATTCCTATGTAATGTTAATCTAGGTTATTCATTTCTATCGTTGATCTTAGGTTTTCTAAGATAGAGTCTAAACCCTAATTAGGTCAAGATCGGTTTGATATAAAATTTGTAAGGATATCATTTTGACAAGTATCACACATGTAGTAGCTGCCATAGTAGAAGAACATCTAAAGATTAGATAGGGTTATGATTGACAAATATTGAAGGAACATTCAATTTTATCAAAAATAGAAGGCTACCGAGTAGTATTCATAGAGGAGATCAATCACATTAAGGTGATAATAGATAAGTACATTATAGATATGAATCAGGAAAGATTAAGTTTCTATTTACAAATCAAATACTAATGTTATCTTTAGCCATTGTAGAAATTTTTAAATCTCTTAACAAAGTGAACTTAATAGTTCTATTGTAAATCTCTTAACCGAGTGCACACTTGATTGTGTTGCTAAAATCTTTTAACTAGGTAGATCTAGCTGATTCATTATTACTCCTAACAGGGTAAGATCACTAGAAGTGATCACAATCTTTGTAGCCTTAACTGACAACTTTTTTATTGTAGTAGTGAAGCTTTGTGGGTGTCATCCCTGCTATAGCTTTTACCTTCTAAGAAGGGTTTCTGTGATACCAAAATACTTGAGTTATGTGTATGAACTTTCATGAATGATTTATTGATTAGATTACATGCATTTACATTTTAGTTATGTTTTGGATTTATGTTACATGCAATTAATATAGTTGGCTAGTGATATTCATGTTTACAAAGATTTAGTTTGAAAAGTTTTAAGGGTATTGATTCACCCCTCCCCTCTCAGTACACATCTTTACATAATCCCAACAATTGGTATCAGAGCTAGTTCTCTTGTTAAGGAAGTTTAATCACTAAAGAGAAAAGATCTTAAGCATGGAAAGGTATAAGCTTGATAAAACTATTGAGAATAAAAAATTGCAATTGCAAATCTACATTGAACAATTCAAGGAAGCAAAAGAAAAAATAAGAGAGTTACTAATCAAAAGGAAGGATATGGCATTTTGGTATAATGAGACTGATTATTATGAAGAAGAGATAGATGATCTATTTGAGACATCTGGATTTACATCTGGTAGCATATCTGATGCATCTAAAGGAACCATATTAGATCTATCTAAAAAAATCAACATCTTACTGAACAAGTGAAAGTACTATAGATTGATCAAGAGACACAAATGATTAGAATGATTGATGTCATGAACAATTAAAGACAGCCTGAACAAGAAAGAAATTTGGCTATTGAAGATAGGAGGAAAATGAATCAAAAGATGGAAGAAAATAAATCTGAGATAATGAGACTCACTGAACATCATTTTGAAATCTCCAATGAGATGGTTGTCATGAGTCAAGAAGTCAACCGAGTAAATAATGAGCTTACAAGGAAACTGGAAGACATTGGTGAATTGAGAGAAGAAAATGAAATATTGAAGAATGAAGTAAAGATTCAACAACAACATAATGAGATTATTAAGAAAGTACAAAAAGGATGGATGAATTCCTAAGCAGTCAGAGAAGACTTGAAAACACTATTGGTTTAGGCTATATCAAGTAGGGAGAGTCATCAAGACAAGCTAAATAGAAGAGTGCCTATGCAAATTCAAGGCCAAAGAAGATCTCATGCTATCATTATGGAAAACTAGGCCACACATCAAATGTTTGTAGAAGAAAATAAAAAGGTATTCCTAAATCCACTCCTAAATTTGATGGTTATTGTTATAATTGTAATAAGTATGGACATAAAGCACATGAGTGTAGATCAAATTTGAATAGGTCACCTAAGAAACACTAAATGGAAAAGCACTATCACACTTGCAACATGCATGAACACATATCAAAGGAATGTAGGACAAAGATGAAGCAATTTTCAAAACTGAAAGAATAGAACAAGACATATCAACCAAGAAGGAAAGGTAATTCATATACTTGGGATTACAACACTTGGGTTAATTGTACAACATGTGGCAGATATGGACATATTTCAGCTAATTATATGAGAAAGAACTGGAGAGGAAGATCTTGAAATTGGACAAATTCTAGAATGGCATGTTTGCATTGTCAAAAGGTCGGTCACTTGAGAAAAGACTACAGAGACCGAGCACCAGAGGTAAATGCTAATAATAATTGTAACACAATTAAAGAAATCACGAGGATAAGAAATAAAATGTGGAGAAAAGAAACAAATGATAATGCTAGACCAAGCACAACAGTTGGTGACACCTCATCTTTTGGATTAGGTGATCTCACCACCTCCACCTAAGTAATTCACATAAGTATGGAACTAAATTTCAATCAGTTATATCATACAAAAGTTCCTTATATCTATTGAATGAACACCAAATCAGAATGAAATAAGATGCACTAGGGTATTGTATGTTTTTTAAAATGCATTTAGTCGGTAAAAGCATGACTGAGTAAAAGATTATTTATTTAGTGAAAATGGCAAGGTTAACTGAGTTGAAGTATCAATCAAGCAATATATATAGTGTTAACCGATTGAAAGCTTCAAAGTGATAACCAAACATCACTATGTTTACCGAGATGTGGTAGGTAAAGCATTTAATACAAAAGTTTGAATGGGAAAATAGATTTTATGTATAAATACATGATGATGCAAATCATTTTGACACACAGTGATTAGGAGAAGAATCAGAGTGATTTGAGAAAATTTGAGAAAAGAGTTTTTCAAGTACTCAACAATGATTTGAGCAGATCCCAAGAAATTTATCATCATTCCAAGTAAGTTCTTAGCCACTGAGTTATTTTTTTGAGATTTTGCGAAGCCCTAAATCTAAAAGAATGATGCCATCTTCATCCAAGACTGTGAAATCCAAGACCTAAAGTGACAAGAAGGTCACATTGATCAAATCAACAACATGTGAGGAACCTAAATATAAGTTGCATCCTGAGATTGCTTCTCAAATTGATCAAATAGGCACATTTTCTAGCATAACGCCTAGGGTTTTACTAGTACAACATATATGTGCTTATAGCTACTGAAAAATAATTGAAATCAAAGAATTTGAACTACAATCAACATACTAGGAGATGAGCAAGAATGGAAAGCTCAAGGATGAGCACAAACACCTAAAATTCAAAGGATTGACTAATGCCCTATATTTCCCAAGGGAGTTCAAGTTTGAATGGATTAGGGTTGTACTTAGCCACATTCACAAAGGTACAATGTGGTTGGATGAACCGGATAAAATATCTAAGGATATCATTCATGTGGTTATTGGTTACCCAACTAGTGACAAGGAGAAGGCTATAAGGAATCCATCGAGGGTAGAAACCAAGAAGCTTATAGGAGCTGAATGGGATCATAGAGAAATGAGAATCAACACTATCACCAATTCAGAAACAAGGTTTGGAGCCTATGTCATTTGCTACAAGATTTTTCAATCTAGCAGGACCAACAACGTACTATGTGGAGCAATAGAGATAGCATATAAAATTGTCAAGAAAGGTCTACAGTTAGACCTCGTCAAGCTACTATTGAAACAACTAGAAGAGAATATGAAAAACATTCAGGTAGAAAAGAATAATGCATGTAAGTTTGGTTTATTACTGGTCTATATATTTTTCTACTTGTAGAACTAATTCCCATCTGTCGATAATGTAGACTAGGATGTTGACCGACTAGTTATCATACAAATAAATGAGTTTATAAAAAATCTAGGTCATAATTTTGTAGTTGTCATGGATGATTACTTTGGAAAGTTTAAGGATAAAATGCAAAAAATAAGAAGGATTCTAGGTCAGTTAGTTGATAGACTAGGATTTTGACCGACTAGTTATCATACAAATAAATGAGTTTATCAAAAATCTAGGTCATAATTTTGTAGTTGTCATGGATGATTACTTTGGAAAGTTTAAGGATAAAATGCAAAAAAGAAGAAGGATTCTAGGTTAGTTAGTTGAGAAACACAAGGGAGATATATGTTTTCTAGTGGATACCGATACCACCTTAATCAAGGCAGTTGAGCCAAGAACTGCTTGGCTACCTCCAATAGGCTATGAACTAGATATTGACCTAGCCTCTAGGTTAATTAAGGCATTGATAGCCAAGCCCAAAGATCCTAAAGCTACTATGTTTGGAATCTATGAAGAAGAAAAATTAAGTATAAAAATGGATCTAGTTGGAGTAAAGGTTAGTAGGAAATCTAAGAAGATGATGGAAACTTTGATGAAAAAATTCAAAGAAGAAGAAGAAGAAGAAGAAGAAGCAATAGATAAGCCGGTTGAAGAAGCAACCAAGGAACAACTTCTCTTTGGGAAAAATGAACATGAGGAGGAAACCAAGTTAGATAAGGAAATTCAAGCTGCACCAGTAAAGGCCACAAGGAAGAGGAAACAAGTAGAGACACCTACACAAGTGAGGAGAAGATCCTTTATAGCCACTTCTCCACACCTAAACAAAGGAATAGAATGAATAACAAGGCCTACTCCCACAAAGACTTATCAGAAGATGAAAAGAGGTGCACAAGTCACCACCAAGAAACCAAAGAAGAGGAGAAGATTCATAAGAGAAAAAGATGATGTAGATTATGAAGAAGAAGATGATCAAAGTTAGTTTAAATTTGTTGTAAATAAGAGTCATTTTGTAGATGAGTTAGTTGAAAACATAAGGGAAATGGGTAGACTAGGTCACCCTAAGATGAATCAGTATGGATATATGTCAACTGAGGATAAGGAGAAAGTAGAAGAGGAAATCATCCACATGATGATTAAATTTAAGAGACTACCTATTAAGTTTGTAAAATATATCCCTAAGGAACTACACGACAAGGTATCGGCAAGGTGGACATATGTCTAGCATACAGAAAAGAAAATGAAGGAACATTCTTTAATTTTGGCAATGCCTACTCTTACGGTTACTGAGATTGATGAGCTGATGAAATAGTATGCCAATTGATTTTTGATGAAAGGTAGAACACTTAACATTTTGGAAAGAAAACTTAAAGAAGTTGATGAGAATAGAAAGCTATTATGGACAAAGATTTTAGAATCAAGGACATAAGAAGATAAACTTGCACTGGCTATAATCCCCAAGGAGAAAGTTAAAAGAAAAGGGAAAGGAGTCCACTTAGATGATGCCGACATAGCCACAAAGGATCCAATTAATATATCTAACACTGAACAACAAGATGACACATATGTCAAGGACTTCTATTTGACAAGATATACTAAAGAGGACACAAAATATTCTCCCAAGAAATTAGTAACAACTGGGACAAATGAAGTCTTAATTGAATACATTACAAATGGAGAGCCTAATGATGATGCTAAGGTTGATGAAGACATCATTATGGCTGCAGACAATATTGAGGAAAACCAATCTACTGAGACAACAATAGTAGACATGCCAGGAAATTTTCCAATCTTAGTATAAGAAATTGACATTGCTACACAAGGGAAACCTGAGGATCAACCACCCGATCAACAGAAGGACACAACTGAGGGACATAGTGCAAAAGAGAAAAAAGACACAAATGAGCTTGAAAAAAAAGAGGAAAAAAGAAAACAGCCTAAGAAAAAAACAAATGTTGATACATCTACAATAGACACCAAGAAAGAAGCTTGAGGATATGAAATTGAGACAATAGTAAAAGAGTAGGATAAGGAAGAGAGTGTGTCTACCGAGCAAGAAAAGTCAAATTTAGAGACCAAATCTCTAGTACCATATGGGAAATCTCCCACACCAGAGAAGAAGAAAAACAAAAAACATGGTAAGGGTTTAGTCACATTAGATGAAATCATTGAAATCCCCACATGTGACTCGAGGACTTTAGACCTAGAAGCATTAAGAAGGTATGGAGAATTATGCACAAGGAAGGCTACATAGGAAAAACTAAGACAAGAAAGTAAACATAAATAGGTCTTAGAATATTTTAGAGAAATTTTGATGCAAGTAGTCCTTGATATCAATGTTGGTGAGGAAAATACCATCATTGATCAACTTGCTAATCTAATCGGCCACATAAATGCTCTAGATATAGATGTAGAGAAAAGAATTGAGGAAAGAGCAGAGGCCAAGATATAGTTGAACTTAGTAGAATGAATCGGCCAAGAAGTGGTAGTAAATAAAGTAAAGTTATTTGAGGTAATAACTGAGCTTAATGCTATTATTCAACAAGTTATTACATTTTTGCATAAGTTATGTACTATATACCACTTCACTAGCGAGCTTAGTGAAAGGATACACAAGCTAGATGAAGATATCAAGGTTAGTGCCAATAATATTTTAACTGAGACAAATGCATTTTATGAGCATTATGCTAAAGCTCAAGAAGTCCAGTGGTTAATATTAGAGCTAAGGAAAGAAGAAGATAAAATCAGAGATCAAGTAACCGAGCTACAGGCAGAGTTACTTCCACACCTCAAGGTGATACAACAACATGTGAATAAGGAAAAAGAATTAGTGTTGGAAATTAATGTTTTGGGGCACTGGGAATCACTTAAGGGTTTTCATTTATGGAAAAAATTATGCAGGAGTGATTGCATGCAAAGAGTTTTGGTATTGGAGTCACAGTCATGAAAATGACTAAGTACAGAATCAAGACAATAGTGTATAGTGATATAGTTTTGATTAGCGATGACACTGTATGATGTATTATGCCTTTCAAAGTTAGTAGAAGGTATTTTGGGATATCTATATTCTAAAATTAAGTTTGCATGTGTTTTGGTGATCAGGTCAGTAAGATACAGTGATATGAAGGTATGCAAAGATAGAGAATCAGTGTAATAGGGTACATGAACAGTTGTGATGATTGAGAGAAGGATAGTGGATATGGTAATGTGCTAAGTCAGATGGATAAAGTATATTTATGACACTTTGGTAATATAAGATCCCCGTCTCCATGTCTATCATTTACATAATTTATTATTATGTTTTGTATGGTATTTGTGAAGCCAAATGGATGACAAATTTTGTATAAGTATAGAGTGTTTTGTGGAAGTGATATGTATGGGTGAGATGATGATGTGATGATGTGAATATGAGAGCAGAGAGGAGATGCCAGATTAGTGTTTGACAGAGCTTCAACTAGAACTATCTAAGTAAGGAGAGTTCTTGTATTTTTCTTTTTGAGAACTTTTTTTGAGACAATATTTTGATTGTAAGAGCTATATGCTCACCACCTTTAACCAGGTTTTTTGTATCCCCTAATAGGGTTTTGTATTCCTCTAACAAGGAAATATACTATGTAACAATCAGCTCCTAACAGGGCTAGATCTCCTAACAGGGATACAATATTTTAGTACATAGTTGTGGGTATCATCCCCACTAGGGTTTTCCCTTGGACAGGGTTTCCTCGAGAACAAATCATGTCGTCATGAGTTGTGTCTTATTCTTATATGTTCTTTTCATTTCAACATTGTTATGGTTTATTTATAATTGGTTGAAGTTTAAATTAAAGTGTAGTAATGCTGATTCACCCCCCTCTCACTATTACCTAATCCTAACACTTAGTTTCCACCCTAGAGATATCTGTATTAGAAAATAGTTTTTATATGCATGCACAAGTCGGATTAGAGCACATTTCTCTTGAAAATCTCAAAGAGGAATGGGAAAACCTCTTGGATACATTGGAGAAAACCCATCAGAACATTTTTGACAAGATGTGAGTACATTTTTGGCATTAATTTCAAAAAAGGGGGAAAATATATGTATATATATTCTTACATGTACTTCACACCAAGAGCATGTACAAAGGGGGATTTGACATAGATTCATACTTTTAGTGAAGTCCAAATTTTAAAGTTGGTACATATACATAAAGTTATTGATACTAATGCCAAAGGGGGAGATTTTTATTCCTAAAAGAACATTAATGGTTGTCATTAGTATCACCCAGTCATATAGTTAGTAAAGGAGAAAAGATAGGGTAGTTAGTGAATACACAAAGCCTAGACACCGGGTAGAACACAAGGCAAATCACTAAGTTAACCAAACACAAATTTTATTGAGCACTCTTATCGAGCCATATGATCACTGAGTACCAAGAATAGTAGTCATCGAGCATTCATATGAACCGAGAACTAGTTAATTACTGAGATATAAATGCAGTATACACTGAGTGAAACATGAAATGACATACTAGTTTGGAATGGTACAAACTACAAGGAAAATGATTTACACTGATTAAGAAAATGGTTTACCAAGATCAAGACAAAATTTAATATGGATGTAATCATTAAATTGTTGATGATTCCTATGTAATGTTGATCTAGGTTAATCATTCCTATCGTTGATCTTAGGTTTTATAAGATAGAGTCTAAACCCTAATTAGGTCAAGATTAGTTTGATATAAAATTTGCAAGGATGTCATTTTGACAAGTATCACACATGAAGTAGCCACTGTATGCACCCTAAAATGGTCGCCTAGACTTTGGGCCCCATTTATTTGATTTATCAATCCTGAATCATTTTGATCATTTATCAATATTTTCAACATTATCAATTTCTTGATCAAATCTTAATTTCGATCATATATTGGATTTTTATCCTTGGGCTAACCATTTATCCTAAGTCTTTATTTAATTAAAAGGAATATTTCCTCCCCTTTCAATTAAATAAAAAAGCCCCCACCTTCCCTCTTATCCTAAGTTGCACAAATAAAGCATTATTCCTATTTTATAAAAAGGGAAAAAGCACTTTTTGTCTCACATGAGGCTCAAAAGTCAACACTTCACTCTCATTGGAGGATACTTGTGCACATGGATTGCTCCTCTTTCAAGCTCCACCGCTGATTAAGATCTTTTGCCTCTTAATCTCCATGGTCCATTCCTTTGCATTTCTTATAAAAGGAGAGCTCTCTCCTTCATTTAGATATCCACATTTTATGCTATTGTTATGCTGCAGGTTTTGGAGCTCTCTTTGAAGACACTCAAGCTTTGAAGCCTTGACATTCTTAGTTGCATTTCATAATAGTTTTGCTTTCATAGTTGCATTCATGGCATTCTTAGTGTAGATTTCCTTTTATGCAATCTCACATAGTCTAAATAGGAAGGATTTGTAATCCATTGCTATTTCCTTTCATAGATTAGATTTCTTTTCAAGCATTGCATTGTTATCATTTAGCTTAGATTTGCATTCTCATATAGTTTGCATTGCATTTCCATTTAGATTCTTGGGGATATTGGCATTGTTGCCCTTGTCTTCATTTGAATCTCTCATTGTGTGGTTGACTAGCAAGGTCACCTTCTTGTAGCTCTAGCTGAGAGCAAAACTCATAGTCCCTTGCAACTCCATGCATAGAGAGCTATGAGCCGCTTTGTGAGGCCTCACTCTTGAGCAACCTTGCAAGTAATGGTTCATAGAAGTGCATATTTTAGTGTGTACATTTCTGGCACCCACCGTGGGGCAGAGTAGATAGCTTTGTCCTTTTATTTGATGCATTTTTCATCATTTTCGGATTAACTATCGGAAAAATCTGTCTCTGGTTTTCTGTCTCAGATTATCGCGCGACACTTCTCAGAAATATCGCGCGATATACTTCCTATCTTGGTGCGATACTTCGCTCGGAAAAAGTATCGCACGCCTATAGCGAAGTCTATCGCCTGGCATCGAGCGAAGTATCGCTCGACTGGGGAAGTATCGCCCGACTATAGGAAACTGTGTCGCGCGATACTGTTGGAGACTGAGAAACATCGCCTGGTCTGGCAGAGACTTGCACTTTCAATTTTTTTTTTGTCCGAATTCGACTATTTTAGCTTGCTGTTCTGTTTTACTTTGTTTAATTAGGTCTAACCTGCTTTTTTTAGCTTAAATCCATTAGATTATTGCACATTTACATTGGGATTTTGATTTTGCTAACATTGTGGGCCTAACAAGTTGTGTTTGTAGGTGCTCTCCTTTGCTTAGAAATTGCTAAAAATGCATGTCAAAGAGGGCTACTAACAGTTTTTGCAGGGCTGCCCAAGCATAAAAAAACAAAATTTTTTTTTTTCCATTTCTTGCTTGTTGTTGTTTTCCTTTCATTTGTGGCATTTACTAATTGTATTAGGAATCTTAATACCTTGTGAAAGGGATTTTGAGGTGGTAGGAGAAGTATGCTCTTCACCTTTAGGTGAATCAGAAAATCTTGACCCATCTTAAGGTTTTGGAAACAAGGGGGTAATTGATCTCTTTGCTTGGTGTGTTTGGGAAAAATTCTTGAGATAGGGGAGTATGCTCTTCACCCTTGTGGTGAATCAAAAACCTTGAACCTCAAGTGTTGATCCATTTTGTTTAGTTTAGGAATCCTTTAGAGGGCCTGCTCTTGAGCAATCAAGAGGAACGACTCAAGTGGGGACAACCTTGTCATCATTCTCCTTGGTGGCAAGTGATTCCAACTCACTATAATCTCAAGGCTATCAAGGACACCAAAAACCTTGATAGACATAACACTTGTCTTCGCTTGATGTAAGTACTTGTGGGATTGTGACCATGAGGAAAACATTGAGCAAGAATGCTTAAGGTACTCTTGAGGCCGCGAGGTCCTAGTCCTTTATGAGGAGCAAGAGGGGTGTTGTGAACGGAAATCCTTATTAAGAACCATTAGATAGAAGCCACCCTCTTTTAGCCGCTTATCTTCTTAGTGCAAGGATTGATCCAAGTGGTTTACCCGGATCACCTTAAGATACTCACCATATGTGTCCCTTTGGTTGTGTCATTTTGACATTTCCATGACAAAGCCAATATCTCTTGTGGGCAACCACTTGGTGTGAGGCAAGGGGGCATCAAGTTGTGGGCTAAGTTGATAAGTATTGAGCCTTGTCTTGTAGGTAGTAATTGCTTGAATTGTCTTCGATTGTGTAATACCAGTGTAAACGTTCTCAACATACAAACAATCGGTAGCATTCATAGGGTGCTTTTTCAATTTTGATATCACAAGTGTTTGTCTTGGCAAGGTTGCTTTTGCCCTTGTTTCAAGTGTTTGAAGACATGTTTGATCCTTTACTGTTTGCAAACCTATCCGAATGCTGTTGAATCTGTGACTGAAATCGAAAACATTAACCCTCAGACTGAAAATTTTGACCAAACAGATCCAAAAATGCAAATTTCACACAATTCTGGTCAAGAGTTGAATAACTCTGTAACAGTATCGCACCCTGTGAGGCGAAGTATCGTGCGATACTTCGCACATGCTAGAAATATCGCACCCTTTGAAGAAAAATATCGCGCGATAGTTCGCCCCTGACGGACTATCGCCCTGCCTGCCTGGGGTATATCGCCCTATAGTATTAAGAAGTATCGCCTGTCTTAGGGAGAAGTATCACACGGGTAGAGGTTTATCGCCCCAGTAGCCTGGAGTATATCGCCTGACTCGTTTTTGTCGTGCTTAAATTTTGGTCAGTTTCAGTTGCTGTCAATTAGGCCAGGTCTTAGAACAGGCTTCTCACCCTGACGTTTGAGATCTGTCTTGACTCCAAATCTCTGGTTCTTAGTTCTTCGGGATAGCATCATTTGGTTTACAAAGTCACTTTGGAATAATTGTCAAGTTAGAAAGCCATTCTTGGTGCCAAGGTTCATCTTTAAAAGTGTTAGCTATATTCTGGGAAAATTTCAGTTCTCTTATTGTCCAAATCGCTTTCATTTTCAATTATCTTTTGGCCTAGTCCAACCTCCTGATTCAAAAGTGCAAGGGTAGTCACCCTTTGATTTGAAGCACCTCTTTGACAGTGTTGGTAAAGCCCCCTTTCTTTTCTTTTTTTCTATCTTTCTTTGGACAATAGAGGATTTCGATTATCCTAGTTTGGTGTTGACACTTTAGGTCACCTTATCATTGAGAATATCTCTCTTTCATGTCAGTTACGACAAGGTACCAAGTTAATCAAGGGAAGCGACCCCCTGTTGCCTTTAGCCAGTTACCACCTATCAAGACCCGTCGACAACCTAAGGGAAAAGGACCCCTTTTTGACCAATCTCCTAAGAGTGAATCCGAGGTTTGTTTCAATCCGGGAGCTAACCCTAGTGAAGTGAGCACCTCTTTCATACCACTTTCATCAAGCATGGACATGAGTTACACTTTCACCCGGCAACAAAGAGAAGCCATGAATCAAACTCTCGAGGATATCTTTCAACGACACAGAGGAGAGTATGGTGGTTCTTCTCATGCCAGTCCACCCGGGTCACCTCCTAACAACGCGAGGTATTTTGATGCTCAACAACGAGCTGAAAGACAGCATAAGTCAGCCCACTCAGATTCAGGGTCACAACACGAAGACCAGAACAACGAATCTGGTGATCACCATATCAACGCAGCTAATGCAATAAGGCATTCAAGACAGACCTCCCCACTTAAGGACACTTCTCGATATGCAAATACAAGATTAAGAAGCATTGAGAGAGAGAAGCAAGCCTACTTAGATGAACAGGCTGCAAAAAAAGAAAAATTCCGACAACTAGAGGAAGAGGAACGTGCATTGTTGGATATACAGAAAAGAGTCGCCCAAGAAGAGGAAGATAGACTCTATGCACAACAACTCCAAAATCGATCTAACAGGAGGGGAGCCAATAGTGGGACCAACTCGCCCCCATCTACCCCTTCCCCTAGCCCTCGAAGAAGATCAAAGACACCCTCACGATCCCCAAGTCCTAGAGGAAGAAGGACTTCAAGATATGACCATCATAGGAGACAATCGTCTCATAGACATTCAAAGCAACCCTCCCAACGAGCACATCATGGCTCACAACATGGAGGCAGTTATGCTAAATCCGATCATATGGACTTCATGACTATGCAACAAGAACCATCCTTTCAAGCCTATGTGGAGCAATACGTGGAACAAAATAAAGACCAATTTTTGGAAAGTCTTATCAACAAAGGCACTAAAGTTCCATATAACTTTGATGTTCACCAAAAAATCAAGAAACAGAATCCTTCAACTGATGAGTTAATCTTACAAATGCAAAAGGATATAGACAGAATGAAGGCTCCCAAGAGTACATTTCATTTGGACTCCATATGTCCTAATCCCATTGACAAAAGTGTGGTGATGGTAGAATTCCCTAAGAAAGTTGAATTCCCAACATACGACAAATATGATGGCACGGGTGACCCTCATGACCATGTTCGACAATTCTACATAATGAGCTTTTCCTTTCACCACGAAGACTCCTACGTGCTGGGATTATTCCCAAGGAGTTTAAAAGGTCAAGCCATGGAGTGGTTCACCAACCTTTCCCCTCCAGTAAGGACATTTAGAGAACTTGTCCAAAGATTTGTGCAACATTTTGCCTACAATTTATCTAGGTCGGTCACCATGCTTGATTTGTGTAAACTTAAGCAGAATCAAGGGGAATCTTTTGTCACCTTTTTGCAACGATGGAGGCGATTGTGTTCGAAATACCCAAGGACAATCCCTGAAGAAGAGAGAATTGATATCATTGTGAACAATCTAATACCAGAACTCAAGTATGAAGTCAAGAAGATTCCATTTAATTCTTTTGATACTATGGTAGAGGTGGCATGTCGCATTGAGGATGTCCTGAAAGAACAAGGAATTTTGGCTAAACCAACAAATAACAACAATAGCCAAAATAACAATACTAATGGTAACAAGGACAAAAAGAACTCTTTTTGGAACAAAAACAAGCAAGTCGTCAATGACGGAGTTGTTGATTCATCTCAAGTCAAAAATGAAGGAGTTCTTAATCTCTCTCATGCAGTTCAAGCTATGAAGTTGCAAACATCATCAACGCAACAAGACAAACCTCAGTATCAAAAGAGATCTAAAACGGAGAAAAGACAATTCACTAAATTGGGAGAATCCTATGCAGATGTTTTTAAGACACTCGTTGCTCATAATCTGGCGCACCCACAGGATCCTACAAAACATCGAATACCAGATCCTTTACCTCATTGGTGGGATGCTAAGGCTTTTTGCGTTTTCCATAATGGGATTGGACACGACATAGAAAATTGTTTCAAACTCAAGCATCTTGTCCAAGACCTTATTGAGAAAGGACAATTACAAGTGGATGGGTTAACTACTAATGCAGACCATAAAGCCTTTAAAGAGCCCTTGCCTAAATATGAAAAAGGAGAGAATTCTAGTAAGAATGGCAAGGAGGCTATTAACTATACATACACACACGCTGATAATGTGATTAACATGCTTGAAGTGGCTGACGATAATATCAACATGGTGAGAAAGAAAGATCCTTATGGACATAATGTGGACTCAATTCCTATGACTAATGAAAGACCCGCTGTGGTGATAAGAGGTCCTCACACACAAGGAATGCCCCGGTCCCTCAATGTTGTCACTAGGGGACAGGCTCAAGCACCCATTGTCATCAAAGGTCCTAGCACTAGCAAGTCTAAACAACCCACGTCCAAAGGTGCTCCTCCAAAACTTGTTGTTGGTCCTGATTCCAATTACAACCTTATTGACCAACTACAACGTACACCCGCTTAGATATCCATTTTTGAGCTTTTAGAATTATCTCCTAAGCACAAGCGCATCCTCGAGGATGCCTTGCGAGCAGCCAATGTCCCTAATAACTTAGATATCGACCAATTCCAAAACATGGTCAACCATTTGGCTAGCCCTCATTTCCTCACTTTTTCAGAAGAAGATGACAAATCCATTAGTCACCCACATAATTTGGCCTTACACATCGAGGTCATGATTCATAAAACCCGTGTTAGACGTGTACTGATAGATGGGGGTGCGGGGCTCAATATTTGTACTCTGAGTTTGCTGCTAGCTCTAGGGTATTCTGAGAACGTCATTGACACAAAGAAAAGAATCACAATCAAAGCATATGATGAAGCAGAAAGAAGTTCTAAGGGATTGGCTGTTTTGCCTATTCGTATTGGTCCTGTAGAAAGAGACATATTGTTCCAAATTATTGACGTTGGACCTCTCGCCTACAACATTTTGCTAGGTAGGCCATGGATTCATGAAATGCAGGCAGTCCCATCGACATATCACCAGTGTGTTAAGTTCCCCCATAATGGTGTAGAAATTTGCATCCCGGGAGACAGTGCTCTATCAGTTAATACCGTTTCTGCGGGATCACATGTACCTTTGAATAGAGAAGCTGACAATCCTAGTAGTTCACTTGAACAATGCAAGCAGAAATTCAAGACCATGGACCTTGGGATGGGAGATTATAAGATTGATTCTTTTACAAAAATGCCAATCTCTCCTAGGTCTTATGGGAGACCCTCCCCAAATGTGAAGCCTTCATCACCAGCAATGATGTTATTTGGGAAATTTGTTGAGTCTTCGGTCCCCATTCAAGAAGAGAAAGAAGAAGTTGCTGTAAGGAACTGGATATATCACGAAGAGAAATACAAACATAATGAGAATTTTGCTCCTTCACCTGAAACTTATGGGAAAGGATACACACTGGTCAAAAATATGGGATATCCGGGATTTGGTCCCCTTAGTCATAGGCTGGATGCTAAAGCTGAGCCTCTTGATCATGCTCTCTTTGGACGCAAAAATAAGTCCACGATCGGCTTAGGTTTTGAGAACAAGAAGAAGAAAGGTATCCCTGTCCCAGTTGCAACGGACAGCGACAGTGATACAGATTATACGCCCGATCTCTCCAATCAACAAGATGTGTCTGATGATTGGGTGCCCTCCACGAATCTCCTTTGGGGAGATTCCACAAATTTGATGCTTAATAATCCTACTATCCCAGCTGCGACGGATAGTGATTGTGTGACTTCTAGATCGACAAAGGAAAATGTTACTGTCCTAGCTGCGACGGATAGTACCAATACTAGAAAGGGGGAAACCCTCCCTAACCTTGAGGCTTCTACATCACGAGGCCTAAATGATGACTCAGAGACAGACTCCCATGAATATGAATGGGATTCGCTTTCAGATGCAACAATTGAGCTAGATGTGGATATTATCCACGCCTATAGTACCCAACTCGATGCAACTAACGATCCTAGTGTCAGACTAGAGGATTGCCCTCCTCAAATCGCCTTAGTAGACGATGCTTCGTTTGATAGGATGAGCCCCAATTCAGGTATCTTAGGAGAAGACTTGATGAGCTCCGATTATATGGTCACCAGAGATGACACCTTTCACATTCACAACATCGAACCTACCATTGAATTGCCCCTTGTTCACTTTGACCTGATTGACTGGCCCCAGCGCCACCACGAGCCCACATTCCTCACATTTCGCAACGATTACGAAATTGCTTGCTATCTGAATGCTCTCGAACCCGTGGCTTCTTCCACCAGTGAACCAACAACCAGCATGACGGAGCCTGATATTAAGTACCTCAGTCTCAAAACAAAAGAGAAAAAGAAAAATAGGTCTGATGGCGAAAACCACTTTGTGGCGGTGTCAGAACCAAAAATAGTAAAAAGAAATGACGCATCCAAAGGTGAAAACCTCTTTGAGGCACCTAAGGATGGGGTACTTAATAACTTGCCGAGTTATTTCCAGGATAGATCATCAATCTTGATTGAACCAACAAAGCCGGTCAATCTAAACACAGAAGAAAATCCTCAGATAGTCCATCTTGCTCAGTCTTTATCAGAGGAAGAGACCAAGGCATATGTACAGTTTTTACAGAAAAAGAAAATTAATTTTGCATGGACCTACTCAGACATGCCAGGGCTTGACACAAATCTCATAATGCATCACTTATCTATAGCTCCAGGAGTCAAGCCAGTCAAACAGAGACTAAGAAAAATGCATCCACATATAGCTCTACTTGTCAAAGGAGAATTAGAAAAGCTTTTGAAAGCTGGATTCATTAGAGCCATCGATTATGCAGAATGGATCTCAAACATAGTACCGGTCTCCAAACATGATGGGTCCATTCGTGTCTGCACAGATTTTAGAGATCTAAACAAAGCATGCCCAAAGGATGACTTTCCACTTCCAAACATTGACATGATAGTGGACATGACGGCGGGCTATGACATATATTCCCTAATGGATGGTTTCTCGGGGTATAATCAAATCAAAATAGCTCCTGAAGACCAAGAGAAAACAGCATTCACATGTGCATGGGGAACCTACTGTTGGAACGTCATGCCATTCGGGTTAAAGAATGCAGGAGCAACCTACCAAAGAGCTATGACAACTATCTTTCATGATATGATGCACAAAAATATGGAAGATTATGTGGATGATACCCTGGCAAAATCAAGAAAAAGGGACACACACCTCAATGATCTGGAAGTAATTCTAGATCGTATGGAACAATTTCAACTCAGATTGAATCCAAAGAAGTGCGCATTTGGCGTCACCTCAGGCAAACTTTTAGGATTCATAATATCAGCAAAAGGTATTGAGGTTGATCCCGAAAAGGTCCAAGCAATCCTAGATATGCCACCTCCTCAAAATATCAGCCAAATAAGAAGTCTTCAAGGACGTCTTCAATCAATTAGGAGGTTTATTTCTCAGCTTGCAGATAGAGCGCAACCCTTCAACAAGACATTGCATAAGGGTGCTTCTTGTGTTTGGAACGAGGATTGTCAAAAGAGCCTAGATCAGATCAAACAATACTTGGCTAATCCTCCGATCTTAATGCCTCCTATTCCAGGGAAACCATTGCTTCTATATATCTCAGCTACAGACACTTCCCTGGGGGCATTATTGGCTCAAACAGATGATACTGGGAAAGAACGGGCCATCTACTATATCAGCCGTACTCTAGTCTCTTATGAGATCAATTACAATAATATCGAGAAATCTTGTCTCGCGGTGGTGTTTGCTTCTCAAAAGTTGCGCCACTACATGCTTGCACATACCATACACTTGATTGCCAAAATTGATCCTCTTAAATATTTGCTTGGTAAGGCTGCCCTGACGGGTAGACTTGCTAAATGGATGATGGTCCTCACTGAATTTGACATAGAGTACGTTGAAAGGAAGGCAATAAAAGGGCAAGCTATTGCTGACCAATTAGCTGATTTTCCAATCCAGGATAGTATGCCAGTCCAAGTGGAATTCCCAGATGAACACATCTTATATACCACTACTCGCACTTGGACAATGTTCTTTGATGGCTCCCGCATGCAAAATGGGTCAGGTGCTGGAGTGTTATTTGTTTCTCCACATGGGTACAACATTCCGAAGTCTTATAAACTATTATTCCCATGTACCAATAATATTGCAGAATATGAAGCTTTAACTAATGGCTTGAAAATGGCTATAGAATGGAATATCACAGAATTACATGTCTTTGGGGATTCTCAGCTAATCATCAACCAAGTCAATGAAGAGTATCAAACCAAGGATGACAAATTGATACCCTATAAAAAGATGGTTGATTCTTTGAAACACTATTTCACCTTTGTGACGTTTTAACAAATCCCTAGGATAAAGAACAAAGCTGCAGACGCCATGGCCACATTGGCTTCACTTCTTCAGTTGGAGACACATGAATCCAGATTTGAATTCCTGGTGGAAGAGCTACACCATCCCATCTTTGACTCATCTGAAAGCCGTGTCATTTGTGCCATTATCACACACGAGTCCTCCCGATATGGTGCTATCTATTCATATCTTCGTGATGGCATCATCCCTGACACATTCACCCGCTCCGAACGCCGAAACCTCATCCATAACGCCTCTCGCCACACCCTCATCTCTGGTGACTTATATAGAAGGGGTTTAGATGGGACACTCCTTAGGTGCTTGGAAAAGGAGGAATCCAACCAAGCGTTAGCTGACATCCACGAGGGCATTTGTGGTGGGCATTCTAATGGTCTTGCCATGGCCCGAAGGTTGCTTAGGGCGGGATATTATTGGCCCACAATGCAGATAGATGCAGTCACCTTTGCTAAGTCATGTGAAAAATGTCAGAAACACGGCAATCTGATTCATGCTCCGGGTAGGGAGCTAATCCCTTCTATTTCTCATTGGCCATTTCAGCGCTGGGCCTTTGATCTGGTTGGGCAAATTCACCCCAACTCATCAGGTGGACACAAGTTCATCATTACTGCCACTGACTACTTCACAAAATGGGTGGAGGCCGTACCACTTTCTGTTGCTTCAGGAAGGACCATTTCTTTGTTCATTTTGAACCATATCATTTGCCGATTTGGAGTGCCTTCTGAGATCATTACTGACAACGGAGGTCAATTTAAGAATAAAGACCTAAAGCACCTGTGCAAAAAGTTTAAAATCAAGCAACATTGGTCCTCCATATATTTCCCACAAGGAAACGGACAGGCAGAAGCTTCTAACAAAACCATTCTTAAGATTCTTCATAGAACAGTACACAAGAATGGTAGGGATTGGCACTTGCAAATCAATCCAGCACTATGGGCTTACCGAACAAGCATTCGCACACCTACAGGGGCCACTCCTTTTTCTCTCACCTATGGCGCTGAAGCAATATTGCCTTTAGAAGTCGAGATACCATCCCTTAGAGTCTCACTCAAAGGTTTGATTACAGATGAGGATTACCGTGCCATGAGGTTGCAAGAACTAGAACTTCTAGATGAGAAGCGTAAGGCTTCCTTTGATCATATGAGAGCGTATCAGAAACGTATGTCCAAGGCATTCAACAAGAAGGTTCGCCCTAGAGAATTTCAAATAGGTGATCTTGTTTTACGAGAAAACCCTAAGAACCAGCAAAACAAAGAGCAAAAGGGCAAGTTTGAACCTAACTGGCTTGGACCATATGTCATCACAGCTGCTTTTGGTACTGGTGCGTATTTACTGTCAGATCCTGATGGAGAACAGCTCTCTGATCCCATCAACATTGTGCACCTTAAGAAGTTCTATCCTTGATGCCCATTCTGTTTGGGGGCATCTTTTGTATATATCTTATTGATCCTGAAAAAAATTCTAAAAAAAAAATTGATATATGATTGCTGAAAAAATCCTAAAAAGCATAAAATGTCCTGAAAAAACTACAAAAAAATCAAAAAAATTCAAAAATTCAAAAAAAAAATAGAAAAAGTGCCTTGGTGAAAACCTAGCAATAGGCGCCTTGGTAGCAAAAATACAAAAAAATCAAAAAAATGAAAAAATGAAAAAAAAAAAAAAAAATGAAAAAATGAAAAAAAGATTCCAAGTGGTGAAAACCTGGAAACAGGCGCTACTTGAGGCCTTTGCACCCCTATTTGTTAGCATGCGTCCTCGACACTTAGCCACTTGTCATCATGCCTTGACCTTATTTGGCCTAGTCTGGAATTGGTCTTTGTCTTTGTCTAGGGGGCATAACTGTTCGCATAGGTCCTTTTGGTGAGTTTGTCTCTTGGGGCATTTCACAACAGGTGTTTTTCAACACCACCCCAAACAGTGTTTTTCAACACTACCCTTGCGTCGAGTGTTTCTTAACACTTATCAGATGTCTTACCCAACAGTCTCGCATGCTGTGATATTTCTCATTTGCAGATATGATACTCAGAGTTTGACTCTATGACCAACACACACGCACTTAAACAATCAACTCGCTGGCGATATGATGACTTTATTTTTCTTTGTGTGCTGTCTATGAGGATTTCTTTGATGAGTGATCTTTCCCTGAGAAGTTTTCGATGATGCATAGCTAGAAGACTGAGGGAATGAGAACATGTTTTCTTTCTTTATCTGCTTGTGGGTATATTTTGTTGATCCTAACTGTCATGAGCATTTATGCTGGTCCTACTTGACACTATGGATTGACAAGGTATTATCCTTGATTGTTTTACGAGTGCATGCTTTTAGCTATCCTGACTTTCATGTGTCCTGATACAAGCATAATCTCGCCATATCAAACTTAGGTAATCTTACTGCATTAGTCATCTTGACCTATATGTCTTTGATGCCTAGGTAAGATTTCCACATTTCTATCTGATAAAGATCATATTCATATCCACATAGTAATGCTAGTGTGCATTGTATGATCTTACGACGCTACCAATAACGCTCGATGATGATAATTAGATGTCTATAAGCGTTGTGACCTTGCAAGTCAATCACTTTCATAGTAGCTTGCATTTTTTTTTAGGGTCATGTTAGTTTAATCTTGCATCTTGCATATGGAGAGAGCTCTCCTTCTCATCCTACATGGACCTGTTAGTCAACTGCGCTCACCTTCTCTTATTCTTGATCATGTCTTTCGATCCTTGTCTTTTTCATCTCGAACCTGTTCCTGTTCATCACAAGGGGTTAATCACATCATCATATCTATACCAAAACTGTCATTTTCAAGAAACATAAGTCTACATCATACATATGAGAATTAAACATACAACTATGAGAGAGAACATACATAAGCACATACATAAGTATTTTGAGCAAAATGACAAGACAATATACATAAACTGATACATCCATCATAAGTGAGACAAATACACATGATATACCGAACATCCAGTAATCTCATAAATCAATAAATGTCATGAATATACAATATGAGATCCCAAAAATCTGGATCAAAAGTCTCAAAATATGTCCAAACAACCTAAGACCTAACCCTAAGACTCGCTGCCACCCTCGTGAGGAGCTCGTGGTGGTGGAGGAGGCATAGCTCTCCTATCAAAAGCCACGTCCGATACCCCTGCCCGCTGAGAGTATGATGGTGCTCTCTCACCCTCTGGGACGGCCTGCAGATATAATCCGTGATAGTAGGCAGCCCTCACTGACTCCCGTCGGAGCTCCAGTGCCTCGGTCTGTGCCATCGCCTCACGGGGTGCTATCTCTGCTCTAAGATCAGCTATCTGCTGATCCCGCTCTGCCCTCAGATCCAGGAGCTGCTGATCTCTCACAGCTATGGTGGTCCGCAGCTGCTGTATCTCTGCCTCCCGAGCCTGTATCTGGGCTCTCAGGTCCTCTCCCCCCGCAGGCTGCTCCTGCTGCACCTCTGCCTGCCGGCGAGCTGGTCTCGCCTCCTCCTCAGGAGTGGCTGATCTCTGTCCCCGTGACCGTTTCCGGCCACCTGATCCTGACCCCTCTCCTCTCTCCATCCTCCTCCCTCTCCCCCTCCCGCCATCCCCTCCATCTCCTCCCTCCTCTCCTCCGTCCCCTCCGTCCCCTCCATCTCCTCCCTCTCCTCCTGGCGCTGGCACCTGAGCATCTGGTACGGTAAATCGAGGGAATGGTACCCTCCGCCGCTCTGCTCTGTAGGCTCCATCAGCCCCTGCGTCTGCCACATCTGGGAAATACTCCCAGGGCTCGCTCCTGATACTCGCTGTCTCTGCGACAGCCTGCTGATAGTCCAGCATGGGTAGCCACCCATGTCCCTCCTCGTCTCTGGCTCTGGCATAGGTAGTCGTCTCTGTCGAGACTCGCTGCTGCCTCCCGAACTGCCGCCACACCCGACTGATGCAAAACCTCTCTGTGATATCTGCATGTCGACCTACCAGTGGCCGACTGCATAGCATATAACTAAGCTCCTCATCTGCATCACTCCATCCCTCCACATCCCTGTATGGCCTCCATGTGAATGAGGCTATCTCATCTAGAATCCGCCGATAGTAGGTCACATCCCCTGAGTGGGCATGTGATATAAACCCGATGTACCTGTAGATGAATGGGTACCTCCTCTCCCTCGGCTGGATCCTGGGACGCACTATAGCAATGTGCTCCCATGCCCATACCTGTGCCAGGATGGCACCGCACGCCCATGTCCGACCGTCCCTGTAGACGATCTCATGCAGCTCATGATACATCTCTGCTAAGATAGCAGGCCCCCATGCCATCCGTCGAGGCCTGCCTACCAAGTCTACCAGTAGCCTGCCCCATCCGAGCGGGAATCCCTTCTGACTGCGATCAGTCATCAGGATCTGTGAAATGATAGATGCCACAATGCATGGCACCGGATAATCTCTGCCGAAGTCATCAAGCAGTCGCTCCCAGCTGACATGCCTGTCTAGGATGGTCACATCCTGAAACATCTCCTGAATCAATCGGCGCCCCTCAGTGACGTCCTGATCATAGTACACCTGTGACAAACACATAAATCATGTTAGTTTTCATCTCATGGAAACATTACATTTATGATTATATCTCAAAACATGATTATACTTACAGGCTCTCCGTGGCATGGAACTCGGAGGATCCTATAGACGTCCTCTAAGGTGATCGATGCCTCTCCAGTAGGTAGATGGAAGGTGTTGTGCTCGCTGTGCCATCTCTCGGCCAGCGCAGTCAACAACCCATGGTCTGCTCAGATATAAGGGTACCTCAACAGATACCGGAATCCCATAGCCCTGATATCGACATTGCCCAGATCATCCAGATCTCGGACACACCGTAATCCTGTCACCTTCGGCGCTCTGATGATGAGCGCCGAAAAAACCTCCTGCAAGCCAAAACCAAATCTGTTGTTAGTACATATCATGATGGATGTCCAAAAAAAACTCAGTATAAAACATCTTAAAAATGTAACATTGTCTAGACCCATGTCATTCTTGCTCAAAAAATACATTAAATATCAAAATTTTCAACTGGGCGATATTCTTTTTCAGAGAAGTATCGTGCGATACTTCTCCCTATAGTAGGGCGATAAACTTTATGTCGGGCGATACTTCGCCCGCTATCGCGCGATCTTTCGCCCAGTATCGTGCGATACTGATGCCCAAAGCGTGCGATACTTTTGGGGCGCGCGAAGTATCGCGCGATACTTCTCCCCAAAGCGCGCGATACTTCTAAAGTATCGCGCGATATTTCGCACAACAAAAAAATTTTGAAATTTAAAATTTGAAAAAAACGTGCTAAAAAAGCTATTAAATGCTAGAAATGATCAAAAAGCTCGAGTTTTTCGAAAACATACCGGGGCAGGATAGTGTGGTGGCCGGTTATGCAACCGGGCGCGCTCGAATCGATGCCTGTGGACGGGAACTCCTGCTTGTTGAGCCATTTTCTCTCTCTAAAGCTCTGAAATTCTCAAATCACTAAAAGACAAATGATTTTTGAAAATGACATTTTGACCCCTTTTATAGCATTTTGACTTTTTGACCTAATTTTCAAAACACCTCGGAATTGCGCGAAAATTGCACCCCTAGCTAATTTCGACGTCCTGGATCCATTTTCGGACTCGAAATCGAAATCCGAGGTCATCTTCATAGTCAAAATCGCATTTCAAATTCTTTCCCCCCCTTCTGCGCAGTTGATTGACCTTTTGAGGCATAATTTGATTTTCGGTGGAATTTTTTCCTTCCATGTCTCTCAAATTTTCTAGTCTTTCATCCACTCTATTTCTAGTCTTCTATCTCTTTTCTTCTAGCTCATCGCTGGGGCATGTTTCATTGCCTAATGGTTATCCTGTTATCATTTACATTCGATTGTGATTTCCTTCTGATTTGATCAAATCCTTATCAATTTTCTGTCTCTCCTCTACTAGATTTCGATTTCGATTTCGAGGGGGCAGTATTTATGGGATTCTCATCCCTGATTCTCTTGATTTTCTTGATTCAGACATCTTTTGTGAGCTTTTGCTCAAAACTTGAGATTCTTATCTCCCATTTTTAGACATTGATTATTGCCTAGCAGCGACGGTGATGGTTTTTGTCTAAAGCTTGATTTGCACCTAGCAGCGACGGTGTTGGTCTAAGCTTTTGTTTATGTTTTGTCCAGATGTGATCCCGAATCGACCTCATATCTGAGTTGTTTTGTGATCCCAAATCGATCTCACATTTCAACTTCATTCTTTGACTGCATGTGTTCCCAAATCGATCACACATTAGTCAAAGAGGGGCAAATGTATGCACCCTAAAATGGTCGCCTAGACTTTGGGCCCCATTTATTTGATTTATCAATCCTGAATCATTTTGATCATTTATCAATATTTTCAACATTATCAATTTCTTGATCAAATCTTAATTTCGATCATATATTGGATTTTTATCCTTGGGCTAACCATTTATCCTAAGTCTTTATTTAATTAAAAGGAATATTTCCTCCCCTTTCAATTAAATAAAAAAGCCCCCACCTTCCCTCTTATCCTAAGTTGCACAAATAAAACATTATTCCTATTTTATAAAAAGGGAAAAAGCACTTTTTGTCTCACATGAGGCTCAAAAGTCAACACTTCACTCTCATTGGAGGATACTTGTGCACATGGATTGCTCCTCTTTCAAGCTCCACCGCTGATTAAGATCTTTTGCCTCTTAATCTCCATGGTCCATTCCTTTGCATTTCTTATAAAAGGAGAGCTCTCTCCTTCATTTAGATATCCACATTTTATGCTATTGTTATGCTGCAGGTTTTGGAGCTCTCTTTGAAGACACTCAAGCTTTGAAGCCTTGACATTCTTAGTTGCATTTCATAATAGTTTTGCTTTCATAGTTGCATTCATGGCATTCTTAGTGTAGATTTCCTTTTATGCAATCTCACATAGTCTAAATAGGAAGGATTTGTAATCCATTGCTATTTCCTTTCATAGATTAGATTTCTTTTCAAGCATTGCATTGTTATCATTTAGCTTAGATTTGCATTCTCATATAGTTTGCATTGCATTTCCATTTAGATTCTTGGGGATATTGGCATTGTTGCCCTTGTCTTCATTTGAATCTCTCATTGTGTGGTTGACTAGCAAGGTCACCTTCTTGTAGCTCTAGCTGAGAGCAAAACTCATAGTCCCTTGCAACTCCATGCATAGAGAGCTATGAGCCGCTTTGTGAGGCCTCACTCTTGAGCAACCTTGCAAGTAATGGTTCATAGAAGTGCATATTTTAGTGTGTACAGCCACTACATTGGAAGAACATCTAAAGATCAGATAGGGTTATGATTGATAAGCATTGAAGGAACATTCATTTTTTTAGAAATAGAAGGCTACCGAGTAGTATTCATAGAGGAGATCAATCACATTATGGTGATAAAAGATAAGCACATTACATATTTGAATCAAGCGAGATTAAGTTTCTATTTATAGGTCAAATACTACTATTACTCTTTAGCCAATGTAGTAGATTTTAAATTTCTTAACATAGTGAACTTAACAGTTCTATTGTAAATCTCTTAACTGAGTGCACACTTGATTGTGTTACTAAAATCCTTTAACTAGGTAGATCTAGCTGATCTCATTGTTACTCCTAATAGGGTAAGATCACCAAAAGTGATCATAATCATTGTAGCCTTAACCGATAACTTTGTTACTGCAGTAGTGAAGCTTTGTGGATGTCATCCCCACCATAGTTTTTACCTTCTAACAAGGGTTTCTACGATACCAAAATACTTGAGTTATGTGTATGAAGTTTCATGAATGGTTTATTGATAAGATTTCATGCATTTAGAATTCAGTTATGTTTTGGATGTATGTTACATGCAATTGATATAGGTGGTTAGTGATATTTATGTTTACAAAGATTTAGTTTGAAAAGTTTTAAGAGTACTGATTCACCCCTCCCCTCTCAGTACACATATTTCCATAATCCCAACATGATGAGTAGAAAACATATCAAGCAAACCCTGAAACTGATGGTGAATATTTAATGGTGAGTAAAGGATCACCTTTATAGCATTAGGAAGGACAAAAGATATCAATTTTCAGATCTCAATGCCTAAGTAAGGGTAAGGCTTGCAAATTGATTATTTATTCAGGAGCACATAACAATCTGGTGTCTTATGAAGTTGTAAGTTGCATTTCAAAAAAATTGTGCATCCTAAACCTTACTATGCAACTTGGGTAAATAAAGATAAGAACATGTTGGTGAAAGAATAATGTTGGGTTGAACTTTCAATTGGTCTTTATCATGATCATGTCTTATGTGATGTAATGGATATGTCTTATGGACATATAATATTGGGAAGGTCGTGGTAGTATGCTAGGAGGACCATTCATGATGGTTACTTAAATACATAAATTGTACATAAGGGTAATGGGAAGTATGAATTGAAATCCTTACCTAATAATGATGGAAGTGAAGGTATTGTAATGTGTTTTCGGGATACAACTCCTATGAAAGTGTAGAGTCACAATCACTTTGATACAGGTTGTCATGAGGAGAGAAAGCATAACCATAGACTAGTTACAATAAAGGTCAAGTATAGTCCTAAAATATTAGAACTTTGGGACTTGGAATATGTTCAAGTACAATTTAACCACTGTATAGAATAATTCATTGTGATACTAGAATGTGACCTGAGGACCCTAGAACCTGAAGAATTGAGAAAGTTTGGGGAACTATGTACCAGGAAGGCAGCTCAGGAGAAGCTGAGGAAAGAGTGTAAAAGCAAGAAAATACTTGAAGATGTAAGAGACATCTTATAACAGGTCATACCCAAGGTACAAATTAATGAAGACACACCAATAATAGACTAACTTTCTACTCTAGTTCAAGAAATCAATGCCCCATATACAAAAGAAGAAAAGAGAATTGAGGAAAGGGTGGAATCAAAGATTCAAGACAAATTAGCAAAGAAAATTAGCCAGGAAGTGGCAATAAATAAGGTAAAGTTATTTGAGGTAATAACCAACATTCAATCTATTACTCACACAATTATTCAAATGTTGGTAAAGCTATGGACTATGGAAAGTTTCACTGTTGAGATCAGTGAGAAGATAAAACAACTAGATACCGAAATCCAAGCCAGTGCACAAGCAGCCTTAACCGATCCAAATGCTATTAATAAGCATATTCTCAAAGTTCAAGAACTTAGGTGGTTAAGAGTAGATTTGAGGAAGCATGAGGACAAAAAAAGTGACCAAGTCACAAAGATTCAGGCTAAGTTACTTTCCAACCTGAAGATAATTGAAATGCATACAGTCAAAGCGCAAGCTTTAGTTGGAAGACTAGAGATTTCTATGTTGGAGAACATTTTTGACATGCATGCACAAGTCAGTCTTGAGCACATTGCTCTCACTAACTTGAAAGAGGAATGAGATAACCTCTTAGATCCTTTGAAGAAAACCCACCATCACATTTTTGATAAACTGTAAGTACATATTTTTTAGTTTGGCATTAACCTCAAAAAGGGGGAAAACATAATGTATATGCCAAATTGTATAGTTATATGCCAAGTGTACTAAATATATACCGAAAGCATGCACTGAGGGGGAGTTATGAAAATTTTGAAGAGTCGTAAATTTTTTGTCATGTATATATTAAGGATAGTAAAGGTTATATCAGTGTATATACGTTACAGATTTTGATACTAATGCCAAAGTGGGAGATTATTATCTCTATTGAGCATTAGATGTTGTCATTAGTATCAACATAGATCAGTCAGTTATCTATGCTGATCAGTCAGTAAAAGGAAGAACTACATGCTACACTATGCTAGTTGATTAGACAAACAAGCTTTCATACTGAGTATTCATAAGGAAACACTGAGAGCTAAATGTAAATAGGTTTAATCAAGCACCACAAAAGTATTACCGAGCATTAGAGTATACCGAGCACCGAGCGTCAGTAGACACCAAGCAAACTGGACACTGAGCACTAGTGTATTCAGTGAATAGTATTGATAGTGTTTACTGAGCGATCCAAGAAATGACATAGTAATCAGTTTTGGCACATTTATCTATGTAAATGGTTACAACAAAATCACAAAACATTTTACCAAGATTGAGGATTATTTGTTGTAGATGTAATCATTAAATGTGATGATGATCTCTATGTAATAGTTAGATCTAGGTTATTTTTATATACCGTAGATCTTAGGTTATTTTCCTAAGATTATGTAAACCTAATTAGGTCATGAAGGTTAGGCGGTGATGGAAAACAAAATAGTATGCTATTTATTTGTAATTCATGACATTTTGACATAAGTTTTGAGAAGTTTTGAAGAAAGTAATGCGAAGGAAAAGAAGGAGATCTTGAAGAAAGTAGTCACCTTCAAGACATTAGTTTTCAGACAAGGTTGAGTAACATTTAGAGATATTCAATTTTTTCAAAATCAGTCAAGACTACCGAGCAGTACAGAGGAAAGATATCTACATATTGAGGTGATATATATTTTATATTTCATAGTGTGTGCTAAAATGTTGACACACTTCTATGAGCCATTATATCCAAGATTTCTCAAGAATGAGGTCTCAAATGGTGACTCATAGCTCTCTATTCATGGAGTGCAAGAATTTATAATGGAGGCCCTCAGTTTAGACCTAGTTTGTGCCCATCCAAGTACACCATAAAACAAGAGATTCAAAGAGGAAAAATAAGAATGCTAGTCTCCATGATTCATCAAGTATGCATGCAAATGAAAATGAAAGCTATTCTATATGATAACAATGCATGAAAGAAAACTAATCTATGAAAGGAAATGCTTATGCAAGATTATTCTATGAAAGGAAATATGAATCTAATCTACCATGAAAGTGCAAGAGTAATCTAAATGGATTTCCATGGAGGCATGAGAGAAGAAGACAAGAAAAGATAAGTTTCAAAAGTGCTCCAAACTCTTCTCCAAAATCACTCTCCAAATCTGCATAACGATAACATAAAATCTAGATCTCTAAAATCTCCATGCATAAAAATGAGAAGGAGAGGGCTCCTTATAAAGGATTTAGAAATGAATGGATGGTCAAGATTAAGAGGCAAAAAAAAATGAGCAATGTTGGAGATTAAATCTTGGTTGATCCATGTGCTCAAGATTCTCAAGAGGCAAAATCAATGGACATGGTTAAGAGGCAAAAAGATGTGTTGAAGAGATTAAGAGGAAAAAAGAGATTCCACTCATCTTGAAAAGTGTGCATTCAATGTGTAGACAAAAAGTCTTTTTATTTTTATTTTTATTTTATTATTTATTTATTATTTTTAGCAAAGTGGTCTCCGTTATTTAATTAAAAGATTTATTTATTTATTTAAAAGAGATTTGTTCTTTTAATTAAATGTGGCTTAGGATAAAGTGATTTTATTATTTAATTAAAAGATTTTTTTTATTTAATTAAAAGGGAGCATGTTCTCTTAATTAAACAAAACTTAGGATAAAATGATCAAACCTTAGGAAATATTAAAATAATTGAATTAATTACGATTTGATCAAGGAAATTGATTTAAATTGAAAATATTGCAAGGCATTGATTCAAGAAATGATAAATTGATGAATGGGGGCTCAAAGTCTAGGTGACCATTTTAGGGTGCATACATTTGCCCCTCTTTGACTAATGCATGATCTTCATGGGAACACATGTATTCAAAGAATGAAGTTGAAATGTGAGATCGATTTGGGATCACAAAACAACCCAAAAGTGTAATCGACGGATGAGAACACATCAGGACAAAAACAAGCTTATTGAAAAAGACAAGGCCAACACCCCTGTAAATAGGTAATTGTCAAGTCTCAAGCGAGGTTTCCCCAAGTGAAGAAATTGATAGGATTGATAAAGATAAATCAAGGATTGAAGTTTGATAGGTACTACCCCCTCGTGATCGAAATCAAAATGAGATAGAGGAGAAATAATAAATTGATAAATTTGATCAAATCAAACTAAAGATAAGGTTCTTGATGTAAAATGAAAGATATAAGGATCAAAGAACCAAGGTAGATCATCAAGCATGAAAGATTATGCCCCAAGGTTGAATTAGAAGAAAATAAGTGGGGTGAAAGTCAATGGAAGATAGAAGTTTGGAAGAGGTGAAAAGAAATGAAGAGAAGAAAGATAATTTACCTCAACAAAGAGAATGCCTCAAAATCAATCAACTATTTAAGATGGGAAATTTCAATTGAAATCACAAAAGAAGATAAGGAAATGAAGATCAAAACATGACCACAGTTGATTAAAAGTCCAAAAAAAAGATGAAGGAAAACCCTCTCAAACTCCTAATGTAGCCTAAAAATGCAAATGAACATGAAGTCTAACAATGCAAGCTACATGAAAATGCGAAGGTGTACCTACAATGGAGCAACTGTAACATAGGATTTTTGTGTCATCATTCATTAGAGAATGTTAAGGAACTTATTTTCATCATTGGGCTATTATTAACGGACATCGAAAAATCACACAATAATCACTAGTCACAAGCACAACTATGAAAATATGAATGTGATTTATATCGGATTGGAATGTGGAAAGATTCTAACATAAGCATCAAAGACATAAAGGTCACGATGACTTCGATGTTAGCTTACCCAATTTAATGTTGCAAAACCATGCACGCATCAAGGCATAGATGCCGAGATGACCATAAGAATGGTTGTGCAAAAAATAGTCAAGGATGATGCCTCAAATCTCCTAAGTGTTTCAAGGGAACAACAAGAGACACTCTAGAGCTTCAAGACCACACCCACAAGCAGAAAGAAAAAAAAAACATGCCCCATGTCCCAAGTCCTCTAGCTATGCATCTTGGAGAAACTTATTAGACAAGGACACTCAACGAAAATCAATAACAGTCAGCACACAAAGAAAATATCATGACAGATCTCAAGCATTCAGTGTTATGTTTAAAATTTAAGTGTGTTAACTGATACTGAGTTCTGAGGATAAGAATTGAATTCTTGCCAGCAAGTAAGATCACATGACAAAATTGGGTAAGACCAAACCGATAAGTGTTGCAAAACACTTGACGTCAGGGGTTGTGTTGAAAAACATATTTGGGGTGGTGTTGAAAAATACCCTTTACGAGGTGTCCTAAAGACTAACACATCCAAGAGACCAAAGCTAACATAGTTATGCCCCCTAGACAAAGACAAAGGCCAATTCCAAACCAAGGCAACAAGGACAAGGCATGATGGATAAAGGCTAAGTGTTGAGGATGCATGCTAAGAAAAAGGGGTGAAATGCCTCAAGTAGCACTTGTTTCCAGGTTTTCACCACTTGGATTTTATTGCAAATTTTTTCCTTCTTTTTTTTTTCAGGACTTTTTATAATTTTTTTGTATTTTTGCTACCAAGGTGCCTATTTCCAGGTTTTCATCAAGGCACTTTTTCTATTTTTTTTGAATTTTTGAATTTTTTGAATTTTTTTGTATTTTTAGAATATATTTATTTTTTTGAGATGCATCAAAGTGCCTATTGCTAGGTTTTCACTAAGATGATCATTTTTTCAGGACATTTTCATATTTTTAAAATTTTTGACAATATATCATTTTTTTGGATTTTTTCAGGATGAATAAATATGTACAAAGGATGCCCCCAGATAGAATGGGCATCATGGATAGAACTTCTTTAGGTGCAAGACATTGATAAGATCAGGGAGTTGCTCTCCCTATCTAGTAGATAATAAATAAGAACCTATCCCAAAAGCTATTGTAATGATGTAAGGTCCAAGCCAATTAGGTTTAAATTTTCCCTTTTGATCTTTATGTTGTTGATTCTTAGGATTTTCATGTAGGACAAGATCTCCCACTTGGAATTCTCTAGGGTGAACCTTTTTGTTGAAGGATTTGGACATGCACTTTTGATAAACCCTCATATGGTCAAATGACACTTGGTGTTTCTCATCTAGAAGTTCTAACTCTTGAAGTCTCATGGCGTAGTAGTCTTCATCTATAACTAGACCTTTGAGGGAAACTCTAAGTGAAGGAATCTCAACCTCTAAAGGTAACACTGCTTTAGCACCATATGTAGGGGAAAAAGGAGTAGCCCCAGTAGGAGTATGAATACTCATTCTATAAGCCCACAAAGTTGGATTTATTTATAAGTGCCAATCTCTACCATTCTTACAAACTGTTATGTGTAGGATTTTAAGAATGGTTTTGTTAGATGCCTCTGCTTGACCATTTTCTTGTGGGAAGTAAATGGAGGACCAATGTTGTTTAATCTTTAATTTCTTGTAGAGTTTCTTAAGGTCTTTATTTTTGAATTGGCCTCCATTGTCAGTGATAATCTTAGAAGGCACTTCATATCGACAGATGATATGGTTTAGAATAAATAGAGAGACTGTCTTGCCTGAGGCAATAGAAAGTGGGACAACTTCTACCCATTTAGTGATATAATCAATAGCAATGATGATAAACTTGTGTCCACTTGATGAGTTGGGATGAATTTTCCCAACAAGATCAAAGGCCTAGTGTTGAAATGGCCAATGAGATATAGAAGGAATGAGCTCCATGCCTGGAGCATGTATCAGGTTACCATGTTTTTGACACTTTTTGCATGACTTTGTAAAAGCTACTGCATCAATCTACATTGTAGGCCAATAGTACCCCACCCTCAGCAACCTTCGGGCCATGGAAAGACCATTGGAATGTCCCCCATAGATGCCCTTCTAGATGTCAACTAATGCTTGATCAGATTCTTTCTTTTCTAAGCATCTAAGAAGTGTTCCATCTAGACCCCTCCTATACAAATCACCAGAGATAAGGGAATGACAAGAGGCATTTTGGGTACGGTTTCTGTGTTCAAATTAGTTAAAGGTTTTAGGGATAATGTTAGAAATAGGGAATACTGAGAGGGGGGGTGAATCAGTATTCTATAAAATTTTACTTTTGCCTAATTATGGATTGTTATACACTAAGTTTGCACCCTTGGTTCAAGCTCTCTCGGTCTTGATAGCCTAGTATAACTTTGGGATCATCTCCAGGTTGTGGGACCTTTGCTAACTAAGATGAAACCTCCAGGTTCTAGGCTAGTTCCTCTTGGATAATCACCTTAATTTTCTTTTTGATAGGAAAGTAAATTTTTGAGGGGAAAGGGATAGAAGGAATGCTGAAGGGAAATAACTGAAAGCAAACTACCTAATAGGTGATACACCGAAAAGATATGAACATAATATATTGACCAAATTATCATGAAGGCTCTCAGATCTAATAGAACACAATCTTCCTAAATAGGCTTGCATAAGTGTTTCATAGAGGGGTCTGAATAAAAGACTTAGAATGTGACCTGCAAGCAAACGTTCTCTTCAGCAAAAAGGCATAGGAATGAGACAGAGTGACAGGGGGTTGATTTATACCCACAAGATCATTGAAATCAAATCATACACAATAGCACACAAATAAGCTGAAAGAAAGAAGGGCCCTGGAACTCCAAGATTTCTCTAACAAAGCTAGTATATCATACTGATTAAGAGAAATACAGACAAGAAAAAGACTTGAGGGCAGAGAAGATGCCTCAGAAAGCCTCTATTGAATTTGATAAATCAATGAAAGATTACAGACTGCAAAAGCCAGAGGGTAGAACAAATGCCATGGATAGCTCCTAAGAAAGAAAACTCTCTTTTTTACAATCGTAAACTCTAAACTCTAAGAGCTCTAAAAACAAATATATACATCTCCCCAGCACACAGGCATAAGTCAAAAAATCTGATTAGGGTTACATAGATTTTTCATGGAATAATAGAAAACCCTAATTCTGTCATATCTGATCATAAATGCATTGTTGAAATATCTTGATCGATCATATATCTATCCCTGCACATAATTCCATCACCATAACTGCCTCTGGAAGGTCAGCCGATCTGTATACACTTAAGAATGGCTTCATTAATTAATTAAATATTTATTATTTAATTACTATTGACTTGATAAATTAATTAAATATTTATTATTTAATTAATAATTATTTTCTCTATTTATTAAATAAATTATTCAATTTATTTACTAAATTCACTATAGTTCATTCTTCTATCCTAAGTCTTCTTATTAGTCTTATTAAAGTGATTTAATTAAATATACAATCACCTAAATATGATTAAGTCCCCTAGTCCACCTTATCTACCCACTCACTTGACACATCACCTTGGCTAAAATAAATAATAATTATTAATTATTTATTTGTAATTATCCTCACCCACACATGTCCTATTCTTAAGGGATATATGGCCTCATAGGACTTATTCTCATGACCACATGTCCTCTCAACAACCAAGTCAAGAGACATTTACTATTCCTAAGGGGCTTCTCAAGCCACCTCTAAGGGTCAAAGGTGACTCATGGGATACTTGTACAAAGAGTCCTCATGAGGAAAAGGTCTCTCCCTCTTTCTCTCTTTGGTCTTTGTGAGACATTTGACATGTGTCTTTCCTTTCCACCTTGTTCTCCTCCATGTCAATGTGAGAGGAACATCATCCCTATTCTTCCTCTCACATTCCAACTACATCCCCCTTTCTCTCAACTCCTTCAACCAAGTCAATCCTAGCCCTAGGATCTTCCACCTTTCATTCTCAACCGTAGGATTGTGCCACCTAGGCCTAGATCCTCCAAAAATCTATAAAAGGAGCCTCATTTCCCCTTTGTGAGCTAATAGGTATTTTTGTAATAGGCATTCTAAGAGCAATCAATCCATATTATCATCATTTCATTTGCATTCCATCCATTAGATTGCATAAGCTATTTTGCACTCATTTCATAAAATCTCCACACTTTGGTAGCATCTTGGGAGAAGGCTTCATTTGGAAATCTGAGAGCTCAACCTCTTCAAGAAATCAAGGCTAGGAGGACAATGGAGACAAGCTGCATGGTAGGTGAAGGTAATTGATTTAGTTTCATCATTTTATAGTTACTTTGTATTTTTCATTGTGTTGCATTAGATTGATTTATTGGCTTTCAATAGTTAATTTATCATCTCTAGTTATTAGACATCTAATTTGCATACATTTTTCGTGCAAGAAGGAGGGCCCAACTGGGTTTTTCACTTTTAGTTTATAGTTTTCCATGTACAAGTTTTTCTATAGGTTATTTCTGTGCATTCATACATGATTCCTGCACATCCGTTCATTTTTTCTAGGCATCCATTTTTTGACACCACAGTCGCTATTTCTCTTTCTCCATTTTCACTTTCTATCACATTTCTACACATTTGTTAAACTGTTTTGCACATACGTATTTTTATGCTGCACATCCGTAATAGTTGCACATATACATCATCTCACTGCGCATTAGTATCTCTATACTGTGCATATTTTCTATGCATTTATCAAACATTTCTGTGCATTTAGTTCACTGTTCTGTGCATTTATCATTTGCTATAGTAGACTTTAGTTTTACAGTTGTTTAGATTTTTAGCTAACATTTTCACAAGTGTCTGTTCATTCTAGTAGTATTTAGGCTATTTTTGTAGGACATAATCTTGAAGACCCCATTGCTAAAAAAAATAAAAAAATTTAACGGTTTGATTGCAAATTGCCAAGGGGTTTGCAAAATAAACTACAATCTCATTTGGGTTTAAAATACGACATGTTTTTTCTTTGTGTGTCTTCTTTAGCATAGAATCAAGTGTCTGTCATGTTTTGCTTAATAAGCTATTTGTAATCCCAAAATTATAACAACGTATCCTCTCCCCTCACCATTCATGGACCTTGGGTGTAAGAGAAACTGTTATAATTTTTAGAGGGCGGTCTTTGGTGGGAAAAGAGGTACTCACCCCAAGGAACGACCCAACCAGTAATAGGCTAAAGCCAAGCCCTTCCAAACTGGTATATAAAAAAATGCTAGAGCGATTAGTCTCACATTAGACAGGTGTGAATTTTTTGTGGCAACCAAAATCTCCTCCAATACCCTAGTGCGTTAAAGTCCTACTTAGTAGAGGTCAAAGCCTTGCTTTGAAAGGATTGGGAGAGCCTCGTTAATTGGGAAAATGACTTGATCTTGTTGACTAGGTCAAATGCAGCAAAAAAAAAAAAGTTTTGTGATGGGTATGCACTTATTTTTTTACATGGTTCAATGAATGATATGAGTTGTCATTTGGGTTAATTTTTGGTTATTATTGCTAATAATAATTGATTTTTAGAGCTAACCCTATGGTTTTCATAAGTTGAATATATGTTGCATATCTTGTTTGCTTGTTTGCTTGTTGGAGAGTTCGTCACTTGCTTGCATAGAAAAGCTCAACAAGAATTGCTAAAAGTCAAGTAAAATATACTAAGCATGTTGCAAGGATCCTAGGTATTCTCCTTCATCTAATAACATTTTGATTTGGACTTAAAATAAATCTCTTATGTGTCTAGCTTGTGTGCATCTTTTCATGCTTTTGTCTATTTTTACACACTTGCATAATTGATACTAGGTTGTGACACCTTAAGTATTTATTAGGAGTCTTAGATTACTTGTGATTGATCTTGATTTCTATCTTGGGTTATTGGAATTGCTAAATCCACCGGCCCCTCATTCTGCCCCATGGTTGCAATCTCAGTGCCATAAAGGGGAGGGGTCTACAGGAGAGAAGCGTTAATTATTCCACCAGGCAACCCTTTTGTGATTTTTAGAACTCACTTGTTTTCTAAGTTGGGGACTCATTTTCAGCTTGTGTGAGGTGTTAAGTGTTCCACCTTATGGACTCATCTCATATTTTCTTTAAGCATTAAGTGTTCCTCTTTTTTCTTTTTGGGTACTTTTGGTAGATTTGCTTTTGGAAACATACATCTGTGATCACATAGTAATTAGGCCCTATGAACACTATTTGTGATTCTTGAGAGATTGGATTCCCAATGAAATCCTCCTTGATGATAGAATTCTTGTAGGTAGGGAGGATACTTAGTGCATTTCACATTCAACATGGTTAGTGCGTCTTCTCTTATTGATCGATACATTCTCTCCCAGGAGAGGTTGATAGATCACGTGGAGTTGACATCATGAACTTTGGTGAATCAAAATTGGTTAGTGCATCTTCCCTTATTTATTGATACATTCTCTCTCCAGAGGGGTTGATAGATCACATGGGGTTGATAACATAGACCTTGGTGAGACAAACTTTGTCTTAGCGTGTTGGATTAATCTGCTTGCTTTGTTTGGGTTAAAAGTGAAGAGGCATCAAAACCTTGGATCTGGAGCCAAGTCCCCTTGTGGTATACTACTGTGAGTCACCTTTATAGAGGGTTAACCATAGCGGACAATCCCTTCATAGGGAAAATTGCGTTGATGGAACCTCAAGTGGTAATAGCCATTTTCACCGTGGTAGTGACAATTGCTATATAAATGTCCTTGTGGAAGAAATATCCATGGGTATGGTTCATTGTTGGGTTGTCAGATCTCCCTAGCAGCTCCTAAAGATTAAGTTCTCAGACTGTGTCAAAACCCTGGTGCACCGGGATTGGAGTTCATCCCTTTGGATCATAAAAGTTGTAGAGTCAAACCATTACTAAAAACCCTAGTGAGGCCAAATTTTCATTTTATAGGGTATATGTGTATTATTGCAAAACATTTTAGAATGTACACAATTAGCGCTTCTGAGGATTAGAATGAATAAGTCACTTGATTGTTCATGCGCAAGGTTGCTTTTGCCCTTGTTCATTTTTTTCAGACATGCTTGAAATCATGTGCTTGTTGTTTTGCATGCTTGTTTATGTATCTGGTTATTGAAAATGAACAAATCTATTATAATCCTCAAATTTGGACATTGAAATTTGCAAACAATCCGAATTTGCAAACTCAAAATTTTGCAAAAATTGACATAAAATCCTTTCTGGAGTCAAAAATCATTTCAGGAAGTCAAAAGTCATACGAGTTTTTTCAAATGTTGTTTCATTTCTACCCATTTGTTGTATGATTGAGTACCCAGTGTCATACAAGTTTCCATGCCAGCCAATTCTCAAAGTCAAAATCTTCCAACTGTTGTACGAGTTTTTCAACTGTCATTTCATTGCTACCCAACTGTCGTATGAGTTTTTCAACTATCGTTTCATTGCTACCCAACTATTGTACGAGTTTTGCAACTATGATTTCATAAGCATACCCCCTGTTGTATGAGTCTGCAGAGTGTCGTTTGGAAATTTTTGAAAGTTGTCAAAAAATTGTCAGAATTGCCAAATATTTAGCCTTTTCAGCCTATTTTAGAATCTGTCGATCAAGTCACTGTGTCAAGAACAGAGCAGTAGCCATTGAGAATCAGTACACATGTCTCAAAGAATCAGTACACATGAGGAAGAAATTTTAATCAGCACTATGATGAAGCAGCTGCAAGCTATGCAAGTCCAGCTTGACAAACTTGAGAAAGAAAAGGAACCTAAAGAGTTCTCCATGGAATCTCTATGCTCTTTTCCATTTGATAAAGACTTATACATGTCACCATGCCCCCAGATAGAATTTGAGCAATGTGATAACCCTTATGATACCTCTTCCATGGAGAGTGACACATCCAGCTTTGGAGACTATGATGACTATGACGATAGACAATGTAATGATACATATGACACCTCTATTCCTAAGAGTCCTCCTCATCGTGTGTTCCTAGTTACTACAAATGGGCCATCACATTGGATAGATCATGATGGTGATCCATATGATTCTAATTTTGAAAGAGATTTTGATGGCTTCTGTGGACAATACCTTGATTATGATCCATCTACTACTGCTAAGGACTATAAAATGCATCGTGCTAACTTCACACATCAATATTATAAGAATCATTCTCCTAAAGACTCTCCTACTGAAAATAAAGATTATCTTCTCAAGCAAGGTCATGTTAATGTTGAACCTTTGTCTAGTGATGGTTCTCTTCCATCCCCTACTTCCTCCAATACCCGTACATTTCCTAAAGCTTCTGAGTCTTTCAAATCTTTCATAGAACCTTCATCTGACACAAGCCCTGATACTTTTCATGCGGTTCCCTATAGTTATCCTCCAGGGCCATCTCTTAAAGAAACTCAAGCTAACCTTCACTTGGCCACAAATACTTTCAATAATGATAAACCTAAAGAGCCTAAGCCTTCATATGCTATAATCCCTACTTTAGCTAGTCCTCCACCATCTCTTCCAAAGTCATCCATACAATCCCAACATGCTTCCTTGTCCTTAGAAGTGGCTCCATGTCAAGAGGACTCTAAAAATGATGAAGAAAAGAACATAAAGAAAGATCAAGATCAAGAACCCTCCATGTCATCCACTCCTTTTCCTGATGTCTCTTATCCACTTCATGGTTCTTTTGATCCTATACACCCTTCTTCATGCATTCCACCATGTCTTAAGTCTTCTCCTAAGCAAGATCAAGCTACTACTTACATTGTTGAGCTTATTGACAATCAAAATAACCATACTACACTTGCACTTTCCAAAGATGATACTTCCATTAAGGTTGGTAAAAATGGTGTTGTTACTTCCAATGTTAAGCCTATTGAAAATCAAGAGAAAAATTATGTGCTTATGCTATCCAAAGATCCTTGTCAAGATCAAAGTCTTCCATCTTCTTGTTCTACCACTCCATGTTCCTTTCCACTTTCTACTCTTCCTAAGTCTTTGCAAGCTTTGAACAATCCTATCAAAGAAGGTGCTCATATTCAAGATGTCCATGATTCTATTGAAAATTCTAATGCTCATTCTAAAGATGCTGATATCCTTGGTTGTCATATAGATGATGATGAACTTATTGATTATCCTTTTGTGTCTTCCACTTCCATCCTTGGACCTCTTCCACCACTACTAAGGGATTCATGTCTGCCTTCCATCTTGGGTCCTTATGTTCATTCACTCTTCCCTCCTAACTCTCCTTATTCACCATCCATCTTGGGTCCTTACGTCCCTCCATCTCCCATCTTTCCTCAAGATCAACATAGATGCATACCCTTGAATCCTTTTCATCCAACCATCCATCTAAACCAGTCATATCCTTGTTCTTCCACAAGTCCCAAGTCTTTTGGAAGTAACTTGAATGTTCAATACTAGAAAAAGAAGCAATACAAAAATTCATCAAAAAAAAAAGATCACCATGTCTCCTCTAATAGACAGAAACATAAAGTCAAAAGAGATATCTAAGAAAAAAACTACAAGACAAGTATGGGTTCCAAAATCCATCATTGAAGATATTCTCTCTAGATCATCAAAAGGAAATAAAAATCCTACGACTATATGGATTCCAAAGTCTCTCTTGAAAGAGTCTAGTGTTGAGCAAAAAGTGAAATTGACATTCAAGCTTCCAAAGGCTTCCACTTCATTTCCCTCCAAAAATATTCTTCCATTCCATGTGCCTAAACCACAACCTCTACTATCCATTCACCATATTCCTTCACGTATTCCTTCATTCACATTTCCTCCAGCCTCTCGCCACCCTTCAAGCTATATGTTGACATTGATCTTGCCTTCCTTTCCACCTACCCTTTCACAATCCTTCCATTCATTATCCTTCTACCTTCTATCCTTTTCCCTCATTTGCATATTCCTCCTATCCTCCAACCTCACTCGCTTTACATAAAACCTTATCCTCCATTTTTCTCTTCCATCTCCCTTTCCCTATCAGCATCTTTGAGCATATCATTTTGAATCCTTGGCATATCATGGTTTATCCTTTCAAGGAGCATTATCTAAAAAGCTTGCCTTCTTCCAAAAAAAAATAAAATTGAAAATGTGCCTTGGTGGAAACCTGGAAACAGGCGCCTTGGTAGCAAAAGTAAAGAGAAATAAATTCATCCTATGGTGAAAACCACTCCCTTGTGGCACCTTGGATAAGTACCATGATGAAAACCTGGCAATCAGGCATCATGCATAGTTCTTCTACATATTTCATCCATTCCATCTTCTCTCTTTGATCTTGACAATGTTGATCTATACACAAACATTTGGCTATCTTGTGAGCTATCTTATGATGATCTTGCTTTCATTCCATTCATGTTTAGCCTTCATATCCATCTTCCTCAATTCATTTTAGCCTTTCGCTATCCTTTTCCCCTTTGGTCTTGATCTAAGAAAGAAAGAGTAAAAAACGATGCTATGAAGCCTCTTGACATATCTACTCCTTTGGACTGCATCCTTTCCTTCTTTGGCATTATGATTTTGTGACTTATCCTATGCTAGCCTTTCATTGCTTGTCCAAATATGCTTTACATGAAAATTTTTCCCTAGCTTGAGTATTCTTGAGGAGTTTTCCCTTGAGGATTTCTTCCCTTCATTCTCCTTCATTCTCTTGTCTTCTATCTCTTCCACCAGCTTGCCAATCCCTCTTGTTCTCCACTTTGCTAGACATTGGGATTGCATGATATGATCTTGTTTGGAAGTTTTCAAATGGAAAAAGATGCTATCAAATATACCAAGTATCAAAATAGGTATTAGAACCAGTATCAGAACTAGTATCAGAACAAGTATCAGAACTAGTATTAGAACCAGTATCAGAACTAGTATCAGAACCAGTATCAGAACAAGTATTAGAACTAGTATTAGATCAAGTATCAGAACTCCCACTGGGGCTACACCTTTCACTTTAGTTTATGGGTCTGAAGTGGTACTACCTATTGAGGTTGAAATCCCATCACTAAGAATCAGAATGCATGGTCTAGTACCTGATGATGACTACAGAGTGTCTAGGTTGCAAGAACTTGAACTACTAGATGAGTGCAGACAAGCAGCATATGATCATCTCAGAGTATATCAGAAGAGAATGTCTAGAGGCTACAACAAGAAAGTCAGACACAGAGAATTTTAGGTTGGTGATCTAATCTTGAGAGAAAATCCTAAAAATCAATCCCATTGAGAACGCAAGGGGAAGTTCAAAGCCAACTGGCTGGGTCCCTTTGTAATCACTACTACTTTTGGCTCTAGTTCCTATCAACTCTCAATGACTGAAGGAGAACGGCTCTAAGAACCAATCAACGTTCTCCATCTGAAGAAATTCTACACCTAAGGCATTCAGTCTATGGTAAAATGTCCTGAAAAAATCTTAAAAATTAGAAAAAGTCCTGAAAAAATGAACATCTTGGTGAAAATCTAGTAATAGGTGCCTTGATGATTCACAAAAAAATAAAAAATTCAAAAAAAAAATTGAAAAAAATGAAAAATACAAAAAAAAATGAAAAAGAAAAAAAGTGCCTTTGTGAAAACCTGGAAACAGGTGCCTTGGTAGCAAAAATAGAATCTCTGCCAAGATGGTGAAAACCTGGCAAACGGGTGCCACTTGTTTCAAAATGCTCCATCTATTAGTGCAATCTTGGTCTTTCCCAGCTTTCCATCTTGCTTTAGTTTGTACATATCTCCCAGTTTGTTTTTGCATTTCCCATTTTTCAATAGGTTAGTTTGTACACCAATCAGCTCAAGTGTCTGTATCCTATCAATGCTTAACACTTGGGGGTAATCAATGTCATATCTATGGTCTCAAGTATATCTTAGACGTATCATATCTAGTCAGAGTCCTTTGAAGCTTCATTTGAGTTAGTCAAGTCTGTCTTGTCTCCAGAAAGGATTTTGCATCTACAACAACGCAATCAAACACAAACTGAAAACAATCTATGCTTTTCATGCTTTTATCTCCTTGTATGCTTATTGATTCGCATTGAGATTTTTTCATATTGTGTCCCTTTGAGCTCTTTGATGATGTCCTTTATAGGATTTAGAGAGTGATGATTGGGGGCATAATCTTTTCTTTATTTTCTTCTTGTATGTGAAAATCTAACAACTTTGGAAATTCTGGATTGAAATGGTGTCTGACTGTAAGAGCCTCTATCTCGAATTGGATGGCCATGCGTACCTCAACCATTGATACCCAAAAAATTCAAGGAAGTTTGATCTAACTATTGTCTTTTTGAGTGAGTTCTTTCTCCTACTGTGAAACATGATCTTACCTAAGGATGTGAATGATAAAGGGTCACTACGGGTAATTCACATCAGATTTAGAATAATCTCTTAGCTGTTTGATGTGTTTGTCATGCAAGGCATATTCAAGTCATCATGACATTCATGTTTTGATTCTTATACAAATTGCTATATCGAAATGGACATGATATTCAGGTCATCTTGGCGTTTGTGTCTTGGTGCTTATATCTAATCTGACATTTCGAAAACAAAACCAATATTCATATGTCCATGGTTGTTTTGGACCAATGGGTGTTGTATTGATTCTTGCGCATACAAATCAATATTCATATGTCTATGGTTTCATAGCTAGTGGGCATTGTATTGATTTATGCGGTTACCTAAAAGTTCAATGATGATAAAAAATTGACACATGATCAGTGAGTAGGTCCTAGGTCTTATGTTACATTTCATTTTACATGTCTCTTTGCATTTTGCATGTTTGCATGATCTCACAATGATTAAATAAACTTCAATGCTTAAAAGATTCTTCAATCACCTCTTCTAATCTAACAAGAGCTGAATCCCACACGAAGGTTCCTCCAATGAAACAACAAGTAGAATCCTTTTTCGGGATCAAAATTGAAATCTGAGATCGTTCATATTATTAACTACTTGCATAATCAACCTTCAATCATCACAAAAATCTAGTATTCAACTTAATTGATCATCTTACATCAAACTATCAAAATTTCAACTTGGTCAACTATGGTCAACTCATGGTTTAACCTAGTCAAACTTGGTCTATAGGACCTCCAAACGATGCAGAATGCATTCCCAAATGTGTTTAACCACTTCTCAAATCAATTAACATGCTTCTAAACTATCAACGCTGACTTTTCTTGTCAGATTTCAATTTTAATCCCAAAGAGGGCATGGTATTGCACATCATTCAAAGTCTGTAATCAAATTTGAAATCATATCTTTATGGAAATCAATATCTTTCTCAGTACTCAAGACAACAACCACGTCTAGTTACTGATTCATCAAAAAAGACCTCATCACTCGGGGAAAATCTATCGTCACTTGGGGCATATCAGATTCATCAAGATCCATATTAATTTGGTATTCTCCTAATCTTGTAAACTATATCAGTTTTTGCAACCATCGGATCATAGTGTTCTTTCCTTGGTTCTTCGGCAACTGAAGGGTTCGGATGTGATACTTGCTAGTTCTGCTAAGACAATCGAGTCTAAAACTGGTCACTCACTTCTTCACAATCATAAGGTTCAGAATCAGGCATTTTGACACTTTTTTTCACAATCCTCGGTTCATCGCTACTATAGTGAACATTATCTTTGGTCATTCAGGACCTAATATCTTCAAATCTTTCAATCATCATATCTTTCGAATCAGTTTCATATCTCTATCATACACAAACTATCTTTGAACCACTACGCTTCACACAGTAATTCAAAGAGGGGCAAAATGTAATACCCCAAAAATGGGCTATATGTTCATTAACCTTCTATATCAATAATTCGAATGAAATCAACATCAAAGTCCTAACCTAAGGCACATCTAAACATCATCGAATCATAATTGATTATCTTAAATTCTGCATTGGGGAATATTCCTAGTAATATTCCTAATCATCATAATTATCTTTTATTTAATGATTATTTGGCAATAAATCATATTTATCCTAAAGTTTGATTAATTGAATATTTTCATATTTAATTAATTAGATTTAATATCTTGCCACTTAATTGTGTAATTAAATTTAATTCTATCTATTATTAATTATATTATTTAATTTTGACAATAAATCCAATATCCTATGAATAATTGATTAAATTCTTATTTAATTAATTAAAGCAAGTTGTCATTATTTAATAATATAGTTTTTAATAAAAGTTTGATAAAATAGTTAATTAACCCATAAATTAATTATTTTATTTCAAAAAGTAGTTAAGTTGAGAATAAATCACTTTATTTATTTATTAAATCATAATTATCCATGTGCACATTCAAGGACCAGTTAAACTCAAATTGGAAAATCAATGCAAGTTGTTAGCTTTTTGAAACTCAACATCTTTTTGAGTTTTAAAGTTGATCTAAACTTCTAATTCGAGTTGAACTGTGCTTTTGTATGATTTTTGTGACTTAATTATCTTTATTTAAAAATAACTCAAAAATCAAGCTGAGTTATTTGAGTGATTTATGGATTTTTCTCATGCACCTCCAAAGCCCTGGATTTCTATAAAACCAAGGCTCAGCTCTTCATAATTCACATCTCGAAAATTGTAAACTTACTCTGCAGGAATCATAGCATATCAGATTTGGAGAATTTGCACAATCGGAGCTTGAAAGATAAATTTGAGGATTCAAAGCTTTGTGAGATCAATTTCGAATTCATAGCTTTCATATTATTGTTAGAATTTTCATTCTCATATCATTTCATTTCTAGATTAGCATTGCATATCAATTTACATATTAGCATAGATTCATATCATTGTTAGATCAATTTCCATATTAGCATAGATTCATATCAGTTTTCATCATATTATTGCATAGAAAATACCAAAAAAAAAAAAAGATTAATTACATTCAATTCATATCTAGATCAATTGCATTCAAATCCTTCGTTTAGGTGTCATCTAGGTCACTGATCTCGATAACAATCTAAGAACATTAATCTCGCACCTACTAGAAGGCAGTAAATCACTTGGTTAAATTAGATTTTAATTTTGCATGATTTTGATTATAGATAACCTCTAATGTTTTATTGAAGTGTTGTGTCTACAGATCAGGTACAATTTTCACACACACAACAACCACCTAAATGGATGTCCTTACTAAAAGCTTTTGTTTAGTGGCCAAAAAACCTTCTATTTGCTGGGTCAAGGGGTCACCCAAGCCTGTGAAGACACCCCACATTACTCACGATTCATAGTAGAGATAGTAGGTCTTTGGGAAGTAATGACCCATTGAATTCAGAACTTGGTGTGCCTAAGAAGTGAGTGCACTGTAAGGAGGAGCCCATGCCTCCAAGTTCCTAGGCTGTCCGCTATGGATTTGTGTGGCTAGATTTTATTATCCTAGTGGGGATTCAGCAGATATCATCCTTGCCAAGCATAGGATTGTAAGTGTGTTTGTGAATTCATATTAACATAGTTAGATTAAAATCATTTCTATCTTGCATGTGTGTTTATGCATTTTTCATTTTCCAAAAACCAGAAAACATCAGAAAGTTGGACAAAATTTCCAAATCTTAAAGTTCAAATCAATCAGAAACAAAAACTTGCACATTGATACCAATTTGCTGCGCATACATTAAACTATTCTGTGCATTTGATAATTTTTCCACGCATCGGTCACAATTTGCTGTGCATCTATCTCATCTTGTTGCACATTTATCAATCTGTCCTGCGCATTTGTTGCTACGCATTTACAACAGTGAGCATTTCCATAAACTTTGAAATTTTCAAAATCACTTTTTTAGATACCCATTTTCATCCTTAGTAAGATTCTGGAAAAATAGTCAAGTTACACAAACCTCTGATCTTTAGTTTAACCATTTTCATCACTTTTCATCATTCCTTCATCAAGACTCATCAAATCATTTTCTTCCAATTGAAATTCTCAATTTAGTGTTGAAACATTACCATATCTATTAGATTTTGATCTTTGTGAGTTTACCATATCAGGATATATCATCCTTAACCACCAAATTTACTTAGGTTATTATCTCTTGATTTCCCTTTGTCATATCATAGTGAGATCTATACCTCCTATTGACTTAGAGTTTATCAAGTTGTCTTATCACTTTTCAACATGTTTCAATATCTTTTCTATCAATCACTTTCTATATTTTCTCATAAAAAATCTTTTAGCCCGCAATCAATTTTCTCAATTTTATGGTTCAAACTCAATCTCAGAAACTCAAAAAAGCCATTAATCCAAAATCCCTAGACAAGATGGAAGGAAATACCAGCAATGAAGAAAACCCTTGGTCAAAAGAGCTTCCTAAGAAAACTTCACTTTTTACCTTCAATGACGAACCCACCGATGAGGAACTTAGGGAAGCTTCAGAAGATCCTCAATTTTATCATGTCATGGAAAGACTCTTAGGCTTGGATAGAGAGATGTATTTCCTCATGCTTTCTCAACAAGGAGCTAAGTTACAAAGTGATTTTGATGTTTCCCATCTTAGAGAACCAACTCACGCAAAAAATCAAGAAATCCCTAAGGGTTCTCAAGATACTCATGAAGCAAAGGAACCCAATCAACAATCCAATACTTTTCACAATAATCAGCAATCCAATGCTTCTCATAGCCATGAACAACACACTGCTTCTCAAAATAATAAACAATCCAATGATTCTCAATGTACTCAACAACAAAATGTTTCCCAAAACACTCAAGGAAACACATTATCTATAGATCCCATTCTACAACAAATCTAGATGCTTCAACAACAACTCTGTGACATCAAAACTGGATCATCAACTAAGAAGTATTCTTTGGATGATATATGTCCTTATCCTTTTGATAAGAACTTAGCAATGATTCCATTCCCTCCTCATTTTGAGGTACCAAAATTTGAAAAATACAAAGGGAATTCAAATCCACAAGACCATATTCATGAGTTTTGTGCTGCTTGTATTGAAGTCACTCACAATGACACTTATCTTATTTATGTGACTATTTCCACAAAGTTTAGGAGGACAAGCTATGGAATGGTTCTCCAAATTACTCCCAGACATCAAATATTTCAATGAGCTTCTTGAAAAATTTGTGACTCATTATTCATATAACATCAAACATGAAGTCACTATGCTTGATCTTTGCAGTGCACATCAAAAGAATGGAGAACCCTTCCTTACTTTTTTGCAAAGATGGTGTCAATTGTTTGCCAAATATCCATGAATGATTCCTGAACAAGAAAAGATGGATATATTTGTGCATAACCTTACACTAGAAATGAGTTATAGGTTACAATTGCAATGTCCACCAAACTTCAATAAGCTCATAGAAAATGGTATCAAGATTTAGGAAGCCATGGTCAAAAAAGGTGAGATAAAACTTTATTCCAAGGACAATCCTGGGTCCTCAAATTCCAATCCCAACAACTATAACAATGACAAATTGAAATTCTGGAATAAAAACAAAAATGTTGTCAATGATGGGATTGTCGATAATCATAATGTTAAACCAATGCAACCCCTTCTCAATCTCACAAGTTAGGCCAATGCTACTCAAGGTACTTGCATCAATCAATCAGAAAATCAAAACACCAACAAAGATTCATCTAAACCACAATTGCCTTTCATGTCACCTTGAAGAAACTTTACTCCTTTAGGGGAATCTCTCGAATCAACATTACAGAAGTTAATCACAAAGAAACTCATTACGCTTCCTGAAATGAAATATTTTGAACCTAGAGTGAAGCCTTCTTGGTGGGATGAGAATGATTATTGTGAATTTCACAAAGGCAAAGGACATAAAACCAATGATTGCAAAAGGCTCAAAAATCTAATTCAAGACCTAATTGAAAGCGGTGAAATTAGTGTTGACGGACATACCTCAAATGAATCACATACGGCTTTCAAAGATCCACTTCCTGAGCATGAAAAAGGAGGTTCTTCCAATACTAAGAGTGATAATCAAGCCAATTATAATTCCACTCCCTATCGATATGTTGGTAACATTTCTAAATGTCATCCTTCTAAGTATTATGCCAATGTCATTACCATCAAAGGAAGATCAGAGAGTCAACCAGTCCATGTTACTACTCATGCTCAATCCTAAGTTACTCTCCAAGGAGTCCAGTCTAAACCAAATGCACCTCACAACAAGTCTATTTATGTGCCAAAGTCTACAATGAATATTTCCAACCAATACAACCTTTTGGAAAAACTCAAGAAAACACCTTCTCAGATATCCATCTTAGAGCTTTTGCATCGATCCCCATCTCACAAAGATATCCTTGAAAAAGATCTCTTAGAAACCCAAGTCCCCACAAATCTAGATCATGATCAATTTCAAGCTATGGTGGGCCATTTAACTATTACAAGTAGTGGTTGTCATTTTACCAAAAGATTGACCTGTTAATGCCTGATACAACCACTAGACTTATAGAAGACGCAGGAGGTAGTTAAACCATGTCACGAATCTTGAGGGGAGCGCTGACCATATTTCCAACAATCTCCCCCTCAGCGTTACTCAAGGGGATTCAAACTTGTGACCAAGATCTAATACCCCTTGTTACAAGTAGCAATTTCTGTTGCACCAAAAGATCGACCTGTTAATCCGATACAACCACTAGACTTATAGAAGACATAGGAGGCATTTAAACCATGTCACGAATCTTGAGGGGATTGCTGACCATTTTTCCAACATTAACAACCTCGCATTACCTATCCTTCATTAAGAATGATGACTTAGCTATTACCAAACCTCATAATTCTCCCCTACATATCGAAGTCCTTGTCCAGAGTCACAAAATCAAATGAGTACTAATAGATGGAGGAGCTAGCTTAAATATCTGTACATTAAAACTAGTTCTTGCATTGAGATTATCTGAAAATGCTATTGATCCCAAGAAGAAAATCATGATAAAAGCTTATGATGAGGAAGAGTGATCATCCAAGGGGTCTATTGTTTTACCAATCAGAGTAGGTCCTATAATCAAAGATGTACCTTGCCAAGTCCTAGACATGGATCTTGCTTATAACATTCTCTTGGGGAGACCATGGATTCATTCGATGCAAGCTGTACCATCAACCTATCATTAATGCTTGAAATTCCCTCATAATGGTTAGGAGGTCACTATCAAAGGAGAGACTAATCCATTCTAGTATTGTAGTTCTATGAAGACATTTGACTCTTTGATACCTTATAACCATACTGGATCTTCTACAACTACACCTAGTGATCCTAGTAATATAGCATCAACTTCAAAATCAAATGGGATCAAGATAGATATAAAAGAAAGAATTATGGGAGAATACACTTTACGTCAAGCTCTTCACATCACAAAGTTACCTTTATCTCCTAGATCATATGGTAGATCTTTGATCACTAAACAACAATCAGAACCCCCTTCAACACTTGTTTATGACACATTTATAAGTGGGGGCACAATATCCAAAGAGGAAACTGAGTGTAATGCTAATCATTTGCTTAAGTCATAGAAGAATGAAGAGGATATCAAACATGAATATATATCACCTGATGTCTATGGTAAAGGTTATACTTTGCTACAAAAGATGGGATACCAAGGTACTGGACCTATAGGGTTACAAAGAGAAGGTGTTATCAAACTGATCTTGCAAAATCCAAACTATCAAAGAGACAATACGAGATTAGGATAAAAAGGAGAAGGACCAAAAGAACCAAAAGGAAAAGAAAAGATCACACCTTTTCATGAGATATCTAAACCTCCTACCTTACAATTTAGAAAGAATGGTATGTATGTAGATCCAGAGAAACAATGGATAGCACAAAGAATCATTGATAGACTTGGGGATAATGATGATTCTGACTCAAATGATTATGAATGGGATTCACTATCTGATTGTACTGAAGAAATAGGAGTTGATGTTGTCCATCACTATAGTAACAATTACCATGAGGGAGAGAGTTCAAAGACTGACTCATTAGGATTGGTCCCACGTGATACTACTTTTGTCGATTGTGAGGAAAGTGACCTTTATCTTGTGATAGATGAATCAGATGAGAGTATGGAAATAGACCTCACTGATACTATCATAAACCTTGACAACTTTTCCATGAATACCATCTCTTCCTTTGAAACTGACCTGAATGATCCAATGCCCCTTGTACATCCTGAACTTATCGATTGGGATTCTCCCGATCATCCAGAACTTGATGTATTCCATAATGATGACGTAATCATTGACTATCTTGGAATCAGAGATCATTTACCACCAGGGGATCACAAGTCAGGATTTCTAATAGAACTCAATGACATGGCCTACTTTGGTGAGAGTGCCAATCCTTTCAGCCATAAAAATATAAAAATAATCAATAGATCTAATGGTGAAAACCACTCAGTGGTAGTATTAGATCCAAAAATAGTAAAAAGAAATGACGCATCTAATGGTGAAAACCTCTCTAAGGTTCTTGATGATGGAAGGATTGACACTCTTCCCAATTATCTATATTGAGAGCAATCTACCATTCTTATAGCACCAACAATACCACTTAACATTGGAATAGAGGAGTCTCCATGCATCCTCAAAGTAGAAGCATCCTTGACAGAATCAGAGAAAGAAGCTTTTGCAAAAATTTTCAAAGAAAGACAAATCAACTTTGCCTAGTCCTATGCTGATATGCCTAGTCTGGATCCAAATATCATTATGCATCATTTATCTATCATACTAGGTGTAAAACCAGTTAAGCAGAAGCTCCGCAAGATGCATCCCCACATTGCACTAATGGTTAAAGTAGAATTGAAGAAGCTCCTAGATGTTGGATTCATTCGAGCTATTGATTATGCTGAGTGGATTTCAAATATTGTCCCTATCTCAAAACCAAACAAGTCTATCAGGATTTGTATTGATTTTCGAGATCTTAATAAAGCTTGTCCAAAAGATGACTTTCCTCTGCCAAATACTAACATTATTGTTGATCTAGTAGCTGGGCATGATATGTTATCATTAATGGATGGATTTTCTGGCTATAACCAAATAAAGATTGCGCCAGAAAACTAAGAGAAGACTGCTTTTACTTTTCCATGGGGTACATACTGCTAGAATGTGATGCCTTTTGGCCTCAAAAATGCTGAGCAACTTACCAAAGAGCAATGACCACAATCTTTCATGATATGATGCACACCATTATGGAAGATTATGTTGATGACATTTTAGCAAAATCCAAAGATAGAGTTGGTCATTTGAGAGTTTTGGATTGAATATTCACCTGGATGGAAAAGTATCAGATTTGACTCAATCCAAAGAAATGTACATTCGGAGTTACATCTGGTAAACTGTTAGGGTACATTGTCTCAGCCAAAGGAATTGAAGTAGATCAAAAAAATTTAAAGCAATATTGGAGATGGCTTCCCCACTAACATTAGTCAATTAAGATCCTTGTAGGGACATCTCCAATCCATCCAAAGATTTGTTTCTCAACTAGCAGATCGAAGTCATCCCTTTCAAAATTTGTTGCATAAAAATATCTTATTCCAATGGGATGACCAGTGTGAAGCAACTTTCAATAAAATCAAACAATATCTAGCAAATCCTCCCACTCTGATGTCACCAATTCCAAGCAAGCCACTCTTGCTCTATATTTCAGCTACGACAGTCTCACTAGGTGCTCTACTAGCTCAGCAAGATCATGAAGGAAAAGAAAAAACCATCTATTATATCAGTCGCACCCTAGTGGGATATGAGCTAAACTATTCTCCTATAGAAAGAACATTTCTGGCCATTGTTTTTGCATCACAGAAGTGGTGACATTACATGTTGTCACATTCAATCCAGCTCATCACAAAGATTGATCCTTTAAAGTATCTATTAAGCAAAACAACATTGACAGGCATATTGGCTAAGTGGGTCATGCTACTTAGTGAATTCGATATTGAATATGTAGATAGGAAGGCTATCAAAGGTCAAGTGATAGTAGATCAGCTAGCAGATGCTCCATTAATAGATGACCAACCTATACACACAGAGTTTCCTGATGCACACATCTTGGCTTTATCTACACAAACCTGGAAACTATATTTTGATGGATTGTATACTCAATAGGGTTCAGGAGCTGGTATTCTTTTTGTCACACCACAAAGATACACCATTCTAAAATCTTATAAGCTACTCTTTCCTTACACCAATAATATAGCAGAATATGAAGCTTTGTTGATTGGGTTAAAGATGGCTTTACAATGGAAAGTAACTAAAATAAATGTCTATGGGGATTCTCAGTTGATTATAAACTAGATTAATGATGATTATCAGACTAAAGATGATAAGTTATTACCATATAAATGTATGGTCGATGACTTCAAACCATATTTCTCAGTCATCACTTTTGAGTAGATTCCTTGACATGATAACAAGGCTACCGATGCAATGGCAATGATTGCTTCTTTATTTGATACAGAAGATACCGAGGTCCATTTTGAGTTCTTGGTGGAATCCCTAACTTGTCCTGCATATGATGATCTTGATATGAGTATTATATGTCATCTAATTGGACATGACTCCCCAATCTATGGAAAAATTTATTCCTATCTAAAAAATGACATCCTACCCCCTGACTTATCCTGCAATCAAAAATGAACTTTTCTCTGCCAAGCCTCCTGCTATGTCCTAATATCTGATACCCTTTATCGGTGAGGTCTTGACAGTACTCTCCTACGATGTCTCGAGCATGATGAAGCTCAAACTACCTTATGAGATGTAGATGAGGGTATTTGTGGGACACATTCGATTGGTCCCTCTTTGGCTAAGAAACTCATGCATATGGGCTATTATTGGCCTACCATGGAAATAGATTCCTTTCATTTTGCTAGGGCATGTAAGAAATGTCAGATACATGAAAACCTTATTCATTCTCCAGTGCAAGAGTTACATCCTTTCACAACTACCTTCCCATTCAATCGGTGGGGGATCGACCTCATGGGTGCTTTCAACCCTCCATCTTCCAATGGTCACAAATAGATTCTCACTGCAACAAAATATTTTACTAAATGGATTGAGGCCGTTCTATTAATTATCACCACAGGGAAACAAATATCCATGTTTATCTTAAATTATATCATTTGTAGATATGGTATACCTATGTATCTCATTACTGACCATGGGAGACAGTTTCAAAATCAAGACATGGATGAACTGTGCAAAAAATTCCATATCACCCATAACTATTCCACCATATACTATCCCCAAGGAAATGGCCAAGCTGAGGCATCAAATAATACTATTGTTAAAATCCTACAAAAGACTGTCAATGATGCTGGCCATGACTGGCATATCCAACTGAATCTAGCCTTGTGGGCTTACTGTACCTCCATCCGTACTCCTACTAGAGCCACCCCATATTCCCTTGTCTATGGATCCAAAGCAGTCCTGCCCCTCGAGGTTGAGTTGCCTTCACTTCGTGTCACTCTCAAAGATTTGATTCCTAATGAAGACTATAGAGTTGCACAATTGACTAAACTAGAACTACTGGATGAACATCATCAGAGAGCTTATGATCATTTGAAAGTCTATCAATAGTGTATGTCTCATCAGTATAATAGCAAGGTAAAGATAAGAGACTTTCAGCTGGGTGACTTCGTCCTTCAAGAAAATCCAAAGAATCAATTACATCGTGAGAAGAAGGGCAAGTTCAAACCCAATTGGTTAGGTCCTTTTGTAGTTACAACAGTTTATGGTTCTAGGGCTTATCAATTGTCCACACTTGAGGGAGATCCTTTGGATGAACCTCTTAACAGTATCCATCTCAAGAAGTTCTATCCGTGAAATCCCAATGCAAGGGCTATGTATATATTTTGTAAATACAAAAATCATAAAAATCCAAAAAAAAAAATCATAAATCAAAAGAAAATTGCAATAAAAGCATGTGGTGAAAACCTAGAAATAGATGCCATGTGTATCAAGTTAGCTCCTTTATCTATTAGGATTCTTCTAGTTTTTCCGTTCATTGTATATATCCACAATAAAATGGCTAGTCAGTCCCCATACCCGCCATGTACATATCATAATAAAATGGCCAGTTCATACACCATCCATTGTATCCACCCATAATAAAACCCCATCATAGCTTGATCATTTGTCATGGTCTTCATCCTAGTCTTGTTGCATCTTTCTTTATCCATAATAAGTCAATCCATCACCTAGCTAGGGGCATGTCCTCGACCTAGTTTAGGAAGTGGATCTATGATAGTCATGACTCTTAGAGGACACAATGGAGTATTTTCACTAGACAAAGAAAAAACAATCAAACATTCTTTCACAATGATATCTTTATGATGAATTAGAATCTGTGATCTATCCTTCGAAACATGACTGTGTATCTATCGAATCTTGGCTATACATCATCACTTCAACTGATCACTATATCTTACATTATCTTTTGGCAAAAAGAAATGTATATTCATGACAAGCATGTTAGAATGATTTGTTGTAAATTATGCATTCATATCTGGATTTCATTATTATCATGTTTCCTATGCTATTCCATGATATCTTTGACATGAGTTTGAAATTCTAAAATGTCATTGATTAGGATAGCCATGATGGGGCATGGTATTTTCTTTGATTGTTGTTTGTGGGATATTTTTCGATGAAATTGAAGGAAAAAATAATTGGGGTGTCTGTGCATAAGTGCCTTCATCCATTTAATAGTATTAAAACATCCAAATCATGTTGTTCTACATATGCTATTTATGGTGATACGCTAGCACATACCTCGACTCCAAATATTTGTTCCCCGATGGAGGGGGGGAATATTCCTTATGTGTTATGCAAATGAAACTTAGGTCATCTCAATTCAATTATACCTAGATGCTTGTCAAGTTTGCTACATTAAAATCCATGCAAGAAGTGCTCAGGTCATCCTGGTTTAATTATACCATGATGCTTGCATTTTCTTGCAACATAACGAGCTCAATGATGAAAATCAAGTTCCAGTTATTATGAAGTTCTAAGATGTTACCTAAAGTTGTGGAGATACATTCATTTCATATTTCATTTCATTTAAATGGTTCATGACTTACATATCAGTGCTCCTTTTATAGAGATTTGTAGGTTACCTTTCTTATTAAGTTATCTATTTCTCCTAGTCCATTCTTCTTGTGTCAAAAACATTGTTATTTCAAGTTGAGGACATTTGGACAACCAAAAATATTAAGACTTTTTGCATTTAACATTTTGCACTTAATCATTTAGAAACATGTATTATCTTCATTAGGAGTGTTCATTTGTATATAATTTGATCATTTATTATAGCTGTCATTTCATCTCATTTTCTTTTATCATGTTATTAGTTATTATATTCAATCATCTTAGGTACATTATCATTTATTACATTTGATATCATTTACATTACACTATCATTTATTATCCATTACATGTATTTTATCATCATGCATTTATTGTCTATTATATCATTCATTTAGTATCCATTCCTTATCTATTATCCACATTGTTCACATCATTGCATTGATAATCACATAGCATTATTAAAAATCATTTCAGACATGCATTTATCAACATCATATGATTAACCATTAAGCATCAAAAATATCAAATAGAATATAAAGCATTTTGAATTCTAATTCATACACTCTATGCATATTAAAGTAAATCATCACATCTTGCATATGTTAGTACTCCCATGTATATAAATTATCAAAGTAAATTATGATAGAACTGCATCACTGTATATATAGAGTCCATCATATAGAGTCAATCATACAACTTCCATCAAATACAATAAAACTGTCCAACTGTCCAATGATATAAAGCAATATAACAATATATCCAATGTCCATGTCCATCAAGTCAAAATTATAAGGATACAATGATAAAATGGTACAACAGTGTATACAATGATCTCTCAAATCAATGAACCACTGCCTCTAGACTCTATCTGTCACTGTCTACGAGATGCAATGTGGCCTTGTGCTGCTGAACTACCTAATGCTGAGGATCCACCCTGATCTCCCAAACTTGTCGATGCTTTAGGAGGGTGTGATGATACACCTCCTCCACCAGTTGGTGCCTCTCTATCATGAACTACCATCCTGATAGCCACTAAGCTCTCCCTATAGCTCCCAATCCATTGATCCTTCTGGACCACCTATCTATACGCCTCTTGCCAGTAGGATATATCCTTCCTGGAATGTATCATGGCTCTAATGCTATCTCCATGGGGACCCAAATCCTCTTTGCGCTATAGCTCATCTAGTAACATCTCCAATTCCCTGAGTCTCTCAAGGGCTGCATCATGATCATGCCTAAGTAGCCTCATCTAGCTCTCCAACCTCTCAATCCACCACTCTAGACTAGGAACACGGTCTTCTTGTACTTGTGTCATTGCTAGTTAGACTAGCAATGAGTCTATATCAGGATCCTCCTCCTCTGTAGCATCTCTCTGTAAGTAGGGATCTTGTCCCCTGATATCCATCTCTGCTACCTACTTTTGAGCATCCACATCCTCCGTAGGGGCATCTTGCTCATCCAATCCATCACCAGGGATCTATCCACCCTATACTACTCTACCTTGAGCTAATAATATGTCTACCTTGTCTTGTGCCGGTACAGCTAGTCCCTATACTAGGGCAGCTGGTATCTATACCTGCGCTACTAGAACCTATAGTGGAGCTCCTGTAGCTAGCTATGCTGGCTATGTCAGAGGCTATCTCTATCCATGTCTAGCTGGGGGTGGCATCAATCCCCTATGTCTAACATCACCTCCTCTCATCTGAGGACCAACGCTATCACCTCTCCTCCCATCTCCTCCATCACCTCCTCCACCATCACCGCCATCAGCTCTCCCTCATCCTCACCTATCTCTCCCTCAATGTATGTCTACTGGATCTCTCTCTGGTGGCCTAGTAGCTGGATCAGTCAATCATGGAACTAGAAAGTCTCTAAGGAACTGCTCTAGATCAGCAGTCATCCCAGGATCCACCACACCCTGTCGCATAGTCCATGCCTAGAATGGCATGTCCAAAAACTCTTATTGGACCACATCAAAAGACACCATAGGTCCCCAATCCCATCTCTCCTAATGAGTCCTGGTGAACTTTGTCACACCCTAGGGCATGCTCTGGATACTACCAAACTGGCGTAGAAATCGACTGACCAACTATCTCTCCAAAACAAAGGGCATCCACCCTATAAGCCATCATGACTCAAAAGAAAATCCCAGCTATCGCTCATCATCCCACGGCTCACAACCTAGGTAGGGTCTCCATGTCACTGTATCTAGTGTATCAAAAGTATAATGCCAGAACTCTAAATGTCCCAATTTTGCCTGAGACAAAACTAAGAAGTATAAATGTATGTAGGGCTATCCTGCACCCCAGAATCTGATCACTACTAGTCTAGTAATTGCAACATGCTCCCATGCCCATACATGGAGCAATGTGACCCCTACTGATAACAATGCACCCCTATGGTACACCACCTGATGCAAATCATGATACATATGTGCTAATAAACACACACCCCAAGAAAATTGGGTCCCATCCATCATTCGTTGTAGAGTGTGGCCCCATCCAACTGCAAATCCATGTGATCTATGATCACGGTAAATGAAACCCCCAATCACTCCAGCTAGTACCATTGGTAGAGGCTCATATAGGTCCACCATGTCCTCCCAACTAATCTCCCCCTCATCGATGTCATCATCTCTAAAGATGGCTCTGCACTCCATCACTCCATAATGTTGATCATAATGTACTAACTCCCCTGTGATAGGAAGTTGGAGGATGCGATATACATCCTCTAGTGTAACAATCATCTCCCCTATTGGAAGATGGAAGGTACTCATCTCTGAGTGCCACCGCTCTACCAGTGCCATCATCATACTTCAGTTTTCCCTAATCTCGGGTGTGTAAATCATATGATATAACTTGGATGCACCAATCAGGAGTCTATTAGTCTCTAACAACACCAGTCTTAGATTTTGTGTGATGGGATATCTCTCCCATGACATCAGAATATTAGTAATGTCCTCCTATACAAATCAAATAAAATCAAGCTATCAGATTTTGATAAACTAATCTACAACATCTATCTATCCTACTATATCAACTACAAACATGTTCTATCATGTGTTTTAACAAATGATTTTATCAATCATCTAGTATCAAGACTGGTTAATTAGAAACCATGCTACAATGTTGCCTATCTTGACCTAATCGATCAAATTTCACCGCCGACGGATCCAATCAGCTTATTGACATCTAGTTTGACCTATTTGACTTTCTAATTTGACCAAATTCTATCCATCAAACAAATGTGCAGCACAAAAAAATGCATGCGCCATAACTTTTCACATTTGTGCAGGAAATCATGTATGTGCAATTTTATTGCACATTCGCACAATAATTCATAACCAATGCACCACAAGAACCAATGCGCACTTTTAATCTACATTTGCAAGGACAAAATTATCTTCTACCATGAATGTGCCATTTCCCTAAATGAATGTGCATCAATTTTGAATTTCTCCACAAATGTTTCTAATTTTTGCGCATTCATGCGCCATAATGGCGCATTCATTTTCTGACTAAAAACAATTTTTTTTCTAATCTAAACCTAAGATTAGATCTACCCTAACATGCTACAAATCTACTATAAATCATTTACAAGCATTGAATTCACAAAGAGGATCAAATCACCTACCGGCTCACCTGAATCAAGTGGTCACTGGAAGTGTTTGACCCTCTCGAAGCAGTGATCTGACAATGAAAACAACATCCTGGCAGCTTTGCTCTTCTCTCTCTCGCGCTCTGATCTCCAAATGACAAGTGTGCACAATGAGCTTATTGTGGACCCCTTAGCCCTATTTATAGCTTGTGGACCCTATGTGCTTGGTGTGTGGACCCTACCTCTCATTTCTATTCCGTTTCACCCCATTTTCACCCATCTTTTCTCCTATTTCTTTCATGAGATTGATTATCCAACAAAAAAAAAAAAACAATAATAATAATAAAAAATTCCAATCATCTTTTTTGTTAATCAATCTCTCGAGGGGGCATGCTTAGGTCATTTCAGACACTGTCTGGGGCAGGGGAAAAATACTTGAAATTTCTTTGAAACAATGTGGCACGCACATTATTTCAAAGAGGGGCAAAATGTATACACTTAAAATTGGCTTCATTAATTAATTAAATATTTATTATTTAATTACTATTGACTTGATAAATTAATTAAATATTTATTATTTAATTAATAATTATTTCCTCTATTTATTATATAAATTATTCAATTTATTTACTAAATTCACTAGAGTACATTCTTCTATCCTAAGTCTTCTAATTAGTCTTATTAAAGTGATTTAATTAAAAATACAATCACCTAAATATGACTAAGTCCCCTAGTCCACCTCATCTACCCACTCACTTGACACATCACCTTGGCTAAAATGAATAATTATTATTAATTATTTATTTGTAATTATCCTCACCCACACATGTCCTATTCTTAAGGGCTATATGGCCTCATAGGACTTATTCTCATGACCACATGTCCTCTCAACAACCAAGTCAAGAGACATTTCCTATTCCTAAGGGGCTTCTCAAGCCACCTCTAAGGGTCAAAGGTGAGTCATGGGACACTTGTACACAGAGTCCTCATGAGGAAAAGGTCTCTCCCTCTTTCTCTCTTTGGTCTTTGTGAGACACTTGACATGTGTCTTTCCTTTCCACCTTGTTCTCCTCCATGTCAATGTGAGAGGAACATCATCCCTATTTTTCCTCTCCCATTCCAACTACATCCCCCTTTCTCTCAACTCCTTCAACCAAGTCAATCCTAGCCCTAGGATCTTCCACCTTTCATTCTCAACCATAGGATTGTGCCACCTAGTCCTAGATCCTCCAAAAATCTATAAAAGGAGCCTCATTTCCCCTTTGTGAGCTAATAGGTATTTTTGTAATAGGCATTCAAGCAATCAAGCAATCAAGCATCCAAGCATCCAAGCATTCTAAGAGAAATCAATCCATATTATCATCATTTCATTTTCATTCCATCCATTAGATTGCATAAGCTATTGTGCACTCATTTCATAAAATCTCCACACTTTGGTAGCATCTTGGGAGAAAGCTTCATTTGGAAATCTGAGAGCTCAACCTCTTCAAGAAATCAAGGCTAGGAGGACAATGGAGACAAGTTGCATGGTAGGTGAAGGTATTTGATTTAGTTTCATCATTTTATAGTTACTTTGTATTCTTCATTGGTTTGCATTAGATTGATTTATTGGCTTTCAATAGTTAATTTATCATCTCTAGTTATTAGACATCTAATTTGCATACATGATCTACTTCTCTGCAAGTCAGGTTTTCCATAACTATTCAAATCAGATATTTGAATATATTTTGAATTTAAAAGTATAAATGGTCACAGGTAGCACTAACCCTTCAATGCTTCTTCGGTGCAAAACCACCGACATTGTACCTCAAGAAACAAAAAACCAACATGTGACGACCACCTAGATCTTCTTCATCATTTTCCTACCTATAACCTTTCTGAAAACATCAACTCTAAGCTACCTGCAACATCACATTCAACCAACAACAACAAACCAGCAAGAAACCCTATAGAAATATATTTAAATTTGAAACAATGGCTAGCAGGTTTCAGTTTAAAACATGGCCGTTGATATCATTCTTTACCAAGAAATCGAATGGCCTAGATCATTTTCCAAAATAGTTACAAGGCCTCTTGAAAAGTCACCAGCCACATCACCAGTCAAAAACCAATGAGAAATGAACACCTCAGCATGACCGACACCTGGGACCCATGGCTTACTTAACTTTTCATCAGACGGTTGTCGCAATGCCATGAAGACTATCTCTCGAGCATCTTTTCCTTGAGGTATCACAACAATCACCAATCTTGATCAAATTTTAACTTGTCTAGATGACAAAAACCCTGGCCCCACTGACAACTTTCCACATCAAAAACCCATGACCAATCAGAAGCAGACACCTCGACAATAACTGACAGTGGACCCACTGCACAATCAGCTTAAATCGGATGGTGGTCACATGATCAAAAAGGGGAAGAATATTCCTTAGGATCATATGAAAATTGTAGATCTAATTGCACTTTCATCAACTGAAAAATTTGGGCCCACTCGGTCGCAGCAGGACACATAGGAAACACTGACATCAAATATAAGCTGCGAAGACATGAAGAAGTAGAAAACCTCCCAGGTTTTATATTTAGACAATTTTTTGAAAACCTACGACATAAAACAATCTATTTCCTATGGATCTTAAAACAACCATAACTTCTTGGTGGTAATATTTCAGAACATGGGCCTTTAACTAGACCTTGGAAACTCAAAGAACTATCATATGCTAAGGGCACAAGCCACGAAACATCATAAATTTAGCTCGTAGACCAAAACTGTGTCACAACTAGGGCAGGGCATTTCATTTAGATTTTTGCATATCAGACCATGCACCTTGGACTGAAGCATATTGTCATGAAAAACCACCTGAGGCTAAGGGTGCAAGCCATGAAACATTGTGGATTTTGGGCGCAAGCCAAAAATAAGTTACAGCAGGGGAGGACAAACTCACAGAATCACTGCAGGGAAATAGGCCTTTTCATAGGATTTTTTTATGATAGAAAATGGCCTAATAGGCTGGGCTTGAACCTTATGGGAGCTTCATTTCACTCCAGCTATGGCCAAAAAATTGTATGGGAAATTTTTTGGGTAACATTTTGGCAATTTCTACTAGATGTCAGCCTACTAGACATTGGAAACCAATGACCTTGATGCAATCCATTGGGCATAGGAGTCATCTCATGAACACAAAAAATTCTTGACCGAGAGAAAGACTCGAAACCAGGAGGGACAAAAATGTGCATGAGAACTTCTTGAAAAATGGGAAAAACTAGCCTAGAAAGCAGGGACAGAAAAACAAGGAAACATAATTACATAGATTTACAAGGAAGGACTAACTTCAAAACAAGGCTTCAAGTGGAAACCATTAACTGGTATAGGCAAGGCATCTCCTCCAAGAGTTGATAGCAGAAAAGCATTATGCTCCTTGCACTCAGTTATGATGAATGAACCTCCCCAAAAGGAATCAAACTTTGTATGTCTGCCAGGTTTTGATTTGAATTCATCCCATTTGAGAACTACATCTCCAATTTTGAAGCTTCTAGCTCTGGCTCTTTTATCAAAAAATTTCTTTTTTTGTACCTGATGGAAATCCATATCATTTATAGATTTATCTCTAAGTTCTTCCAACTCCATCAACTAAGCATATCTGATTTGTAAGGGATCTCCTTCTTCAAATAGGACATATTGAGTGGCTAAGTCCAAAGCTGGCAATTTAATTGAAATGGACAACTTAGCTTCACTGCCATACACTAACATATAAGGAGAATTCCCAATGATCTTCTTTGGGGTTATCTTGTCTAACCATAAGGCAAATTTCAATTTAGTATGCCAATCTCTTTGGTTGTCTTGTAGGGTCTTCTTGATTATCCTAATCAAGTTCTTGTTAGTTGATTCTGCCAAACCATTGCCCTGAGGGTAGTAATTTGAACTTGTATTTAGATAAATGCCATTCTTGATTGCCCATTCTGAGATTTTAAGGCCTGTGAATGCCAATGCATTATCTGATATTATGGAGTCTGGAGTGCCAAATCTATGAACTATATCATCACAAAAACTTAAGATGACACTCTGATTTGATTCTTTCAAGGCAACTGCCTCCGTCCATCTAGTAAAATAATCTGTTGCAGTGATTATCCATTTGTGGCCTACACTAGATGGAGGATTAATCATGCCAATAAAGTCTATGCCCCATTTCATGAAAGGTTGCTCTATCCTAATTGGCCAAAGGGGAAGAGCTGCAAGACTTTCTTTTCCTACAAACATGGCACATTTGATGCATTTTCTCACATAATCATGACTATCCTTGAAAATAGATGGCCAATAGTATCTGGCCCTCATGATTTTAAAAGCAGTAGTCCTAGGAGAAAAGTGACCTCCAGAAGGTCCATCATGAAATTCAAATAGGACATTTGCTACCTCTTTTGAATCAATGCATCTTAAAAGGACACCATTGTGATCCTTTTTGAAAAGAACTTCATCTATCAGCACAAAGGGAATAGATTGTAATCTATAATATCTTCTTTTTGTTGAATCTAGGCTTGTAGGACATTGCCCTATCTTTAAGTAATGAATCATATTAGGCAACCAACCTACTACCTTGGCATGTTCTTATGTAGAATGCACAACCAGAAATGCATCCATTTTCTTTGATTTCTTTGAACTCTCATCCTCTTTTAGCTATTCACAAAGACCTCTTCCTCGAACTAGTTTGGTGGTTTGAATATCAATGTCATACTCCATCACTTTGGTAACCCAACCAACCCTTTTTTCATTTAGGTCCTTGGAAAGAAAAAATTCTTTGACACTTGGATGAGTAACTTTCAAGTGTACTTTGTTATGGGTCAATAGATATCTGAACTTTTTAAGGCTTTTTACCACAACAAGCACATGTTTTTCCACAAAAGAGTATCTCTATTCATACTCTTCTAAACCTTTTTTGAAGAAAGCAATAGGCTGCTCTGACCCTTCTAAATTTTCTTGGGTCAGCATTGCAAACATAGCATCATGACCTCCATAATCATAAAGGATAAAATCCTTACTAAAATTTGGGTTTAATAGAGCAAGAGCTTCTGCCAAGGCCTCTTTGATAGCTTGGAAGTTGGCCTTCATTTATTTAGTCTAGTTGAAGTCTGAACTCATCTTTAACATGGCTGTTAAAGGCTTTAGTAATTCTACAATATTAGGCAAGAAATGCCTAACAAAGTTAATCCTTCCTATGAAGGATTGAAGGCTTTTCTTGTGATGTGGCAAGGGTAGTTCTAGGATGGTTGCAATCCTTTCAGGGTCTATTGTGATTCCTTTCTTGGATACTATATATTCTAATGATTTTCCCTCATGAACTGCAAACACACATTTCTTGGGATTAAGAGATATCCCAAACTCTCTACACCTTTCTAATATTTTCCTCAGATGTTTGATATGATCTGCTGCATGTTTGGAATATACAGTTATGTCATCTAAGTAAACTAGTACAAACTTGTACATGAGGCTTTTAAAGGCCATATCCATTGCCTTTTGAAAAGTAGCACCTACATTTGACAAACCAAAGGGCATCTTTTGATAAGCCATGGTTCCCCACTTGGTTGTGAATGCAGTCTTATATTGGTCCCTTTCATTAACTAGGATCTGATTATATCCTGAATAACCTTCCGATAATGAAAATCTCTTAGACCCAGAGACACATTGCAAGATTTTCTCCATAGAGGGTAATGGATGGTGATCTTTTAGAGAAGCTCTGTTGAGATCCCTAAAGTCAACACATAACCTCAACTCCCCATTCTTCTTCCTTATAGGAACAAGGTTGGAAATCCAACTAGTATGCTTAATGGGGTAGATGATACCACTTTATATTAATTTGATTACTTCTCTATGCATAAGTGGCTCAAGCTTGGGATTAACAGGCCTTTGTTTTTGCGTTACTAGCTTGGCATTAGGCTCTAGTTCAGTGCTGTGTTGAGTAAGGGCTGGATTAAAACCTTTAAGGTCTTCATATTGCCATGCAAATACATCAATGAATTCCTTAAATAATCAGATGTAAGCCTTCTTTTCTAAATTAGTATTTACTTTTCCAAATTGTAAGCTTTTACCTAGTTCCAACTCCAATTCAATGCAATGTTCTTGTTGAACCACCAGGCCAGCTTTGTTCTTTTTAACTTGATCATCCTTGTTGAAGACAACCTCTAAGGTGACAAGACCCATAGGCATCTTATCAAATATGAGTTGTATCACTTGATCACCATAGCTCTGCAATAATCTATCTTGGTTATGCTCTGAGAAGACGTCTTCCTCAAACAAGAATTGCAAAATTTTCTCATCATTGTCAAACACTTGCCAATTGACATTGTTATCAAGAATAGAGGGTCTGACAATCACTTTAATGTGCTGCTGGTCCCTTTCTTTTGAAACACTATTAGGAATGTTATATTGAGATCCAACAATAGCTAATCTATCTGCATTTTGATTTAACTTCCTAGGGATGGCAACTATATTGAAAGCACAAAAGTATTAAATTGCATCCCAAACTCTATGTTTGTATGCTTTCATGGTGTCATTTTTTGTTGCACTTATCCCTCTCACTTGGCTGACTACTAACTCATTGTCACCATAAAATTTTAGGGCTTTGAGGCCTCTTTTCCTAGCCCACTCCAGTCCATTCACTAGACTTTCATACTTTGTAGTGTTGCTAGTAAAGGAGAAACTGAACCTGAAAGTTGTATAGTATCTTTCTCCTTTTGGGAGCACTAGCATAGCACCACCACTAGAACCATGTCTACTTCTAGCTCCATCAAAAAATAATTCCCAAACCTGGTTGCTCTGATCCTCTGAATCAGTGTCCTTTTTTAGAAGGTTTGGCTCTATGGATCCACTTTCTTGTATCAAATAGCTTCCCAAACCAGCATCCCAAATAAAATTTTCTTGGGCCTCTAACACATTTTCTAATTCTAGTTGATCTAGTAAAATATCAAGGATATTTTCTATCTTAGTGTTTGCTTCTCTAATAATTGGGAAGTCATTGCTATCAAGTGCAAGGCAGTTTGTATTGATCACATTGGACATATATGGTTCTATATGGTGTGCTACCAATGATTCAGATTTAATGGTGACTTTGGTACCATATCTTGTGTGGAAGAGCATGTGAGACCAGTCAGAAGAAAGGTAGCCTCCTATCTTGGTTGTAAACTCCCTCGACAGACATATGGCAAATAAAGCAGGGAGATCTATGATATATATATCAAGTAGGATGGAGAAATTAGGACTTGCATGGAGAATTAGACTAGTATCCTTGGCCACACCTATTGTATTGACTGAGGATCCATCAAGTTGTGTAACCTTCTTTTGGAAGGGTTCATATTTAAGTCCTAATTGGTCAGCCATCTTTTTTAGTATTATAGTACTAGTAGCTTCACTATCTACCATACAGTTATGTGCTGAGGAGCTATTACTTCACCCATGGCCTTCTTCAAAATCTTAGGTTGTCCTGGAATAACCAAAGAGTCCCACATAGACATAGTAATGTTCACCTTCTTCATGTTGTCTACAATGTTGAAAGGTGTCACAGTGTGTACCCTTTGTTGTGCTTTTACTATGATAGGCTCCATCAAAGCCTTACTCAATATCTCAAGAGCAGAAAGCTATAGTGATTCTATAGATGTAGTAGCTTTAATCCTAGAATCTACTTGCTCCATGTCTTGGGCTCTTCTCTTTGACCTTGTATTGGCAGCAATGGAAGATTCACCATTGACTCCATTGAAGTCTTGCTACTCCCAATTGAAAAGAGCAGTCTCATTATTATGTGCTTCTTGCTAAGGAATTGATCCAATAGAAGAGGCCTCAGATTGGACATGTGAGGCATTCTGAACCATTAGAGCTTGGTTCATCCATCCATTTGAACATGTAGCCTGATTATGAGGTTGATTACAAGGAAAACACTATTCATTATCCAAAGCTAGATTGTTTTGGCTAGGGACCATATCTCTGACTGGATTTGCAGAATTAAGAGGTGCAGAGTTGTATGGTTGGAATGGTCTTTGATTAAAATTTTGCTTTTGGTAAGCTCCTTGATAACCTCCTTGGTATGGTGGCCTATTTTGCTGATAAGGCTATCCTTGATTCTGATATTGTTGATTAGGACCTTGGCCTTGTGGCTCAAAGGGTGGTTTGATTCCTTGCCCTTACTTCTTTAGGTTTGTCACCTCCTTAGTTAAAGTCTACAGTAGATTTGTCATTTCTTGTTGACTATTTTTTATTTCTTCTAGTTCTTGAGAGAAACTTGCCTTTAACTCTTCACCACTAGTATTAGCTTGAGGTGCTAATATGGTAGGAATAGGGGTAAAAGGAGGTACTTGTAGAGGTACAATAGGCTAAAGGTTGGGAAAGATGGGCATGGGTGGCCTTCTTGCTATCATGCCAGCCTGGATTAAACAATTTTCAGCACTGATAGCTATGTCAAAAGCTTGGGGTAAAGAGGTACCCCCCATAGATTGGATCATGACAAAGATCTGATTATTCAAGCTTTGCAAGATGTATAAGAAAGCATGATCAGCTGATGACCTCATTGAGACTGGAATTCTATTCCATGTCTTGAGAAATCTATTATTATAGTCTATCATTTTCTCTTGAGGATCTCTCTTTATGGTTGTCAACTGCTCAACCAAAGACAAGTTGTCTAATTTGTCTTCAAAGTGTTTACTCAATGCATCCCCCAATCCATCCCATGAATTAATAGAACCAATAGCTAGAGTTCTAAACCATTCAAGAGCCTTACCTTTGAGAGAATCTGCTAACAACTTAGTGGCCACATCCTCCTGAGTTATATTATGTATACTGCAAATAGTAGTCACATCTCTTATGTGTTCAAAAGCTATTGTTTGTCCTTCACCTGTGAAATTAGGTAAGATCTTCAATGCCACCAGGGGTACATCATGATGTTGAGTGAAGTTCAGTGGACTTCCTTGGTTGAAAGGTGCAAAGGCAAACTACCTAGCAATTGTAGGAGTTGAAATTTGTTGAGTAGTAGCTGAATGAGTTGTATTTAATGTTGAATTTGAGTCCTCCTTGAAATCCCTAGTTAGATATTTTCCTCTTTTTCTAAGATGAAAGGAAAAAGGTCTCCTCTCTGAAGTATTAGGTGGTGTAGACTGTATTCTTCTTACAGGGGATGCTCTTTGAGACAACCTTCCTCTATATTTTCTCTTTGATGGAAGCTTTGAGAATTCAGTGGGCTTTGAGCTCCTTGTATCAATTCTTCTCATAAACTTTGAATAAGGTTAGTCTGAATCTATGAAATCCATGGAGTCACCAGATATACTTGATAGGAAAAACCTCCAAAAGGTCTGTATTATGCAATCAGTATATCAGAGACAACATAATATTTTTGTAGATAAACTTCATTTCTAATAGCTAGAAATGTAATGCCCAAGGTGAGGTGTCTTTGAATCTAAGATTTTGAACTTATAGGAGCACCTTGAACATAAATCTAAAGTTAATGGTCCCACCGGGCATGCCAAAAAAGTTATACACTAAGTTTTCACCCTTGGTTCAAGCTCTCTTGGTCTTGATAACCTAGTATAACTTTGGGATCATCTCCAGGTTGTGGGACCTTTGGTAACTAAGATGAAACCTCTAGGTTCTAGGTTGGTTCCCCTTGGATAATCACCTTAATATTTTTTTTGACGGGAAAGTAAATTCTTGAGGGGAAAGGGATAGAAGGAATGCTAAAGGGAAATAATTGAAAGTAAACTACCTACTAGGTGATACAATGAAAAGACATGAACATAATATATTGACCAAATTAGCATGAAGGATCTCAGATCTAATAGAACACAATCTTCCTAAATAGACTTGCATAAGTGTTTCACAAAGGGGTCTAAACAAAAGACTTAGACTCTGACCTGCAAGCAAATGTTCTCTTTAGCAAAAAGGCACAGGAATGAGATAGAGTGATAGGGGGTTGAGTTATACCCACAAGATCATTCAAATTAAATCATACACAATAGCACACAAATAAGAAGAAAGAAAAAAGGGCCCTGGAACTGCAAGATTTCTCTAACAAAGCTAGTATATCATACTCATTAAGAGAAATACAGACAAGGAAAAGACTTGAGGGAAAAGAAGATGCCTCAGAAAGCCTCTATTGAATCTGATAAATCAATGAAAGATTACAGACTACAAAAGCCAGAGGGCAGAATAAATGCCACAGATAGCTCCTACGAAAGAAAACACTCTTTTTTACAACCATAAACTCTAAGCTCTAAGAGCTCTAAAAGAAAATATATACATCTCCCTAGCACAAATGTAGGAGTCAAAAATTTTGATTAGGGTTACATAGATTTTTCATCGAATAATAGAAAACCCTAATTCTGTCATATCTGATCATAAATGCATCATTGAAATATCTTGATTGATTAGATATCTATCCCTACACATAATTCCATCACCATAACTACCTCTGGAAGGTTGGCCGATCCATCTACTTCTCTACAAGTCAGGTTCACCATAACTATTTAGATCAGATATTTGAAGATATTTTGAATTTAAAAGTATAAATGGTCACAAGTGGTACTAACCCTTCAATGCTTCTTCAACGCAAAACCACCAACATGGTATGTCAGGAAACAAAAAACCAACACGCGGCAGCCACCCAGATCTTCTTCATCATTTTCCTACCTGTAACCTTTCTAAAAACATCAACTCTAAGCTGCCTGCAACATCGCATTCAACCAACAACAAAAAACTTGCAAGAAACCTTGCAAAAATATATTTAAATTCGAAACAATGGCTAGCAGGTTTCAATTTAAAACATGGCCATTGATATCATTCTTTATCGAAAAATCGAATGGCCCAGATCATTTTCCACAATAGTTACAAGGCCTCCTAAAAAGTCACCGGCCACATCACCAGTCGAAAACCAATGAGAAATGAACACCTTAGCATGACCGACACCTAGGACCCACGACTTACTTAAATTTTCATTAGATAGTTGTCGCAATGCCATGAAGACTATCTCTTGAGCATCTTTTCCTTGCGGTATCACGAAAATCACCAATCTTGATCAAATTTTAACTTGTCTGGATGATGAAAACCCTCACCCCATTGACAACTTTCCACATCAGAAACCCATGACCAATCAGAAGCAGACACCTCAACAATAATTGACAGCGGACCCACTGCACAATTGGCTTAAATTAGAGGGTGGTCACATGATCACAAAGGGGAAGAATATTCCTTACGATCATATGACAACCGTAGATCTAATCACACTATCATCACCTAAAAAAATTGGGCCCACTCAGTCACAACAGCGCACATAGGAAATGCTAATGTCAAAGATAAGCTGCGAAGATGTGAAGAAGTAGAAAAACTCTCGGGTTTTATATTTAGACAATTTTTTGAAAACCTACGAAATAAAACAAGCTATTTCGTGTGGATCTTAAAACAACCATAAATTCTTGGTGGTAACATTTTAGAACATGCGCTTTTAACCAGACCTTGGAAACTCAAAGAACTATCATATGCTAAGGGTGTAAGCCACAAAACATAAAAAATTTAGCTCATAGACCAAAATTGTGTCACAACTAGGGCAGGGCATTTCATTTGGATTTTTACATATCAGACCATGCACCTTGGACTGAAGCATACTGTCATGAAAAAGAACCTAAGGCTAAGGGCACAAGCCATGAAACATTGTGGATTTTGGGCGCAAGCCAAAAATAAGTTTCAGCAGGGTAGGACAAATTCATAGAATCACTGCAGGGAAATAGGCCTTTTCATAGGATTTTTCTATGACAGAAAATGACCTAACAGGCTAGGCTCGAACCTTGTGGGAGCCTCATTTCACTCCACCTGTGGCTAAAAAATTGTATGATAGGAAATTTTTTGGGTAACATGGATATAACATATTAAATTGATACATGCATAACATAGTAAACTAAAGAATATGCATGACAGTAAAGAAAATGAACTCATAACACATTATTTGTTCTCGAGGAAAACTTGGCCAAGGGAAAACCCCGGTGGGGAGGGTACCCACAAAGATCCACTAATCAAAAGTATCATGTTAAGGATGTTGACCCTATTAGGAGCCTATTACATGCATATAGTGTCTCAATCCTGATTAAGGGACTTTAGGCCTTGTTAGAAGCCTCAACCTTGCTAAGAGTTGGTAGTACAAAATATGATTACTAGATGAGCCCACTGCCCAAACAAGTAATGTACAATGATTGCTGATTACAAAATATGGCAAGGTACATAACCTTATACTTCTTGCTTTCTTTCACAAATTCGCATCAATATCTCTTCGCTATATGTTCTCTATATCATCTATATCATTACAATTGCTTGTCATTTTCACTTTTACAAATGCCTTATATTTATACAAGTTATTAAGGCTAATAACTCTTACAGTCGGCTTAACAAAAGCATTATAAAAAATACATATTTACCCAAGGGTTAACATCTAGAATGTCATCCATTTATATTGTTAAGATATTATTTTGATAAACAAAATAATCTCTTAACTCTTTACCAATTATGTCTTCATATAATGTCATGTTGGCTTAACACTATCTTAGGTAAAACCATCATAAATTCTTTCGTACATGCCGTACTAACTTGCACTCTTAGGTGAGTCTTCTATAGTCATCATAGTATCTATGTTCAAGTGTGCAAGCACTGAACTTATTCCAATTATCATCACTGATCAAAACTATCTCCGGGTACACTGGAAAAACACTGTCTTATACTTAGACAATTTTTCTTTGCGCTCTGACATATTTGCTCTTTGTCATATGTGATCTTCATGTAGATCATATGCTACCATAATGAAAACATCTAAGTATCTAACTCATCCAAATTTCCAGCAATCTCCCCCTTTGTCATTGGTGGCAACATATGAGAAAATTGGCTAAGTCATAACACTTCAAAAACTCAAAATTATGGCCATAACAAAAAAAAAAATATATGTTGTCCTTATAAATCCATATATCTTAGCTATATCATGTACTCCCCCTAAGAATATACATTCTTATCATATATAACAATTTTCTGCTAAATATCTCTCCCCCTTTGACAACAATGACAAAAGGGTGCCAAAACTATTCTATAAAAAATGTGTATACCTTGATTCAATATTGCAGAGCTGGTAGGCTTGCAACACAATCTAAAAAATTTATCTTGATGCTCTCTATCTCCTTCTCCCATGCCTTCTTAATGGTGTATTCAATAGTGAGTAGTGCACATGATCCATAAGATGCTATTTCACAGGCTTGAAGGTTTGCAAAACAAAACTTCTGAAAAGATGTCTTTGATGAAAGACATTCTTCCAATTATCCTTCAACAATGCTTAACTTAATGGAAATATGCTCTCTTAGAAGAGAGAATATTTTTAGTTTGTTGTCCTTGTCATAAAATAGAATCCTTATTTCATCGTTAATCCTACTGATTTTCTTCTCAATGTCTAATATCTTCACATTGGGGCTGGCTAGAAGATTTACCTCTATTTGAATCACTGCTTCTTTGTCTTTAATCTTCTAAATTTCTTCTAATACAAGATTCTCAGATTTTGTACACTGAATGTACAAAGTTTTACCTCTATCTAAGTTCCTCCTCAGGTCTTTTATACATATATCCAGGCTATTGATGTCATTCCTGATATTCTGGCTTATGTCTAGAAGTAATTTGGCCTCATAGGCTGCTTGAGCCTTCACTTTAGCTATGTCAGATAAGTTAGTAAACTCATCATCAAATACATTCATAATTTTCTTAGCTCTTTCAAGAGGTTCTACCTCTATTATCTATGTAGTCACAATGCTTCAGAACTTCTCTATTAGTTCCTTTAGTGATCCTTCAAGGCTTTTCACCTTCTTATTCTTCCCAATTATCTTGTTTAGAGATGTGATCAATTCCATCTGATCATCATCATCAACTTCTTTTCCAAAAATTTCAAATATATATCCAAACTATGATTTCTTTATAGTCTCAGGTGTAAGACTGATTTCTGCTTGACTAGGAGCTTCTACTTTCTTCTTTGTTACCTTTTCTTCTCTCTTCTCTTCTCCTCTGGCACTGTCTTGCTCTTCAAAATTCAAAATGTCAACAATGTTTTCAAGATTCTTGAAAGGATTATCATCACCATCTAAAGTAATCTTAGTTCCTTCCACATGAATTGACTCATCTTCAATGTTTATAGCTGGTGGAGAAGGAATTCTCTGATGTTCAGCTTCCTTATCTTGCTTTGATTGTCCTGCTGCACTAGAGTGTCTTTCAACACTAGCTATCATTACTTTGACTATTGCTTTTTCTATTTCTCTGTTGATCTCTTCATATTTTCCTCCCATAATCTGAATGGTTCTTTTCTTTGTTCTTAGATGGGTGTTTAGTTCTTTCATGGTCTCCTTGAAATGTTCTTCATCTTTAACATCACATAATTTTCTTACAAGATTTTCTCTAATCTTATTGTCTTCTTCTATTGCTCTTTTCTTCCTGTTCACTAATTTCTATATAAATCATCAGGTATCTTGCCTTGAATTGTGTCAAACTTCTTATTAGATTGTATCATGTGTTTCACGATTGCATTTTCAAGATTCAATCTATCTGAATAGTCATAATACTTGTTAATCTTAGAGAAGTATCCATCTTGTATGATTTGTTCATTCACTTTTTCAATCTTAGGTTTCCATGTTTTCTTTTTCACTGGGGTATCTTCATCATCTTTTATTTCTGCTATCTTCCTTTGAACTGGTGGTACTAGTGTTTTCTGCCTTTTTCCTAGTCCAGTAGCAATTTCTTTTATTCTTTTACTAGGTGTAGATGAGGATGACCTTGTGGATTTCCTAACTTCTCGATCTTTCTCAACTTCCTCCACTTTTACCTTAATCTGAATGTTTGTTGGCTGTTCTGCAACTGATGAAAGGGGTGGAATAGACAAAATTTCCTTTTGTCCTATATCTCTGATGGCTACTGATGTTTGCTCAGCAATTACAAATTCTTGTTCTATCATTCCTGTGTCCTTTAGAATCTTATTTATTGTACTATCTAATCTCTTCTTAGACTGTTTCTCTTCTAAGATAGACTTTGCAGAGTTGAAATTCTCCTCAAAAGTCCCAAATCTATTAATGTGAATATCTAACTTGCCCTTAAGCAATCTACTCACATACTCTTCTATTTCAGCTTTAGTAATTTCATAGCCAAGAGGGTCTATGAATTCTACTCTAGGTTCTACTACTTCAATGAATGTAAAGTCAGTATCAACCATGAAACATATCTCATTCTTATATTTCTCAACTAAGGACTTTGGAATCCTTGATCTATTTTTCGTTAAAGTCTGAAATGTTTTTATTACCAATACTACACTCTCATTGACCTTGTCAACAAGATGTCTCCGGAATACTATGTTTATCATTTCCATTGTGGTCTTTCCATCATTCCAATCATCACCAATTGTAAATGGAAATCTTCTTAACAAATGAAAAAACATATAACTGATCAATGATGAGAATCTAAACTGGGAGTTCTTGGTCTTCTTTATCTTCTCCAAGTTCTCAAACAACTGAATTCTCAAAATTTCACACATGTCAACTTGAAATTTGTCAACACACATAAAGTAGGCTACATGTATCATTCCTACTACCATGTCATCTTCTCTAGAGTTAGCACATTAACTGTAAGGATCTTGCACAAATATCTAACATCATACTATTGTATCTTGCTAATCACTATGCCTCTACCATTGTAAGATGATTTTGTGTTATCTAATACTATTTTTCTCATGTTCTTCTCATTCAATGGAATGACTCCAATTTTAGATAAACTGGTTACTTCATGAATCAGGTCAGTTGTGATATCTATCACTTTGTCATCTAAACAAAACTTTTCATTGTGAATTTGCTCGGGATTATCTTAGTGCATTCTTCATCATCAAACTCATACTATAAGGAATACTTTATGATCTCATTATCTTTCAAGTGTTCAAACCCTACTTTCAATGACATATCTTGGTTGTAAAGCTTTTCATATTATTTGGTAAAATCACCATCACTGATGGTTTCAAGTTTGCATTCCAAATAACTTCTAACATTCTCTAAGTGTAGAACTCCATTTGGTACGGATGATAAAGCTAATTTAGGGCCTTCCTCCAAGGGTTCTATTGGTTCCCTTTTGATCTTAGGTCTAGTCTTATCTCTTACATTATGAATCAATGAAACATCCATGACTACTAGAAATTCTTTAATCAATTTATAGATCTACTTAGTAAAATACCTTGATTCTGCGATTTAGGGTTGCATAGATTCGACACGAAAATCCTTCACCAAATCCTTGCAAACTTCTTTCAATCACTTCTCTTTGATCTCCTTAGAACTTGTAATTTTCTTAATGATCAAATAATACTGATCATAACCTTTTAACCTTTCAATCTAACAAAATCTGACATTGCATTCAATTCCTTTGCCGCTTCTTTCCAAAAAAGTTGTTTTTGCTTACTTGCAAAACTTAAAACTTCTTGCGATCTTGCATAACACAATATTATCCTATGTGCTCTTAACCATAGCATCAATACATCATATGCTACCTTGCATTAACTGTACAAGACTCAATTCATCCTATAATAACTTGTATACTATCCTAAGTTCCCATTCTACTGTACTTTTCATGAATTAAGTACTTTGAGATGGGTTAGGTAGAGTTTCACTCTTACCATTAGATACTTCACCTTTCTAATTACCTTCAGTGCTAAATATATCTCCTTGATTTTTGGCTTTAGCAAAATTCACTTCTTCTTAATTACTACAACATCCTCTTTGACTGTTACTTGCATTTTCATTTCTCCTTGCATGACTTCTAGGGTTAGGGTTAGGATGAGAAACCCTATTATTCGTTCTGCAAAACCTTGCTATATGTCCAATCATGTTACATATTTGACAAACTATTCCATTTTTTCCATATCTTGGTCCTGACTGGTTGATTTGTGATCTCCAATTTTTGGCAATGTGTCCAACTTTGTTGCATCTATAACATACTACTCCATTTCTTCTATTCATATCTTCAGTAGGTCTCTTATCTACATGGTTAGTATTTCTAAACATTCTACTACTATTATTTTTCTCAACAAATTTAAGTTTTCTACATTCAATAGCTCTATGTCCAAAACCATGACAATTATAACAATAACCATTAAGAGGTTTAAATTTCTTACCAGTACAATATTTCTTCATATGACCAAAAGTATTACAAGCAAAACATATACCTTTAAATTCTCTTTGCATACCTTTAGGTGACTCTTCTTATTTAGGTGGTTCTTCTTCTTTAGGTCTATCTTCAAATTTGTCAACTTCATCCGACTTCTTTTCTTCTATGCTTTTAGACACTTTCAGATCTGGTTCCTTTCTCTCTTTACTCTCTTTAGATGAGTTAAATCCAAGACCAATTTTATCATAGAATGGCTTTTGATAAGATAATTGTTCATCAATCTTCTCACTTGTTGAATATAGTCTCTCAAGTTGCTGCTTAGATTGAGTCAGTTCACCTTTCATAATTGTATTGTACTTCTCAAGTTTAACATACTGCAATTTGGTTTTCTCAAGTTTAGATGTCACTTCACAAAGTTTAGATTTCAGATCTTCTTTCTCAGATTTTAGATTTTATTCTCAGATTTTAGATTTGCTTCGTTATTGCTATTTCCATCTTTCAAATTCAACTTCAGATGTACTAACTTCAGTTCATGTTTAAGGATCTCATTTTCTTTTTCCATGTTGTCATTGTTAGAGTATCTATTTATCTTCACTTATTAATTATATCATGTTCATTTAATTATTAAGTTGTCTATATACTCAATTTTCACTTAAGCTGTCTCTTAGGTGCATATAATTAATATTTTATATTAATTATATTGCGCAACCTAGATTTTTGCCTTTTAGGGTTTCATTCACCTTATAGGTTGAACTCTTGTAATTATTGTTGATTATCTTGGAATACAATTTCTCTCACACCGCTGAGATTTCCAAGCTCTTGCTTTTCTATCTTCTTGGTTTTGTTTCAGCAACAGGTTAAATGCATGCAGGTGTTCTTGGCATTCTGTGAACTTGGATTTCTCAACTTCTACATGGTATCAGACTTGTTCTTAAAAAAGTACACCCATGTGTGCCTGGAGAAGTCATCAATGAAAGTAAGCACATATCTAGCATTCTTATGTATGGCATTCATTACACATCAGGGGTTCCTCACATTGTTGGCTTCACTGACTTAGATTGGGCTGGTGATGTTGATGATTGAAAGTCTACTTTTGGCTTTGTCTTTTGTCTTGGCTATGGTCCTATCACATGGTCATGCAAGAAGCAGCATGCTCATGCACTTTCATCTATAGAGGCTGAGTACAGAGCAATAGTGCATGCTAGCCAGGAGATTTTATGCCTTCGACAGTTGATGACTGAGTTTGGATTTCCTCTTGATCATCCCACAGTTCTGTGGTGCAATAATCAAAGTGCTATTCACATTTCCCACAACCCAGTGGAGCATTAGCACACTAAACACATTGAGCTTCATATGCATTTCATTTGTTAGCAGATTCAGAATGGTGTTCTCTCTTTGGAGTACATTCCCACGGACACGCAGGTTGCTAACATCTTCACCAAACCTTTTGCATCTCCATGCTATCTTCAATTGCATTCTATGCTTGGGGTGATGGAAATTGTCCTTGGGGGTTCTTGTTGAGGCCTTCCTTCATGTCTTTTTTCAGCATGTTTTTTCTATCTATTTTTGGAGAGGGGTTTTTCCCACTGGGTTTTCTCCTTTATCTCCAGTTTATAGAGATTTCCTTGTATTGGGTACCTGATCAGGCCTTGTTGTCGGGACCCATTTCCTCCTTTCATAGCTATGCTAGGTTAGCTTACCTCCTGAACTTCACTTAAGGGGGGGTGTTAGAGTATCTATTTATCTTCACTTATTAATTAGATCATGTTGATTTAATTATTAAGTTGTCTATGTACTCAATTTTCACTTAAGCTGTCTCTTAGGTGCATATAATTAATATTTCATATTAATTATATTGCGTAACCTAGCTTTTTACCTTTTAGGGTTTCATTCACCTTATAGGTTGAACTCTTGTAATTATTGTTGATTATCTTGGAATACAATTTCTCTCACACCACTGAGATTTCCAAGCTCTTGCTTTTCTGTCTTCTTGGTTTCCTTTCAGCAACAGGTTAATTGCATGTAGGTGTTCTTGGCATTCTATGAAGTTGGATTTCTCAACTTCTACAGTCATCACAATCTTCAATTTGAATTGTAGATTCCTTTTCTGATTTCAAATCTTCCAACTTCTTTTTCAGTTTCTCAATGAGGTTCTTTGCATCATCATATTTTCCTTTCAGAGTGTCTCTTTCTTCAGTAAGCATATCAATCTGTTCAAGAGCTTCGTCAAGATTCTTCTATAGCTAATCCATATCCATATAGATCTTACTCAAGATGCTAGGCTTTCCTTGAATGATTCTTTTCTGAGTAACTAAGCTCTGATACCAATTGTTAGAAATAAGGAATACTGAGGGGGGGGGGGGTGAATTAGTATTCTACAAACTTTTACTTTTGCCCAATTATGGATATAATAGATTAACTTGATACATACATAACATAGTAAACTAAAGAATATGCATAACAGTAAAGCAAATGAACTCATAACACATTATTTATTCTCGAGGAAACCCTAGCCAAGGGAAAACCCCGATGGGGATGGTACCCACAAAGATCCACTAATCAAAAGTATCTTGTTAAGGATGTTGACCATGTTAGGAGCCTATTACATGCATATAGTGTCTTAGTCCTAATTAAGGGACTTTAGGCCTTGTTAGAAGCATCAACCTTGCTAAGAGTTGGTAGTACAAAATATGATTACTAGATGAGCCCACTGCCCAAACAAGTAATGTACAATGATTGCTGATTACAAAATATGGCAAGGTACATAACCTTATACTAATTTCTTTCTTTCACAACTTCACATCAATATATCTTCACTATATGTTCTCTTTATCATCTATATCATTACAATTACTTGTCATTTTCACATTTACAAATGCCTCATATTTATACAAGTTATTAAGGCTAATAACTCTTACAGTCGACTTAACAAAAGAATTATAAAAAATACATATTTACCCAAGGGTTAGCATCTAGGATGTCATCCATTTATATTGTTAAGATATTAGTTTGATAAACAAAATAATCCCTTAACTCTTTACCAATTTTGTCTTCATATACTATCCTATCAGCCTAACACCATCTTAAATAAAACTGTCATAACTTCTTCCGTACATGCCATACTAACTTGTGCTCTTAGGTGAGTCTTCTATAGTCATCATAGTATCTATGTTCAAGTGCACAAGCACTGAACTTACTCCAATTTTCATCGCTGATCAAAATTGTCTTCGGGTACACTGGAAAAACATTGTCTTATACAACATTGTCTTATACTTAGACAATTTTTCTTTGGACTTTGACATACTTTCTCTCTATCATATGCGATCTTCATGTAGATCATATGTTTCCATAATGAAAACATCTAAGTATCTAACTCAACCAAATTTCCAACAGATAATGCCATCACGAAGGTATGAGTAAATGGAACCATAACGGGATGACTCATGACCAAAAAGGGTACAAATGACATGACTTTCTTGGGAGTCATAGATAGGGTGATGTAGCTCTTCCACCAGGAATTCAAATTTGGATTCATGTTCCCCTAACTAAAGAAGTGAAGCAAGTGTAGCCGTAGCATCAATTGCTTTATTTTTTGTTCTAGGAATTTGCTAAAATGTGACAAATGTGAAGTATCGTTTCAAGGAATCAACCATTTTCTTATAAGGTACCAGTTTCTCATCTTTTATTTGATATTCATCATTAACTTGGTTGATTATCAACTATGAATCCCCATAGATGTGTAACTCTATGATTTTCCATTCTATGGCCATCTTCAGTCTATTTGTTAAAGCTTCATGCTCAGCAATGTTGTTTGTACATGGGAACAATAACTTTTAAGACTTAGGAATCATGTACCCATGAGGAGAAACAAACAAAACACCAACTCCCAAACCATTTTGCATAAGGATCCTTCAAAGAACATCTTCCATTTTCTTTCAGTCATATACATGAGGTGTTCATTTGGGAATTCAACTTGAATAGGTGCATTATCTTGTATTGGGAAATCAGCCAATTGATCTGCTATAGCTTGTCCTTTGATTTCTTTATGCTCAATGTACTCTATGTCAAATTTTGAAAGGATCATCATCCATTTAGCAAGTCTACCTATGAGGGCAGCCTTACCTAGTAAATACTTGAGTGGATCTATTTTTTCTATGAGGTGGATAGTGTGCGCAAGCATGTAATGTCACAACTTTTGGGAGGAAAACACAACTGCAAGACAAGCTTTCTCAATGCCAGTGTATTTAACCTCATATGAAACAAGAGTGCGACTAATGTACTATATTTCTCTTTCTTTCCTATGTTCATCAAGTTGAGCTAGTAATGCCCCCAAGGAAGATTCTGTTGCTGAAATGTATAGAATAAGTGGTTTCCCTAGGATGGGAGGCATTAAAATGGGAGGATTTGCCAAGTATTTCTTGATTTGATCCATGCTCTTTTGACAATCCTCATTCCAAACACATTTGACTCCTTTGTGAAAGTTCTTGTTAAAAGGTTGAGCTCTATTTTCCAATTGTGAAATGAACCTCCTTATGGATTGAAGACATCCTTGAAGACTCCTCATTTAACTAATGTGTTTAGGAGGTGGCATATCTATGATTGCTTGGACTTTTTCAAGGTCTACCTCTATTCCTTTTGCTGAAATGATAAATCCTAGTAGTTTTCTAGAGGTGACACCAAATGCACACTTTTTAGGATTTAACCTTAGTTGAAATTGTTCGATGTGATCTAGAATGACTTCTAAATCATCTAAGTGTGTGTCTCTTTTCTTAGACTTGGCCAAGGTTTCATCCACATAATCTTCCATGTTTTAATGCATCATGTCATGAAAAAAGGTTTTCATAGCTCGTTGATAGGTGGCTCCTGCATTTTTTAATCCAAAAAGCATAATGTTCCAACAATAGGTACCTCATGCACAAGTAAATGTAGTGTTTTCTTGATCTTCAAGAGCTATCTTAAGCTGATTATATCCAAAAAAACCATCCATCAAGGAATAAATCTCATAACCTACAGTTATGTCCACTATCATGTCTATATTGGGAAGTGGAAAATCATCCTTTGGGCATACTCTATTGACATCTCTAAAATCTATGCAAATTTGAATGGATTTATCATGTTTGGAAACTGGTACAATATTTGATATCCATTCATCATAGTCAATAGCTCTTATGAATCATGCACCAAGGAGTTTCTCTAATTCTGCTTTGACTAGGAGAGCTATGTGAGGATGCATCTTTCTCAATTTCTATTTAACTGGTTTGACACTTGGAGCTATGGACAATTGATGCATGATAAGATTAGTATCCAACCTTGGCATATCTAAATAATTCCATGCAAAATTGATCTTCTTTTTCTGTAAGAACTTAGTGTAAGCTTCTTTTTCTTGTGGTGACAAGGACTGAGCCAAGTGTACTATCTGTACCCAAATTGACTATTTGTGTTGGTTCAATAAGCACTAAAGATCTATCTTGAAAGTAGCTAGGGAGATGATCAAGTACCTCATCCTTAGGTGCCTCAGAGAGGTTTTCACCCTTGGATATATCATTTCTTTTTACTTTTTTTGGTTCTGACACCGCCATGTAGTGGTTTTCTCCATCATAACTCTTATTCTTTTGATTTTCTTTTCTTTTTATTTTGTGACTAAGGTACTTGATGTCTAGCTCTATCATGCTGGTAGTCGGTTCACTGGTGGAAGAGACTACGGGTTCAATGGCATTCGAGTAACAGGTTATCTCATAATCATTTTGGAACATTAAGAGCTCAAGTTCTTGATAGTGTTGGGACCAATCAATGAGGTTAGGATGAACAAGAGGTAAGTCAATGACTGGTTCAAGGTTGTGAATTTGAATGATATCATCTCTGGTGACCAAAGAGTCAGAGTTTGTCAAGTATCCTTCTAAGCTACCCAAATCGGGATTCATCCTAACAAGTGAAGAATCATCCACTAATGCAAAATGTGGGTTCAAATCCTCCAATCCTACACGCAACTTGTCAGCTACCTCAGGTTGAGAACTATAAGTGTGGATGACATCAACATCGATGTCAACTATAGAAGGATCTCAGAAGGAGTTCCATTCATAATCATATGAACTTATGTTTGAACTATGACTAGGATGTTTACACCATAAAGGTTTGGGACATCTTGATGTGGAAGCTCTAATGTCATCAAGGGTAACACCTCTCTCCATCAAACGAACAATATTCTTGCATTGACATTATCTGATGGGATCTTCTACATTTGATTCATCTTGTTCTAAGGTTGCAACTGTCTCATGAGTGACTAGACTATCTAAATCTTTCCAAAGGAGATTAGTGGAAGGGACCCAATCCTCACACATATCTTGCTGATTTGTCAAATTAGGTATGTATTCTAGTTCATCTTCACTATCTGACTCATTAAGAATAGGAGAAGTGTTCTTTTTATGATTTGAAAATCCTGGGCTAACTGTATTCTTAGACTTGCATCCAAAAAGAGCATGATCAAGAGGTTCAACTCTAGCATCCAATCTATGACTAAGAGGGCCATGTCCAGGATAGCCCATCTTTTTGACAAAAGTATACCCTCTTCCATAAGCCTTAGGAGAAGGAGAGAAGTTCTCATTATGCATGTATTTCTCTTCTCTATAAATCCAGTCTTTAAAAACCACCTCTTCTTTTTCATCTTGAATAGGAACTGACGACTCTACAAATGTACCAAATAAAGTCATAGCTAAAGAGGAAGGTCTCATTTCTTGTGAAGGCCTGCCATAAGACCTAGGTGAAACTGGTAGCATCATGAAGGAGTTGAGTTGATACCCCCCATGTCAAGGAGGTCTACTGACTTGAACTTGTCTTTACATTCAACTAAGGTCGCATTGAAGTCTTCTACTTCTCTATTGAGGGGAACATGAGCACTCACTAAAACTGAGTTGACAGATAAACTACTATCCCCAGGTATACAAATCTCTACTCCATTGTAGGGGAACTTAACACACTCATGATAGGTAGATGACACTACTTTCATATCATGAATCCAAGGTCTACTAAGTAAGATATTATACGCAACGGGACTTGCATCAAAAATTTAAAATAAAATATCCTTCTCAATAGGGCCAATCCTAACAGGAACGATGGCCAACCCCTTGGAAATTTTTTCCGCCTCATCAGAGGCTTTGATAGTGATCTTCTTTTTGGTATCTATGACTTGTGTTGGTTCTCGAATAGGATTTTACACTACATGAGACACCAATATACCTAAGACTGATTTTGGGAATGGTCAATTCCAAATATGGGGAGATCTATAGGTAACTGGACCAACTATAGGGACAAGACTACCCTCTACACTTCTGGCTTTGCAGAACCAAGGTGGGTGCACCTAATCTAGTATAATAGAACACTTCTTTACAACACTAGGACTGGATTGAACAAAGCAAATAATAGCAAGAAAGTACTAAATGATAACTAGTCATTCATTGACTCTCCATTGCTATGAAATAATTGAGGCCTAAATACATAAAACTAAAAGGTTTGAAAGGATTTTAACTTGATTTCTTGTAGAATGTAAACAACCATTCCAAACTAGCATCACTACAGGAGATACTGATTTTTGATCAGTGCCTTGTCCATTGGGCAATATATCTGAGATAAATACAAAATACAAGAACATAGATTCCAAGCCATAAACACAATAAAATAGATTCATACACTGCTTACAAACATCCTTTTAGTTGAACCAAATGAATCTATGTTTATTTCAGAGACCTTTAAGTTGATCCTAGATCAAGGCTGAGAAATAAAACACATACACAGATAAACTCTGAGCAATGAATCATAAAACCCAAAACTCAAGAAGCACAACCAAAGGATAGATCTAAAAACTAAAAACTGCATTAAGTATAAGGATTCAAACTCCTATATTACAAACTATTCCAATTTAATATTTTAGTGCATCATTGTGGGTACCATCCCCACTGGGGTTTTCCCTTGGCCAGGGTTTCCTCAAAAATAAATAATGGTGTTATGGGTTATGTGTTGTGTGTTAATGTTCTTTTCATTTCAACATTAATATGATTTATTTGAAATTGGTTGAAGTTTAATTTAAAGTGGTGTAATACAGACTCACCCCCCCTCTCAGTATTACTTAATCCTAATAATTGGTATCAAAGCTATTGACCCTTGGAGAGAAAGTGTAACAGCTTAAGGGAGATCATAATAGATTCAAAAAGTTTGCAAGAGAGATTTGAAGTAGCACTTGATGACTTGGCAAAGAAAAGGCTGAGAATGGTGAATTGAAATTCAAATTAAGAAGAGAAGAAGGTTTCATCAAGAAACTAAAGGAACAGCTTGAAATTTCAAAAAGTCAGAGACAAGACTGTCAGAAATAGGAAATACTGAGAGGGGGGGATGAATTAGTATTTCAAAAACTTTTACTTTTGCCCAATTATGGATATAAAAAATTAACTTGAAGCTTGCAAAACAAATTAAACTAAGCAAACTAAATAACAGGCATAGCAATAAACTAAATGAACTCATAACACCATGTTTTTTCTTGAGAAAACCCTGGTGAGGATGATACCCACAACTGATCCACTAATCAAAAGTATTTGGTTAAGGATGTTGACACTGTTAGGAGTCTATTACATACATATAGTGTCTTTGTCCTAGTTAAAGGACTTTAGGACTTGTTAGAAGCCTCAAACCTATTAGAAATTGGTATTACAAAATAGAATGTTTGCAATATGAGCTCACTACCCAAACATGCAATATACAATGATATCTAATACAAAGGTAAAGTACATAACCTTTTTCTACTGTCGAATAGCTTTCCTATTCTAATTTAGCTTTCTAGGCTCTTCACTTTCATACATAGAGTCTGCTTGCTTTCCGTCTTACAATAGACAACTTTGCATTACATTACATTACATCATTCATTTATACTCATTTGCATTACATGCTTCTTACATAAATACAAGTTATTACAATTAATAACTTTCAGTCAACTTACAAAACATAGACTCTTTCCAAAATACAAAATTAATTCATGCTACCTAAGGGTTAACATCTAGGATGCCGTCCCTTATATTGTTAGGTTATTATTTTGATAAACAAAATAATGCCTTAAATTAATATTTTCATTCTGTCTTCTTACTCTGTTCAAGTCGGCTTCAACATTGTCTCTATAATTCTTTAATATCTTCTTCCGTACAAGTTGTACAGACTTCCACTCTCACATGTGGCTTTGATATACATAGAATTATCCATGTTCAAGTGTGTATGCATTGAACCTTCTTATGTGAATGTCGCTAACCAAAACTATCTCTGATTAGACTGGTAAACATTGTTGTACTTAGACAATTTTCACTTGCGCTCATACGAAACTAATTCCTTCTATTATGAAATCATCATGGTAATTATATGTTTCCATAATGACAATAATTTGATATCCTACTTAGCCAAATTTCCAACAATCTCCCCCTTTGTCATTCGTGGAAACGTATGGGAAAATTGGCTAAGTCCCAAAACAAAACTTTAAGATACAAAATTATGGCCATAGAAGTTTACACAACTACTTATATCTTTGAAATATCTATACTCCCCCCTACTTCTCTCCCATTGACAACAATGACAAAGGTGTCAAAAAAACTTATGTCAAAAATTGTTTTACCTTAAAATTTTAGGATTGCAAGGCCGGTAGGCTTGCAACGTGCAATCTGTAAAATTTATCTTCAGGGTCTCTATCTCTTTGCCCCATGCCTTCTTTACTGTATCTAAAACACTTAGAAGTGCACAAAGGCCAAAAGATGCAATTTCACATGCCTTTAGATTTACATAGTAAAATTTTCCATAAGATGTCTTAGAAGAAAGACATTCCTCCAATTAATTTTCAAGAATTCTCAACTTTATTGATACATGCTCTCTTAATAGATCGAACATTTTCAATCTCTTCTCCTTCTCATCATTCATAAGTCTCATACCATCATATATTTTTATTATGATCCTCTCAATGTCTGAGATCTTCACATTAGGGCTTGACAAAAGGTTCACTGCCACTTGTAACTCTGCCTCTTTCATCTTTTTCTTCTCTACTAATTCTAATGTATGAATTTTTGATTTTGTACATTGAATGTACAATGCTTTTCCTCTTACCAAACATCTTCTTAATTCCTTAATAAAAATATCTAGATTGTCTATATCATTTCTAATATTCTGACATACATCTTGAAATATTTGAGCATCATGGGTTGCTTGGGCTTTCATTGTGGCTATATCTGATAGGTTAGTGAATTTTGTATCAATATCTTTCACAACCTCTTTTTCTTTTCCCTATGGATCTGCCTCACTGATTTGACTAGATATTGTACTTTGTAGCTTCTCAGTTACCTCAAGTAATGTTCCTTCAAGGCTTTTTACCTTCTTATTCTTCCCAATAATTTTGTTCAAAGATGAGATCAACTCTATTTGATCATCATCCTCAACTTCCTATCCAAGACTAGTAAATATTGATTCAATCTATGGTTTCTATACTGATTCTGCTTCTTCCTTAGGCTTAGGATTGATTACAGTCTACTTAGGAATTTCCTACTCTGTTGTTGTTGCATTATTTTGTGGTTCCTCTTGTGTTATTTCTACCTCTTTCTCTTCTTCCTTGGTTTAATTTCTTCTTCCTCATTTACTACCATGTGTAATACTGCAAAAATGGGCTATAGGTTCATTAATCTTCTATATCGACACATCAAACAAAATTGACATTGAAGTCCTAACCTAAGGCACATCGGCACATCATTGAATCCTAATTGATTATCTCAAATTCTGCATCGGGGAATATTCTTAGTAATATTCCTAATCATCATAATTATCTTTAATTTAATAGTTATTTGGTGATAAATCCTATTTATCCTAAAGTTTGATTAATTGAATATTCTCAATATTTAATTAATTAGATTTGATTCTGCCACTTAATTATTTAACTAAAGTTAATTCTATTTATTCCTAAATTGTATTATTCAATTTTGACTATAAATCCAAAATCCTATAAATAATTGGTTAAATTCTTATTTAATTAATTAAAGCAAGTTGTCAATTTTTAATAATATTATTTTTGAATAAAAGTTTCATTTAATAATTGATTAACCCATAAATCAATTGTTTTATTTTTCAAAATTAGTTAAGTTGAGAATAAATCACTTTATTTTTTTTTTATAATTTATATTAAAACATGCACAATCACAAAAGTAGATAACTATCAATTATCAATTAAAGCTAAACTCTATTTTGAGTTGATATCTGCTTTTGCATATTTTTGTGAGTTAAACATCCTTTATTTAAAAATAACTCAAAAATCAACCTGAGTTATTTGAGTGATTTATGGCTTTCTTCGATGCATCCTCAAAGCCCTAGATTTCTATAAATTAAGGCCTCATCTCTTCATATCAACATCTCATAATTTTGCAAACTTATGCTGGCGAATTGAAATTCAGAAAAATCAAAATCTTTGTGAATCCAAGCTATTGTGAGATCATTCTTGTTTTTGAGCATTGCATATCATTGTTAGATCAATTCATAGCATATCAATTTCATCTAGCATAAATTCATATCAAGTTTTCATCCTAAATTGCATAGAAAAACCAAAAATATAGATTAATTGCATTCATATTTCATATCAATTTGCATTTAAATCCTTTGTTTAGGTGTCATCAAGGTCACTAATCTCAGTCCAATCTAAGAATACATACTTGCACTTACTAGAAGGCAGTAAATCGCCTGGTTAGATTAGTTTTTAATTATTTGCACAATTTTGATTTTAAGCTAACCTCTAATGTTTTGCTGAAGTGTTGTGTTTACAGCTAGGTACAAAATTCACACACATCATTCAAGTCTGTAAAATTAAATTTTGGAATCATATCTTTCCTTAGTAATCAAGACAACAACCACATCTGGTTGCTGATTCATCAAAAAGACCTCATCACTTGGGGCAAATCAATCATCGCTCGGGGCATATTAGATTCATCGAGATCCATATCAATCTAGTATTCTCTTAATCTTGTAAATTGTATCAGTTTTTATAACTATCGGTTCAATTGTGTTATTTCCTTGGTTCTTCAGAAACTGAAGGGTTCAGATGTGATACCAATGTCATTCTTATCAACAATCAGGTCTGGAATCAGTCACTCACTTCTTTGCAATCATAAGGTTTGAAATCAGGTGTTTTTGCACTTTTTCGCAATCGGTTCATTTGCTGTTATAGTTAACATTATCTTTGGTCATTCGGGACCTATTATCTTTATATCAAATCTTTCAATCAGCTTCTGTCTCATATCAATATCAGTTTCAAACATCAGTTTCAATATCATACACAGACTATCTTTGAACCACTGCGCTTCACACAGTAATTCAAAAAGGGCAAAATGTAATACCCCAAAAATGGGCTATAGGTTCATTAATCTTCTATATTGACACATCGAACGAAATCGACATCGAAGTCCTAACCTAAGGCACATCGGCACATCATTGAATCCTAATTGATTATCTCAAATTCTGCATCGGGGAATATTCTTAGTAATATTCCTAATCATCATAATTATCTTTAATTTAATAGTTATTTGGCGATAAATCCTATTTATCCTAAAGTTTGATTAATTGAATATTCTCAATATTTAATTAATTAGATTTGTTTCTGCCACTTAAGTATTTAATTGAAGTTAATTCTATTTATTCCTAAATTGTATTATTCAATTTTGACAATAAATCCAAAATCCTATGAATAATTGATTAAATTCTTATTTAATTAATTAAAGAAAGTTGTCAATTTTTAATAATATTGTTTTTGAATAAAAGTTTCATTTAATAATTGATTAACCCATAAATCAATTGTTTTATTTTTCAAAATTAGTTAAGTTGAGAATAAATCACTTTATTTTTTTTTTATAATTTATATTAAAACATGCACAATCACAAAAGTAGATAACTATCAATTATCAATTAAAGCTAAACTCTATTTTGAGTTGATCTCTCCTTTTGCATATTTTTGTGAGTTAAACATCCTTTATTTAAAAATAACTCAAAAATCAACCTGAGTTATTTGAGTGATTTATGGCTTTCTTCCATGCATCCTCAAAGCCCTAGATTTCTATAAATTAAGGCCTCAGCTCTTCATATCAACATCTCATAATTTTGCAAACTTATGTTGGTGAATTGAAATTGGGAAGAATCAAAATCTTTGTGAATCCAAGCTATTGTGAGATCATTCTTGTTTTTGAGCATTGCATATCATTGTTAGATCAATTCATAGCATATCAATTTCATCTAGCATAAATTCATATCAAGTTTTCATCCTAAATTGCATAGAAAAACCAAAAATATAGATTAATTACATTCATATTTCATATCAATTTGCATTTAAATCCTTCATTTAGGTGTCGTCAAGGTCACTGATCTCAGTCCAATCTAAGAATACATACTTGCACTTACTAAAAGGCAGTAAATCGCTTGGTTAGATTAGTTTTCAATTATTTTCACGATTTTGATTTTAAGCTAACCTCTAATGTTTTACTGAAGTGTTGTGTATACAGCTAGGTACAAAATTCACACACACATTTCTGGCACCCACCATGGGGCCCTGAAATGGGTTTCCCTTCATTTTTATCAATTTTCTATCTTTTGAAGTTAAGGGTTTCAAATGTTCTGGTATACTCTGCAGGACGTTACTTTTTCTATCAAAACTATCTGTACAGTGCAATTTTTAATTTGTCTGTACAATTGTCATACGAGTTTTGTCAGAAACTTGTACCAGGAGATACCCACTTTTGTATGACAATTGATTTGATCGAGGCTCGTATCATCAGAAACACATTATTGTTTGAAAGCCTGATTGTTGTATGATCTGATACCCATTATCATATGCATTTCTAGACTGTCGTATGGTCTGGTGCCCATTGTCATACGAGTTCTAGACTATCATATAGTCTGGTGCCTAGTGTCGTATGAGTTTTTGGATTGTCATTTGGGAGGTAACCCACTATCGTACGAGTTTTCATACTCGGTTTTGATTGTCATTTCACTTTTTTAGCCAATTTTCTAGATTTGGACTAACAGCTAACATTAACAATTGAAATTTGTTGTTTTTGATTGATTTCTCTTGATTTGGATTTGGGAAAGCACAAGAATTGCTAAAATCAGGTAAAAATCTACTAAGTGCATTGCGAGGAATTAAGGTAACTCTCTCAGCTGATAACATTTGGATTTGGATTAAAACGAACATCTTGCGTGTCTAGCTTGAGTGCCTCTTAGTTTTCATATCACACATTTCATTTGGGCTATAAAAATGAACATAGATTTGTTTTTCAACATCTTTGTTACACATATTAATTAGGCCCTATGAACACTATTCGTGGCTCTTGAGAGAGTGAGTTTCTAGTGAAACTCTTCTCAACGAAGGAACCTTTTTAGGTAGGGAGGATACTGAGGGAATCTCATGTTCCACTAGATCCATGTGTCTTCAACTTTTGATCGAGGCATTCTCTCTCCGGAGAGGTTGATAGATCATAAGGGGTTGATGTCATAGATCTTTGTGAGATAATCTTAGTCTTAGCATGTCGAATTAATCTATCTACTTTGTTTGGGTTAAAAGTGAAAAGGCTAGGGGATTATGCTCTACGTCCTTTTTGGATAGTACCAGAAACCCAAATCTTTGAATCTAGAACTAGTCTCCACATGGTATATCTTGTGAGTCACCTTTAGAGAGGGTTAACTGTAGTGGACATTTCCTTAATTGGGTCAACCACATTAACAGAACCTCAAGCGGTAATAGCCATTTTCACTATGGTAGTGATAGTTGCTATATAAATGTCCTTGTGGAAGAAATCTTCATAGGTGTGGTTCATTGTTGGGTTGTCAGATTTCCCTAGCAGCTCCTGATTGATTAAATTCTCGGACTGTGTCAAAACCCTAGTGCACCGGGATTGAAGTTCAACCCTTTGGATCATAAAAGTTGCAGAGTCAAACCGTTACTAAAAACCCTAGAGAGGCCAAATTTTCATTTTTTAGGCATATGTGTGTTATTGCAAAACTTTTTGGAACATACACAATTAGCACTCTTAAGGATTAGCACAAATAAGTCACTTGATTGTTCATGCGCAAGGTTGCTTTTTGCCCTTGTTCATTATTTTCAGAAATGCTTGAAATCACTTGCTTGCTCTTTTGCGTGCCTATTTATCTATCTAGTCACTGAAAACAAACAAATCTATTACAATCCTTAAATCTGGACATTGAAATCTGCAAACAATCCAAAACTGAAAACCTCAAAAATTCACAAAAATTAAAGTGAAATTCCTTTCTGGAGTCAAACATCGTAAGAGTTTTGGTCAAGAGTTATTTCATTACTCCCTGATTATTGTACGGTAACTGGTACATTATTGTACGAGTCTGGCTGCCATTTAAATTCCAAAAATCAAAACACTACTATCAACTATTGTACAAGTTTTGCAATAGTCGTATGAGTTTTTAAATTGTCATTTCATGCTATACCCACTATCATACGACCCTATCAAAAGTCATTTCAAAAATTTTGAAAAGTTGTCAGAAAGTTGTCATAATTGTCAGAGACCCAACTTTTCCAGCCTATATCCAGAATCTGTCAAACAAATCACTGTGTCAGGAACAGAGTAGAAACTACTAAGAATCCAATCATTTTTCTAAAGTGGCCTTCTGAATCTGATTTAGCCTTTTGTTTAATCGATTTGAGTCTTTTTCATCTTGTGTCAAAACCTTGTCATAACTATCCAATCTTCAATCAACTATCAAAATGACTAAGTGTTGTGATATCTTGTTTGCTATCTTTTGGGAATCTACCCATACATCCAGGGCACAATATCCCTCATCTAAGTCAAATCTATGCTTCAATTAACCAAACCTTGACAAGGTTGCATCATTTGATCTTCTTGAATTTGATCTTTCTTCAGTTGTCTTCATCATATTCTTTTGTTTCACCCAAGGTTAATGGTGGAAACTAGATCTTCCTCTCACAAGAAATCTAGGGAAATATCTCATACTTTACCTTTTTCCTAGATCCAAAGTCCAACTTTTGAGCAACTCTATAATTCTAGTCTTTACGAGGATGATGGTCTTGGCAATTTTTTATTAAAAAATGGTTACATACCTCCTCCATCAACTCACGGAGGTAATCAACAAACTCCACCTTGATCTATCCCAGGGAGTCCTAAAACTCCTAACATGTCTCAAAGAATCAGTACACATGAGGAAGAAATTCTAATCACCACTATGATGAAGAAGATGCATGCTATGCAAGTCAAGCTTAACAAACTTGAGAATGAAAGGGAACCTAAAGAGTTCTCCATGGAAGCTCTATGCCCTTTTCCATTTGATGAAGACTTGTAGATGTCACCATGCCCCTAGATAGAATGTGAGCAATGTGACAACCCTTATGATACCTCTTCCACAGAAAGTGCCACATACTATGGTGACTATGATGATGGAAAATATAATGATACCTATGACACCTCTGTTCCTAAGAGTCCTCATCATGTGTTCATGCTTACTAGAAATGGGATGTCACATTGGATAGATCTTGATGGTGATCCATATGATTCTAATTTTGAAAGAGACTTTGATGATTTTTGTGAACAATACCTAGATGATACATCTACTTCTATTGAGGAAGAGAAAGCTTACCGAGCTGATTATAAACATGCATACTACAAGGATCTCTCCTCTAAGAACTCTCATGCTGAAGATAAAGATTATACTCTCAAAAAAGATCATGTTAATGCTGACCCTTTGTCTTGTGGTGGTTCCCTTCCATCCCCTAATTCCTCCAATACCCATACATTTCCTAAAGCTCCCAAGCCTATGAAATCTTTCACAAAACCTTCAACTGACACAAGTCCTAATACTTTTCATGCGGTTTCCTATAGTTATCCTCAAGGGCTACCTCTTAAAGAAACTCAAGCTAACCTTCACTTGGCTGCAAATACTTTCAATAATGATAAACCTAAAGAGCCTAAGCCTTTATACGCTATAATTCCTACTCCAGCTAGTCCTTTACCATCTCTTCCAAAGTCTTCCATACAATCCCAACATGCTTCCTTGTCCTTAGAAGTGGCTCCAATATGTCAAGAGGACTCTAAAAATGATAAAGAAAAGAACATAAAGAAAGATCAAGATCAAGAAACCTTCATGTCATCCAATCCTTTTCATGATGTCTCTTATCCATTCCATGGTTCTTTTGATCCTGCACACCCTTTCTCATGCATTCCATCATGTCTTAAGTCTTCTCCTAAGAAAGATCACGATACTACTTACACTGTTGAGCTTATTGACAATCAAAATAACCTTACTACACTTGCACTTTCCAATGATGATACTTCCATTAAGGTTGGTAAAAATGGTGCTGTTACTTCCAATGTTAAGCCTATTGAAAATTAAGAGAAAAATTATGTGCTTATGCTATCCAAAGATCCTTGTCAAGATCAAAGTCTTCCATCTTCTTGTTCTACCACTCCATGTTCGCTTCCACTTTCTACTCTTCCTAAGTCTTTGCAAGCTTTGAACAATCCTATCAAAGAAGGTGCTCATATTCAAGATGTCCACAATCCTATTGAAAATCCTAATGCTCACTCTAAAGATGTTGTTGTCCTTGGTTGTCACATAGATGATGATGAACTTATTGATTATCCTTTTGCATTTTCCACGTCCATCCTTGGACCTCCTCCACCAATACTAAGGGCTTCACGTCTGCCTTCCATTTTGGGTCCTTATGTCCCTTCACTTTCCCCTCCTAACTCTCCTAATTCACCATCCATCTTGGGTTGTTACATCCCTCCATCTCCCATCTTTCCTCAAGATCAACATAGATGCATACCCTTGAATCCTTTTCATCCACCCACCCATTTAAACCAGTCATATCCTCCTTCTTCCACAAGTCCCAAATTTTTTAGAAGTAACTTGAATGTTCAATACAAGAAAAAGAAGCAATACAAGAATCCATCAAAAAAAGAAGATCACCATGTCTCCTCTAATCGACATGGAGGCATAAAGTCAAAAGAGATATCTAAGAAAAAAACTACAAGACAAGTATGGGTTCCAAAATCCATCATTAAAGATATTCTCTCTAGATCATCGAAAAGAAATGAAAAGCCTATGGCTATATGGATTCCAGAGTCTCTCTTGAAAGAGTCTAGTGTTGAACAACAAGTGAAGTTGATATTCAAGCTTCCAAAGACTTCCACTTCATCTTCTTCTAAAAATATTCTTCCATTCCATGTGCCTAAACCGCAACCTCTGCTATCCATTCACCATATTTCTTCATTCACATTTCCTCCATCCTCTTGCCACCCTTCAAGGTGTGTGTTGATGTTAATCTTTCCTTCCTTTCCATCTACCCTTTCACAATCCTTCCATTCATTATCCTTCTACCTTCTATCCTTTTTCCTCATTTGCCTATTCCTCCTATCTTCCAACCTCACTCGCTTTACATAAAATCTTATCCTCCATTTTTCTCTTCCATCTCCCTTTCCCTATCAACATCTTTGAGAATATCATTTTGAATCCTTGGCATATCAAAGTTTATCCTTTCAAGGAGCATTATCTAAAAAGCTTGCCTTCTTCCAAAAAAAAAAAAAATAGAAATGAAATTTTTTTTTTGAAAATGTGCCTTGGTGAAAACCTGGAAACATGCACCTTGGTAGCAAAATTAAAGAGAAATAAATTCATCCTATGGTGAAAACCACTCCCTTGTGGCACCTTGGATAAGTACCATGATGAAAACCTGGCAATCAGGCATCATGCGTAGTTCTTCTACATATTTCATCCATTCCATCTTCTCTCTTTGATCTTGACAATGTTGATCTATACATGAACATTTGGCTATCTTGTGAGCTATCTTACAATGATCTTTCTTCCATTCCTTTCATGTTTAGCTTTCATATCTATCTTTCCCCATTCATTTTCACCTATCACTATCCTTTTCCCCTTTGGTCTTGATCTAATAAAAGAAAAAAAAAAGAGTAAAACATTGTGCTATGAAGCCTCTTGACATGTCTACTCCTTTGGACTACATCATGTCCTTCTTTGGCATTACACTTTTGTGACTTAGCCTATGCTAGCCTTTCATTGGTTGTCCAAATGTGCTTTACATGAAAATTTTTCCCTAGCTTGGGTACCCTTGAGGATTCCTTCCCTTCATTCTCCTTCATTCTCTTGTCTTCCATCTCTTCCAGTAGCTTGTCAATCCCTCTTGTTCTCCACCTTGCTAGACATTGGGACTGCATGATATGATCTTGCTTGGGAGTTTGCAATGGAAAAAGATGTTATCAAGTATTAGAAAGCCCACAGGGGCTACACCTTTCCCATCACTAAGAATCAGAATGCATGGTCTAGTAACTGATGATGACTACATAGTGTCTAGGTTGCAAGAACTTGAACTACTAAATGAGCGCAGACAAGCAGCGTATGATCATCTCAGAGTGTATCAAAAGAGAATGTCTAGAGGTTACAACAAGAAAGTTAGACACAGAGAATTTCAGGTTGGTGATCTAGTCTTGAGAGAAAATCCTAAAAATCAATCACATTGAGAACGCAAGGGGAAGTTTGAACCCAACTGGCTGGGTCCCTTTGTAATCACTAATACTTTTGGCTCTAGTGCCTATCAACTCTCAATGATTGAAGGAGAACAGCTCCAAGAACCAATCAATGTTCTCCATATGAAGAAATTCTATGGCTAAGGCATTCAATGTATGGTAAAATGTCCTAAAAAAATCTTAAAAGTCTGAAAAAGTCTTGAAAAAATGAACATCTTGGTGAAAACCTAGCAATAGGCGCCTTGATGATTTACAAAAAAAGAAAAAAAATCAAAAGTACAAAAAAATTGGAAAAATGAAATATACAAAAAAAATGAGAAAAAGAACAAGTGCCTTGGTGAAAACTTGGAAATAGGCGCCTTGGTAGCAAAAATAGAATCTCTACCAAAATGGTGAAAACCCGGCAAATGGGCACCACTTGTTTCAAAATGCTCCATCTATCAGTGTAATCTTGGTTTTTCCTAGCTTTCAGTCTTGTTTTAGTTTGTACATATCTCCCAGTTTGTTTTCAATAAGTCAGTCTATACACCAATCAGCTCAAGCGTCGGTATCCTATCAATGTTAAAACACTTGGGGGCACTCAATGTCATGTCCTATGGCCTCCAATGTATCTGAGACATATCATATCCAGTCAGAGTCCTTTGAATCTTCATCCGAGTTAGTCAATCAGTCTTGTCTCCAGAAAGGATTTTGCATCTACAACAATGCAATCAAACATCAAACATCAAATTGAAAACAATCTATGCTTTTTACATGCTTTTATCTCCTTGTATGCTTGCTGATTCGCATTGAGATTTTTTCATATTGTGTCCCTTCGAGCTCTTTGATGATGTCCTTTATAGGATTTAGAGAGTGATGACTGGGGGAATAATCTTTTCTTTGTCTTCTGCTTGTATGTGAAAATATAACAACTTTGGAAATTTTGGATTGAAATGGTGTCCGACTGTAAGAGCCTCTATCTCGAATTGGATGGCCACGCGTACCTCAACCATTGATACCCAAAAAATTCAATGAAGTTTGATCTAACTATTGTCTTTTTGAGTGAGTTCTTTCTCCTACTTTGAAACGTGGTCTTGCCTAAGGATGTGAATGATAAAGGGTCACTACGGGTAATTCACATTGGATTTAGAATGATCTCTTGGCTGTTTGATATGTTTGTACTACAAGGCATATTCAGGTCATCATGATGTTTATGTTTTGATGCTTATACAAATTGCTATATCAAAATGTTCATGATATTTAGGACATCCTAACGCTTGTGCCTTGGTGCTTATATCTAATCCAACATTCTGAAAACAAAATCAATATTCTTATATCCTTGGTTGTTGACCAGTGGGTGTTGTATTGATTCTTGTGCATACAAATCGATATTCATATGTCTATGGTTTCATAGCTAGTGGGAATTGTATTGATTTATCCGGTTACCTAAAAGTTCAATGATGAGAATGACCGACACATGATCAGTGACTAGGTCCTATGTCTTAGGTTGCATTTTCATATTAAGTGTCTCTTTGCATTTTGCAGGTTTGCATGATCTCAGAATGGTTAAATGAACTTCAATGCTTAAATGATTCTTCAAATCGCATCTTCAAATCTAACAAGAGTTGAATCTCACACAAAGGTTCCTCCAATGAAACAACAAGTAGAATCCTTTTTTAGGATCAAAATCAAAATCTGAGATCATTCATATTATTCACTACTTGCATAATTGACCTTCAATCATCACAGGAATCTAGAATTCAACTTAACTGATTATCTTACATCAAACTATCAAAATTTCAACTTGGTTTACCATGGTCAACTCATGGTTTAACCTTGTCAAACTTGGTCTCCAGGACCTCCAAATGATGTAGAATGCATTCTCGAACATGTTTAAACCACTTCTCAAATCAATGAACATGCTTCTACACTATCAAACGTTGACTTTTCTTGTCAAATTTCAATTTTAATCCCAAAGGGGGCATGGTATTGCACATCATTCAAAGTATGTAATCTAATTTTGAAATCATATCTTTCCTCAATAATCAAGACAACCACGTCTAGTTGCTGATTCATAAAAAAGACCTCATTGCTTGGGGAAAATCAATCATTGCTCAGGGCATATCAGATTCATCAAGATCCATATCAATCTAGTATTCTCTTAATCTTGTAAATTGTATCATTTTTTGCAACTATCCGTTCAATTGTGTTATTTCCTTGATTCTTCAAAAATTGAAGGGTTCAGATGTGATACCAATGTGATTCTTATTGACAATCAGGTCTAGAATCAGTCACTCACTTCTTCGTAATCGCAAGGTTCAGAATCAGACATTTTGACACTTTTTTGCAATCATCAGTTCATTGCTATTATGGTTAACATTATCTTTGGTCATTCAAGACCTATTATCTTCATATCAAATCTTTCAATCAGCTTCTATTTCATATCAATATCAATTTCAAACATTAGTTTCAACATCATACACAGACTGTCTTTGAACCACTGTGCTTCGCACAACAATTCAAAGAGGGGCAAAATGTAATACCCCAAAAATGGGCTATAGGTTCATTAATCTCTTATATCGACACAGTGAATGAAATCGACATTGAAGTCCTAACCTAAGGCACATCAGCACATTATCGAATCCTAATTGATTATCTCAAATTCTGCATCATGGAGTATTCATAGTAATATTCCTAATTATCCTAATTATCCTTGATTTAATGATTATTTGGGGATAAATCTTATTTATGCTAAAGTTTGATTAATTGAATATTCTCAATATTTAATTAATTAGATTTAATTCTGCCACTTAATTGTTTAATTTAAGTTAATTCTATTTATTCCTAAATTGTATTATTTAATTTTGACAATAAATCCAAAATCCTATGAATAATTGATTAAATTCTTATTTAATTAATTAAAGCAAGTTGTCAATTTTTAATAATATTGTTTTTGAATAAAAGTTTGAAAAATAATTGATTAACCCATAAATCAATTGTTTTATTTTTCAAAATCAGTTAAGTTGGAAATAAATCACTTTATTATTAAATTAATTCATAATTAAAACATGCACAATCAGAAAAGCAAACAACTATCAATTATCAATTAAATCTAAACTCCATATCTAGATTTTGCATTCAAATCCTTCGTTTAGGTGTCGTCAAGGTCACTGATCTCGATTACAATTTGAGAACACTTCACTTTAGTAAACACAACACTTCGTTTAGGTGTCGTCAAGGTTTTGTGAATTTTGTACCTGATCTATAGACACAACACTTCAGTAAAACATTAGAGGTTAGCAAAAATGAAAGCTACAAATAATGGAAAACTAAACTAACCAGGTGATTTACTGCCTTCTAATAGGTGCGAGTATGATGTTCTCAGATTGTAATCGAGATTAGTGACCTTGACGACACCTAAATGAAAGATTTGAATGCAAAATATAGATATGGAATGAATGCAATTAATCTATCTTTTTTTAATTTTTAGATGCAATTGTGATGAAAACTTGATATGAATCTATGATATGTAAAAATTGATATGAAATCTAATCTATATGAAATTGATATGCAATATAATTAATCTAACAATGATATGCTAAAATATGAATGATCTCACAAAGCTGTTGATTCACAAAGAAGCTTTGATTCTCCAGATGTCAATTCACCAACATAAGTTTGCAAAATTATGAGATGATTCATGAAGAGTTGAGCCTTGATTTTATAGAAATCCAGGGCTTTGGAGGTGCATGGGAAAAGCCATAAATCACTCAAATAACTCAGGTTGATTTTTGAGTTATTTTTAAATAAAGGATATTTAACTCACAAAAACATGCAAAAAGTAGAGTTCAACTCAAAATAGAGTTTAGATTTAATTGATAATTGATAGTTGTCTGCTTTTCTGATTGTGCATGTTTTAATTATGAATTAATTTAATAATAAAGTGATTTATTTCCAACTTAACTGATTTTGAAAAATAAAACAATTGATTTATGGGTTAATCAATTATTTTTCAAACTTTTATTCAAAAACAATATTATTAAAAATTGACAACTTGCTTTAATTAATTAAATAAGAATTTAATCAATTATTCATAGGATTTTGGATTTATTGTCAAAATTAAATAATATAATTTAGGAATAAATAGAATCAACTTAAATTAAACAATTAAGTGGCAGAATTAAATCTAATTAATTAAATATTGAGAATATTCAATTAATCAAACTTTAGGATAAATAAAATTTATTGCCAAATAATCATTAAATCAAAGATAATTAGGATAATTAGAAATATTACTATGAATATTTCCTGATGCAAAATTTGAGATAATCAATTAGGATTCGATAATGTGCCGATGTGCCTTAGGTTAGGACTTTGATGTTGATTTCGGTAGATGTGTCGATATAAGAGATTAATGAACCTATAGCCCATTTTTGGGGTATTATACCATGTCTTTCTACTCATCAGCCAAATTGTCAACAATGTCTTCAAATATATTTTCTTCACTGTCTAGAGTGATGTTTGTTCCTTTTATATTCATAGATTCATCCTCAATGTTAATAGATGGTGGCGGTGTTCATGATGGATCTATCTGATGCTCTGCTTCAGTCACTTGATCAGATTCATTAAAGTGCTCACTAGGTCCATATGTCATGACCTTCACAACCACATGCTCTATCTCTTTGTTTATTTCTTCATATTTACCTCCCATTATTAGTATGTTTCTTCTTTTCTTTCTTAGATGGGTGCTAAGATTCTTCATAATCTCCTTAAAATGTTCTTCATCTTTTATCTCACACAATTTCCTTACAAATCTTTCTCTTATCCCATTGTCTTCCTTTGTTGCTCTCTTTTTATTATTGAGTAATTTCTCATACAAGTCATCATGAATATTTCCTTTAATGTTATCAAATTTCTTATCTACCAGTATCATGTGCCTGACAACTGTATTCTCCAATTTTAATTTCTCAAACTTATCATACATATCATAATATTTGTTCAGTTTAGTGAAATCACCTTCATTTATAATTAAAGGGTCCACTTTGTCAATCTTTGGTTTCCATTTCTTTTTACTACTTCCTGATTCCTCATCAACTTTAGTTGCTGGTGTTTTCCTCTAAATAGGGGTAAAGATAGTCTTTTGTCTTTTACCTGGACTGCTTTCCATTTCCTTCACTCTTTTTGTTGGTGGAGTGATGGAGGATCTAGTGGATTTTCTCACTTCCTACACTTCCACTTCTTCAATTTCTTCCTCTAAGTCCCGAGTTCCTTTGGTAGGGGTTGCAATAGTTGTCAAGGGTGGAACTGATATGATTTCTTTTTGTGCTATATCTCTTATTGCTGCTAGAGTCTGCTTCACAATCTCAAATTCATGCTTTGTCATGCCAGTGTCTTTAAGAATTTTTTTAATGGTACTGTCTACTCTTTTCTTAGTTGTCTTTTGTACCTATAGTGATTTTGCGGAGTCAAAGTTCTCATATGTTCCAAATCTAGGACTCTTGGTATCCAAATTACCCTTAAGTAATCTGCTTATGTATCCTTCAATTTCAACTTCAGAAACTTCATATTCTAATGGATCTACAAATTCCACTCTAGGTTCAACAAATTCAATGAAAGTAAAGTCAATGTCAACCAAAAAACATATCTCATTTTTGTATTTCTCCACAATAGCTGGTGGAATCCTTGACCTTTTTCTCATTTGATTTTGAAAAGTTTTGATTACCAAAGTGGCACTCTCATTCACTTTGTCTATAGGGTGTCTTAGATACACCTTGTTGATTCTATCCATGGTATTCCTGTCAGCATTCCAATCCTCTCCAATAGTATATGGAAATCTCCTCAACAAATGAAAAAACATATATGTGATCAAATATGAGAATCTAAACTGTGAGTTCTTAGTTTTCTTGATCTTCTCAAGGTTCTTTGTCAACTAAATTCTCAGAATTTCACACGTCTACTTGAACTTTCTCAACACACACAAGATAGGTTGCATGAACCATGTCAGATGCCATATCACCCTCCCTAGAATTTGCATAAAAATTTGAAGTTAAATTCTTGCACACATATCTAACATCATCATGTATGATCTTGTTGATTACAATTTCTCTTCCATTGTAAGATGACTTAGTGTTATCCAACACAGTTTTCTTACATTTTTATCATTAAAAGGAATTACTCTAGATTTAGATAGACCAATAACCTCATGAATAAGGTCTACGGTGATGTCTATGGCTCTATCATCTAACCAAAATTTTCCATTATGAATCCTGCTCAAGATTATCTTAGTCCATTCATCATCTTGAAATTCATAATGTAGTGTGTACTTAATGATATCAATATCTTTCAGATGTTCAAACCCTTTTTGTATGACATGTCCTATTTATAAATCTTGTTTTATTCCATAATCAAACTACCATCTCCTATGGTTTCAAACTTTCATTTCAAATAACCTTTTATATCTTCCAAGTGCAAAACTTTGTCTGGAACGGATGACAATGCTAGACTAGGGTCTTCTTCCAAGGGTTCTACTAGTTCCCTTTTCATTATAGGTCTGACTGAATCTTTGATATGATGAAAAAGTGATGTATCCATGATTCTTATAAAAAATGCAACTCTTTGATAGTGATTACTTAGCAAAATACATCAGAAATGAGATTTAGGGCTTTGCGTAGATCTGGAAAGAAATCCTTCTCCAAATCCTGCAAACTACTCTTAATCTCCACTTAATCACTCTCTTTATCACTTATAATTGCTTGAATGATCAACTAATACTGATCATAAGCTTTTATCCTTTAGATCTTCCAAGATTATCACATCACATTAAATTTCTTTGTTGCTTCATACCAAAAAGTGGTTCCTGGTTACCTACAAAACTTCATTCTTTCCGTGTACTTACATACATTCATAAAAATTCATGCGCTCTTAACCATAGCATAATTACATCACATAGTAGCTAATACTAACTTCACAAGACTTAATTCAATCTACTCTAACTTCTATACTATTATAATGCTCTACTCTAATACAGAATTCATGAAATAATTACTTCAAATGAATTAGGAAATTATTCACACTTACTATCAGATACTTCACCTATCTGATTTCCTAGTATACTAAGTGTGCTCGCTTGATCTGTGGCTTTAACAAATTTAACTTCTTCTGAGTTACTACATCATCCTTTCTGACTGTTGTTTGTATCCACATTCCTTCTTGTATAGTTTCTAGTATTAGTGTTCCTCATGTTGTTTATTCTACAAAATCTTGTTATATGACCAAAGTTGTTGCATATCTGACAAACTACTCCATTGTTTCCATATTTAGGTCTTGATTGACTGATTTATTTTCTACAATTTCTAGCAATATGTCCAATCTTTTGCATCTATAACACAAAACTCCATTCCTTTTGTTCATGTCTCCAATAGGTTTCTTATCTACATGGTTATTATCTCTAAACATTCTACTACTATTATTATCATTAGATCTAGGTTTCTTAATATCAATAGCTTCATGTCCAAAACCATGACAATTATAAAAATAACTAAAGATAGGTTTGATTTTCTTACCTATGTAATCTCTCTTCATATGTCCAAAAGTATTACATGCAAAACATCTACCTTTGAATTCTCTTCGCATATTTTTAGGTGGTTCATCCTCTTTAGGTGGATTAGGTATATCTTCATATTTGTTAGCTTCATCATATTTCTTTTCAGATTTTCTATTAGAGGGTTTTAGATCCGGTTCTATACATTTCTCAATCTTCTTAGGTGAATTATATCTAAGACCAGTTGTATCATAGAATGGTTTTTGATAAGACATTTGTTCATCAATCTTTTCACTACTAGAAAATAGTTTCTCAAGATGTTGTTTAGACTGATTCAATTCTCTTTTCACAATTGTATTGTACTTTTTCAAGCTCAACATACTACAATTTAGTTTTCTCAAGTTCAGATGTCACTTTACTAAGTTTAGACTTCAGATCTTCATTTTCAGATTTCATATTTGATTCATCTTTGCTATTTTCATTTTTTAGACTTAACTTCAGATCTACAATCTTTAACTCATGTTTAAGGATTTCATTTTCTTTCTGTAGCTTTGAAAATTCATCATAGTCCTTCATTTGATTTGTAGGTTCTTTCTTTGATTTCAAATCTTCCATTTTTTCTTTTAGCTTCTCAATGTAGCTTTTCACATCATCATATTTTCCTTTTAAAGAATCTCTTTCTTCACTAAGAATATCAATCTATTCAAGAGCTTCTTCAAGATTCTTCTGCAACTGATCCATATCCATAGAGATCTTACTCAAGTTGTTAGTCTTTCTCCGAATAACTTTGTTCTAAGTAACTAAGCTCTGATACCAATTGTTAGAAATAGGAAATACTAAGAGGGGGGTGAATTAGTATTTCACAAACTTTTACTTTTTCCCAATTATGGATATAACAAATTAACTTGAAACTTGCAAAACAAATTAAACTAAGAAAACTAAATAACAAGCATATAAATAAAATAAATGAACTCATAACACCATGTTTTTTCTCAAGGAAACCCTGACCAAGGGAAAACCCTGATGGGGATGATACCCACAACCAATCCACTAATCACAAGTATCCAATTAATGATGTTGACCCTGTTAGGACTCTATTACATACATATAGTGTCTCTATCCTGGTTAAAGGACTTTAGGCCTTGTTAGAAGCCTCAACCCTGTTAGGAGTTGGTATTAAAAAATAGGATGTTTGCAAGATGAGCTCATTGCCCAAACATGCAATATACAATGATATCTGAATACAAAGGTAAAGTACATAACCTTTTTCTACTACCGAATAGCTTTCCTATCCTGATTTAGCTTTCTAGGCTCTTCGCTTTCATATACAAAGTCTTCTTTCTTTCCTTCTTATAATATAAAAATTCGCATTACATTACATTACAACATTACATCATTCATTCATACTCCTTTGCATTACATGCTTCTTACATATATACAAGTTATTACAATTAATAACTTTCAGTCAGCTTACAAAACATAGATTCTATCCAAAATAAAAAATTAATTCATGTTGCCTAAGGGTTTACATCTAGGATGTCATCCCTTACATTTTTAAGTCATTATTTTGATAAACAAAATAATTCCTTAGCTTAATATTCTCATTCTGTCTTCCTTCTCTATTTAGGTCAGCTTCAACATTGTCTTTGTAATTCTTTAATATCTTCTTTTGTACATGTATAGACTTGCGCTCTCACATGTGTCTTTGATATACATAGAATTATCCATGTTCAAGTGCACATGCACTAAACCTACTTCTGTGAACATTGCTAACCAAAAGTGTCTCTGATTAGACTGGTGAACATTGTTTTACTTAGACAATTTTCACTTGCACTCATACAAAACTAATTCCTTCTATTATGCGATCATCATGGTGATTATATGTTGCCATAATGACAACAATCTGATATCCTACTTAGCCAAATTTACAACAAAGACCTTATGGATAAGATCAAAGAGGATTCAGAAAATGACACATCAGACCAAGTAAAAAAATTGGAGCAAGAAAAAGAGAAAATCAATCTTCTAATGATTAAAGAAATTCAACATGAAAAGGATGTGAGATACAAAGTTGAAGAGACACTAAAACAAGAAAATGTGCAGATAGGACAAATGAAGCCTAAACTTGATCACTATAAAGATAAATATCAGGAATTGGAAAAGTACAATCAGATCATTAAAGGTTAACTCACTCAAGCCAAATTACACATGTGAAAGGAAACTAGTTAACCTTTAATGATCCATAGGTTAACTAGTTTATATTTTTGCATGTGAAAGGAAGTTTCTTTAAATATTAGGGGTTTTGGCCATTATTTGGGTACATAGGTTTTGGAGAAGGAATTTTTGGAGACAGGTTGGAGAGAGAGTTCTTCAAAAAGCTCAGATTTTGTCTTCTTCATTCTAGTCATCATCGAATCTATATAATCTAAATTGAGGTAGGTTTTGAATTTATTCCTGATAATCTTTCTCAGAATTCCTGTAGGAAATTGTAGAAAGTTTCTTCTTCATGCTTGATGGTTTTGATTGTTTGAGAAGCAATGTTTATATTAGTTAGATGTTAGAATAATTTTACATGCAATCCATTATGTGTTTTGAACCTATCTTTTGATATTAAAACCTCAAGTTTGAGAAATTAGTTATGATAAATTAGTTTCAATTTTGTTGAGGTTTTAGTTGAGATTATGTCCATGTTAATGAAATTTTCTTCTTCTTCTTTTGAGTTAGTAAGAAGAATAGAGATGCCAATGAAATGGCTACCTTGGCTTCATTACTCCAAAAGCCTGATCAAAATGAAAGGTACAAATTCTTGGTGGAGGAGTTGGCAAAGCTGGCATTTGACCTTCGTGATACCCAAATTATTGCTTTACTTAATGGACATGACTCACCTTGGTACAGTCCTATTTACACATACCTTAAAGACCAAGTATTACCCTTAAACCAATCCCAAGCCCAAAAAATGACACTTCATTAGACAATCGTCTCGTTATATTATCCTTTCCGACACATTGTATCGTAAGGGTCTTGACAGAACTTTACTTAGATGTCTAGCGGAAGAAGATTCTAAGGTAGCTTTACATGAGGTCCATGAGGGAATTTGCAGGTCACATTCAAGCGGGTTAAACTTGGCTAAGAAGATCCTTCGCATGGGGTATTTTTGGAAAACCTTTAAAAAGGACACTTATCACTTTGTTAAGATATGCACAAAATGTCAATATCATGGTGATATGATACATGTACCAGCTCAAGAACTACATCCTTTTGTTACACCTTGGCCATTTTATCAATTGGGGTTTGACTTGATTGGCATGATTTATCCACCTTCATCTAGTGGGCACAAATACATTATCACGACTATGGAATACTTCACTAAATGGGTAGAGGCCATTCCTTTGATCACTGCTATAGGAAAACAAATCTCTATGTTTATCCTTAATGACATCATTTGTAGATATGGTATTCCTCATGCCATAATTACCGACAATGGAAAACAATTTAAGAACAAAGATGTGGATGGGCTTTGTGATACTTTTCATATTACCCATCACTCTTCTTCCATTTACTATCCACAAGGAAATGGACAAGCCGAGGATACCAATAAGAATATCCTTAAAATCTTGAAGAGATTGGTGAACAAATTAGGAAGAGATTGGCATGTATAAATCAACCTAGCTTTGTGGGCTTATACAACTAGTATCCGGACACCTACAAGAGCTATACCATATTCATGGATTTATGGAGCCGAAGTTGTTTTACCTTTGGAGGTTGAAATCCCATCCCTAACAGTATCATTACAAGGATTAGTAATAGATGAGGATTATAGGGTTGCCCAACTTCAATAATTGGAATTGTTAGAGGAACAACAAGCACAAGCCTACACACATTTGAAAGTTTACCAAAATAGGATTTCAAGGAACTATATCAAGCACATTAAACCAAGAGTCTTTCAAGTGGGTGATTTAGTGCTAAGGGAGAACCCTAAAAATCAAGAGGAAAGGGAAAAGAAGGGTAAATGGGAATAAGATTGGCTTGGTCCTTTTATCATTGTTTCTTCTTTTGGAATGGGGACTTAAAAATTAGCCAACTGTGATGGAAAAGAATTACAAGAGCCCATTAATAGCATCCATTTAAAGAGGTTTCATACCTAATCAGATGAGAGAGTATCAGAAGAAAGACTATCAGATGAGTGTGTATTCGATGACTCAAGCATCACTTTTGCACATGAGAAAATAAAAAAGATCAAAAATATTGAGAAAAGTTCAAAAAAAAAAAAAAATAGAAAAAGAAAAAGAAAAAGAGAAATAAACCCAAAAGGTGAAAACTTGGCAATCAGGCACCTTTTGTTCCCCTAAGTCTTTCTTAGTTGCATGTGTACATATTGAATTTCCATCATTTCACTTGTAACTCTTCATTGCATCCATCATTTGTGCATAGTCATAATAAAACCTTTCAGTTGCATTTGTTGCATTTTAGGTTTCATATTGCCCTAAGTTTGTCACATGATCACATCTATCACTTGGGGGTAGGAAAGGATTGGATTTTTGGTACAAACGGATTCAATAGTGCTACTTTTAGTCACACATTAGAGGGACTTATCAGAGCTTCAAAAGAAGGATTTTTAATGAACTTTTGATGGATATCATTGTTCACAACCAAGTATTTTGATCCTACAACTTGATCCTTGAACCTTCATTGACTTTATTATTCACAATTAAAAATTGACATCACTTAAATGATCAGAATGTTTGGAAATTCTTTTTGAAAATCTTGATACATTACAAAACACTTGAAGCTTTTTGATGATCTTTATTGGCTTTTTATCATTTTTTTTTTAGCTAATCAATGATGTCTCGACTAGATTGGCGATGGTGGAGACATGATATTTTTCTTGCCTTTGAGTGACTATCTTGAGGAAGATCCAACAACTTATGTGAATTCATCTAACGACATGGTCATCAAAGAACCATCAAGGACTTTCATATAGGGTGAAGGGTTGACCTTTGTTTGTTTACACAAATGGATACCTTGGCTATTTAGATCTTCCATATCTTAATACCAAAATCCAATTGCAACATTGAATCCATTGAAACCGGTATTCATACTCTCATAGTTGGTTATTCATCTAGTGAGAGTTATACTAGTTTCCTAAAAAGTTACCAAATGTGATATAAAGCCTTATTCATATCATCATGATGTGGTCAATGATGATTGTACTTGCTTTCCCGTCCCACAATGCTCAATGATGAAAATATTTCTCTTTTGCAGTTCTTTTGCAAAAAGTTAGTGACAATTAGTTGCATTGCATTTTCATGTTAGATTAAGTGCATTAGTTTGTAGTCTTTTTTAAGTGAAAGAGGGTTCATTATTTATTATCTTGATCAATCATTAAGGGGGGTTCAATTAAACACCTTATCCTTGGTTCAAATCAATAATGTGAGATTATCTTTTGCATTCATTCATAGCATTACTCATTATTCATTATCCTTATATCTGAAAAGAAAAAGAAAAAGATTCATTAATCATTAATCATTTGCATACATTTAGTTAAGGATTGCATTTTAAGAGTTGCATGCATCAAAAAATGAAAAACATAGTTCCATTCATTATCCATATTTCCATAATAAATCATTTGCATCCATACATTGAAAATCAGAAAAACATATTAAAGTTACATTATCATTTGCATTCATTTATCTATATCATATGTAAGATACATTGTATTCATAACACAATCAAAAGTAAATGCATCATAAACATCATATAGAGATGCATATAAAGATAATCTCACATAAGCACATCACGAGAATCAAGGAAAGTCCATAATCATATAAATGTCCATAACATCAAAGATCCAACAAATCGATATATCAAAGATACAATATCATTGACAAAATGATACATCAAAGTCCTGATCAATAAATATAACATGATACAAAGCATCAACAAGGAAGATCCATAATCAATCATCTCAAGATCTTTTAGGGGTACCTGCTTCATCACCTATACCTGATCCATCTAGTCCCCTATCACCTGATCTGTCCTAAGTAGGAGGAGTCTAACTAGTACTAGCAAGACTCGACCTCTAAGCCATCATAGTCATGAATTGTTGCATCATAATAGCTACCTGATCTAGTCAGCCAACCACTGCTATCATACCTATCTATAATGTCTGCACATCCTAGGTCAAAGCATCTATAGCAGGAGAAGCCTGTAAAGTCTGACCCATATCCTGAGGCCTAGGTATCTAAGGAGGCAACTGCGGTGCCAGAATTTGTCCATGCTATACCAATGGAACCTGTTGTGGTTGTACCAAGGGAACCTATCTCGTAGTAACAACATGAACCTGTCATCTAACTCTCTACTGTCCACATACCTCTGCAGCTCTAGGCTGTATAAATCTAGGTCCCTATCCCTGTTGAGCCTAACTGACATCTACATTCCTAGCCCTGAAGTGACCACCTCATAACTGTGGTCCTCCTCATCCTCTACCTATAACCCTGGGAGGTCTCTATACTCCACAAGCTTGATGTTGTCTAGGTCTATCTACACCATCCCCATCATCATCTGATGGCTCATCCCTATCTATACTCCACTCTATATACTCCATGGACATCCAAACATCTGATCATGTGTGAACTGGAAGTCAATCTGTGCACCCCACATTGATCTCTCCACCTGGACTCGAGCATATAATGCCATACCCTAGGGAATATCTTGATATCGACCATACTACCTAGATAATTGACCAAAGAAGAATCTCTCAATCATGAGTGGTGATGGACCTATCATCGATCTTGGTGCAAACATGTATGAGAGATCATCATTGTCCTCCCGCCAACCCTCACAACCCAAATATGGTCTCCATATTACCCAATCTAGATCATCAATCATGCAACACTAATACTCTAGTTTTCCCAGATGATGTTGGACAACCAGGCCACTATACAAAAATGCATATGGAAAACCATGACCTCAGACACATGTTGATACTAGTCTAGTAATAGGAAGATGCTCCCATATCCATAACTGCAACACAACTGCACCTGCTTACAATGATGCACTTGATCTATATACAACCTCATGCAAATCATGATATAACTATGCTAGTACACAAGAACCTCAATCAAGACATCGAGGGTGTGCAATCAAATCCTCTAAAACATGGCCCCATCCAAAGGATAATCCTCAACCTCGCCAGTCCGAAAGTAGTAAACCTCTGATCAAAGCACCTAAGACCATTGGCAATGTAGGAAAAGAAGCAAACTATGCCCATGTAATAGTATCATCTCCAATGGTATCATCACCAAATATGTGTCTGCAAATAGTCTCCTCATACATGGAATCATAATATACTCTCTCTCCATGAGTAGGGATATGAAGTAATCTATATATGTCCTCGAGAGTGATGGTCATCTCCCCTAATGGCAAGTGGAAAGTATTATGGTCAGAGTGCCATCGCTCTGCCATAGCTATCAAAAGACCCCAGTTCTAATGAAACTGAGGGATATCTAAGAGGAAGCTTAAACCACACATCTCTATCACATGGTACTCTGGTTGGGTCAGCTCTTGACCTAAATCTAGGATCCAAGAGGCTAGGGTCTGTACATACAACTTACGAAAATGTGTCTATTTTTCAAATCAAGGGAATCATATCAGTATTCTCTATCAGTGGATTATTTTAAGCCAATCAATCAAATTCAATCAATCTTTTCTCTTTACGAGCATAATCATCTTATTGTTCCTAGCTGTAGATCTTGAGATGGGACCAATATGATCAGTTATCTATCCTGTCAAATTTCTATCCTATCAGATTGACAAATCAAACATTCATTGTTATGATTATCCTAATATCCTAATCACTTGTTCGCTTAACTACAACAAACCTATCTATCTTGGAGATTTAATCATTCATCCAGAGACATCAAATTAATCAAAAAAATCAAGTTTGAGCATCAAAATTTTCAATTTTCCTATAGGCGTCATTTGCCTACATGGAGGTGGTACTTTACCTCACATAGTGAATAAATCTTCATAAGAAACACTTTATCATGTGGATGTGGCATTTCTATTCTTAAGTGGCATTTTATGACCCTAGGCGGCATTTAAACATGTGTAGGTGACTCTTAATTTCTAAGGGTTTCTTAGGTGGTGTTTTAAACATAGTTTGACAAAAAACCCTACTTCTTAGGTGGTCTGAAATTACTCATAGGTGGCATTTAAACATGCAGATGTAGTAGTTTATCTTCCTCGGCATCATTTAAACTACCCTAGGTGGCATTTCACAAATTTTCATCTAAAAATCATGTTTTTTTATGCTATAAATGCTAAAAAAAATTGTAATAAATGCACTAGGAGGGTCAGAGTCACTTATCAGAGGTCCATAATCTAATGGTCTCTAATATCATCATCCTCTTTCGAAATGATGATCTCGAATAGGGACAACCATCACAATCAACTTTCTCAGGATCAGAGGAAAGTCTCAATAGTAAAAAGTGCAAATGAATAGTAAATTTGGGTTTTTCAACCTATTTATGCTATTTGACCTAATTTTGAAGAAATTTTTGACCTTTCGATCTATATCTACATATCTATCAAGCTGGGGCATTTGCTGAGGCCTTGATCATCATTAATGTTTTTTAAAAATGAAAACATATTGGATCTATTTTTAATCAATTTCATCATATTTTTCTATCTGGCAATCAATCTGTTTCATTTCTGACGGGGCATCATGAGAGTATCAAATCTGCATCAACATTGAATTTGGGGCATTAAAATTTTGAACTATTATTAGTGGGGCATGTTGCGTCATTTCCAAATCAGGTTTCAAATCAGTTTTGTATCAATCAATCAAGTATTGAATTAGTGATCAGGACATGAAATTTTCTTTGAATCAAGGCACTACACACATCAATTCAAAGAGGGGCATTTGTAGACACCCAAAATAGGCAGGTATTTTAGAATCATTCAAATCTATAAATCTTAGACAAATGCTCTAATTTTCATCAAAATGGATCAAAACAATTTTAAATGGACATTTATTAATCAAAATTGGACAAAATCATTTAAATCAAATCATGACATCAAATATTTAAATGCAAGCTTAAAGGGATCAATCACATTATATAATTGATTTTAATTAATTAATTGTATAGTTTTAAATTAAAAATCAAATTGAACCTATTCCCTTACATGGCTAATTTAATTAATTGATGGAATTTAATTAATCCTAAAATCTTTCAACATAATTTGAGAAACCAATAAGAATTGAGAACACAATGCACATGGATCACTCCAAGTTGAATTTCAATCACTCATTTTCAACTTTGAATCTCAATCACTCAAATTTGTCTACTTTTCCAAACATTTGAGACAATCATTTAAGTTGTCCCCCCATTTAAAAACATTTCAAAGATTTTTACTCAACCAAGGCTAAACCATGATCAAGTAACTCTACCCCCTACCCTTGGGATTTTACTACAAATAGAAGTCATTTTGAGAGCATAACAATCCTAGAAAATTCAAATGCATAGCATCATCACTATAGGCAATTTGAGAGAAAGTGAACAATATCTTGAGCATTTTGAGAGTAAATTGTGAGATTTGAGAGCATTATCATGAGCATTTGAGTTAATCTTTGTATCAAATTGAGAATTGAGAGCTAGATTTAGGCATTTTATCATAATTTTCTCATTCTAGGATTGTCACTAGTAGAGAATAAGGCCAAGAGCTCTACTTTCAAAGCTTATATAGAGAACTATGAGATGATATGGATGTTAAATACAATTCTTTAGATTAAATTTCCATTGTCTTTTCATAGAATTGTTGCTAATTGTCCTAATTTCATGAAGGTGTAAACACTCACACACAACATCATTTTAACACCTTTTGATTAGCAGTGACCAAGGAGAATAGAGTTAAGAAGCACTACAACCATCTAGAAATGACATTGCATGATCGTGTGAAGCAAAGATTCCATAATTTAGCATATTAAAGGTATTTAGATCATATACTCTTTCAAGAAGCTATGGATGTGCCTATGATTTTTGATGTTGTTGATAGACCAAGGTATAAGTTTAAGAGGCACCCATTTAAGTCCTGTGAGGATGATCCATACGGATCATTTTTGCAAACCCCTTACAACATGTTACATGTTGAAGATATTATGGCTTATATACACTGCAAGTATGAGACTATAGGAGATGCTAGTATCTATAGGGAATTAGGAGAGATGAAAGAATATGATGGTAAGATGAAACAAGATTTAAAACATCTAGAAGAGAAATCTATAATTAGTATAACCTGCCTTAATGGGTTCCACAAAACTGAATGGCTCAAGATCATTCTAAGTAGAATTCATGATCAACTTATTTGGATAGGAGAGAAACCTGTTAAAATATGTGGCCAAATGATTCATGAGATAACCGATTTAGACAATACTGGAGCCCTCCTAGTAGAATCATTCTAAGTGGGATAAGAGAGCAATGATAGTGAATGACATCTTTTAGCAAGATGTGATATTGGTAGCAATGCTACTAGGTTACAAGATGTTCCACAACAACAGACTTAATTATGTGTCAGCAGGAGTAGTTATGATGGCCTACAAAATGGTTAAAGAAAAAAAAAGATATAACTTATGTGAAATCCTAGTACAATAGTTCTTAGAGAATGTGAAAGTTATCAAGAAAGATAAGTCAAAGGCATTCACATTTGGTTCACTTCTGGTTCACATGTACATCTACGTTGAGCACAAATTTCTTGGAATGCATGCTAGAGCATGGAAGAACGATATACCTAATGGTATTCAGATATAAGAAAGCTACCAAAGATAGGACAAAAATTGAGTAGATGGTGAACTATTTGCAATGACCAAAATTCTTCAAAGGAAAATGAAGGAAAGGTACAAAATACCTAAGGAGATAGTTGAGAAATACAAAGACACAATCTGTTCCATGGTTGAAACTGACTGTGTATTCTTTGAAACAGTTGAGCCTATAAAGAAATGGTGCTATGCTATGGGGTATGAGGTTAGTTCTGAGGTTCTCACAATGCAAGTTGAACACGTATTAGTAGATGAGGTAGACACATCTGAAGAGAGATGGGGAACTTATTAGGAAACATCATAAAAATTTAGAGAAGAATAGGATAAAGGGACAAGGAAGAGAAAGATTGACAAAATAGTTGAGGACATTGCTTTGAAGGCACAAATTACAAAGGAGTAGCTGAGAGAAGTAAGGACAAAAATGACAGAAGGATCCTCTAGCTTGGAAATTGAGGCACCTCCTCCTTCTGTAACAGAATAGACAGTAAGTCCTACTCCTAATATAATTGATTTATCAGTTTCACATGAGAAAACAAGACAATTAAATGTACCTGTGAGCACACCTAGGAGATCTACAAGATCTAACAAACCAAGAAGCCCTAAGAAATGAAAGGTAGAAGTAGAAATAAAGAAGAAAGAAGAAAAGGTGACTGAGGAGAAAGAAGAAAAATAAGTATAGAAGAGGCCACAAGATCTATGGAAGCCAGACATCTAGATGTTATAAAAGAGAGTAATAATAGATGGAAATCTAAACATAGTAAACATATATTATGAAAGGTATGATTCTGAAAATAAAGCAATAATTGAGGACATAGTAATTGCGCAATTGTTAGTTTACAAAAAGAATTTGCTAGAAATAAAAGGTAGTATTCCTAAGGACTTGTACAAAAAGTTGGAAATAAGAAAGTAGTTAGCACATTCTGAGGATGAGGCTATCGAAGACATGTTGCTAGTAGTCTCCATACAAGAGAGGGAGATAATCATTAAAGAGCTGAAACCTTTATTGAGGACTAAGGCTAGATTGGTGAAGGTAATGGAAAGAAAGTATGATGAGGTAATAGAAGATACACAAAAGGAATTGGACCAAATTCTTATGACCAACATGCCTTAGAAGACTTCACCTCCCAAGATCACCGGGCTTACACCTTTGGGAATGGGAGAAAGTTCTAAGATAGCTGAAGTGAGTGAGCAAGCAAGAAAAGTTGACATGCAACCAAACTTCTTTGTCTTTGGTGTACTTGTGACCCTTGACACCTCACTCAATGTAAATGATCCATTTTAAGGAAATCTAGATAGTGCGATGATAGTAGAAGAGGAAGGACAAAAAGAGGAAGAAAAAACAGAGGAAAAATAGGAAGAGAGAGGATAGGAGAAGGAGAAACATCAAGAAGAAAGGCACAAAAAATAGAGTTAAGAGTTGAGCACAAACAAGAACCGAATACCTCCACCCTATTGTTGGAAAGTATGGCCAAACCAGTGAGCATAGATGTGGAAAGCATGGATAAGGATGAGCTCATGAGGTTATCCTTTATGGAATTTTCTAAAGAAAAAGAAAGGTCAGTACAAAAAGGGGACAAGAAGGTAAAGGTGATTGATAGGGTAGTGGAGATAGTGAACAAAATACTCCCTACACCTCTTGTTTTTTAGGGAAAGGATGATGCAGAGAATTTGAACATGGCACTGGACAACTTTGACAGTCATTTTGAGTCACTATTGAAGATCACAGAGGATAAGGCTGAATGGAGATTCCTATAAAAGAAGTTGAAGGAAGTTTGTCATTCCATCTCATGTGACTTGGACATTTTGAAAGAAACTATAGTTAAAGCTAAGATCTGTGTGGCACAAGGAAGAAAGGCATAGAACTAATACATAAATCCTATCATACATGTTAAGAATATTGAAGACATCATAGCCAAGGACATGGCTACATTAGAGAGCTTAATGGACAGTTGTGAAACCTCCTCACAAACTATGGTGGAAATGGAAGAGCTAACATCCAAGCTTTTGGATAAGATAAGATTCCTAAATACAGAGAGAGGGAGGGTAGTGAAAAGATTTGGTTTTCTAAAGAGTCTAATCACTCCCAAGCTATCAATTCTTGAAGCTCATCAAAAAGAGATGGAGAAGATAGAGGGGTCAATGATAAATTATTTACCTACCAAGCCAAAGGCAGCTAAGACTTCATCTTATACATTGAATGGACTGATCCATGTTAGTGAGCTTCTAATCAAGTCATGGGATGATGAATTATCTACCTTGGAAGACTCTTTCCAAGACATTCTAAATCTTTTGATTAAGCACTAAGTCTTTTGTGCTTACAATTTTGAAATTTTGTAAGTACCTTTGCCATTAATGTCAAAGGGAGAGGAAGAGAAGAGAAAAATGAGAAGAGGAAAAATAATTAAATTAAAAAAAAGAGAAGAAAAGAGAAAAAGAAAAGAAAATTAAAAGATGAGAATATGTCTATAGAGAAGTAGAAGGAAGATAGTGTTTTGACACTTAGTCATTTTTCGCTAAGTATTGCCATCAATGCCAAAGGTAGAGATTGTTGGAAAGTGATTTTTGAGAGCACTATGGATCACTTAAGGGTTTTCATTTATGGAAACACTTATGCTAGATTGATTTCATGAAGTGAGTATAGGTACTGGAGACACATTCATGAAAATGACTAAGTACAAAATCAAAATAACAGTATTCTGCAGTACTGTTTTGGTCATCGAAGATGATATGTAATATATTATGGCTTGCAAAGTTATAGGAAGAAATTTTGGGATATGTATGACCTTCAGGTAAGGTTGCACATGTTTATGTGTTGATATCTAGAAGATACAGTACAATATGAAGGTATGCGAAGACAGAGAAATAGTGAAACAGGGTATGTGAACGGTCGTGATGATTGAGGAGAGATTAGATGGAATGGTAGCATGCTAAGTCAGATGAAAGTTATATATTTCCAATACTTTGGTAATATAATATTTTTGACTCTATGTTTATCATTTTTATAATTAATTATTAAGTTTTGTATTGTATTTGTGAAGCTGACTAGATGAAAGAACTGATATAAGTATAGAGTGTTTTGTGGAAGTGATAAGTGTAAGAACTATGTTGATGATGTGATGGATGAAAATTTGGGATATTAGTAAAGGTAGATAGCAGATGTGAGGTTTGAGATTGATAGAGCTATAACTGGAACTATTAAATTATAGTAGATGATTGTATTGTTCATTACTTGAAGAACACTTTTGTGATAGAGTTTTTGATTATAAGAGTTGTAATCTCACCTCACCTTAACATGGTTTTTGTATACCCCTAACAGGATTTTTTATTCCTCAAAAGTGAAATGTACTATGTAATACTCAGCTCCTAACAGGGCTAGATCTCCTAACATGGATTCAATATTTTAGTGCATAGTTGTGGGTACCATCCCCACTGGGGTTTTCCCTTGGCCAGGGTTTCCTTGAAAAAAAATAATGGTTTTATGAGTTATGTGTTGTGTGTTTATGTTATTTTCATTTCAGAATTGATATGGTTTATTTGCAATTGGTTTAAGTTTAATTTAAAGTTTTGTAATACTGATTCACCCATCCTCTTAGTATTACTTAATCCTAACATTCTCTAGGTTCTAATATGCATCATAAATAGAATCCACATAATATAATCATCATCATAAGACATAATAAAATGAGTCACCATCATATCAACTAGAAAGTGTATCAAAATGTGAATGTATCAATAGTGCTATGATGGGTTAGGGTCAAGCCTCACAAATTCATCAAAGTGTTGTATAACATTAGGAAAGATAATTATGTGTTCCATCAATCACTGATGAAATTATCATTATAACATATGGTGATAAAGTATCCCAATCAGAGTAACTCATTCCACGTGTCTTCATTCCACTGCACATTCTCAAAGCAGAAGGTGTTTTCCAAAATTTTGCCCAAAATACATCATGGGTCGTAGATCCATGATCACTTATTTTTGTCAATAGTTGATGATAGATGTTGAGGGTCCCACTCAAGACACACATCTTCTTTCTGGAGAAATTTTTTGAAAGGAGGAGGTTTTTCCTCAAAGTGGCCCGAAATTCTTTGTGGGCCCTTGATTTTATGGTCACCCATTGGTTGTTGCAAAGAAATTCCTTATTCCCCTGGCCATGTATGTTACACTGATGTAGATTTGTCAGGATAGCTATACTAAGGGAGTAAATTTATTTCATCGACAATAGAAGATGCAACAGGAGCTATGGATTTGATGCATGTGCCACCAAGAGTTCTCTTAGTAGCATGAAGGATAGATGGAGGTCAATGGATGAATATAATAGAGGATGTTGGGAACAAGTGAAATGGTTCCATGTGGTCACTTGGGATTTCACTTTGAGATGATGCAGATTCTAGAGGACATAATTGTGACCACCGATACAAAGTGAAAGCGATGGATTTTTGAAATACTACAATTACAGATATAAAATTCAATGGCTATTTGTAGACTAATAGAGCAGTTTTGTGCCTAATGACATTCATAGATTGTTTTTTTTATGATCATTATAATTTTTCTTGTTGTAATCTGGCAATTGCAGTCATTGACATAGGATTAGGTTTTCTTCACAAAGAATCACTTTGATTTGAATCTTGTATGCATCCTTTCATTTGCATATAAACGAGGATACCAAAATCAAGAAGGCTCTCAAGGACCAAATTTGAGAGATATATACCAATTTTTAATTAGGATTGTAGATCAGAAGTCACGACTTGCAACATGAACTTATGTATTATTCTTTCATCATCAATAAAGTTTTTATGTTTTTTGTTCATTTGATGCATAGGGATAAATCACAAGTTGAATTAGTCCTTTGTGGTCACCAAGGTAATTGGTGAGTTGTTCCTGATAATTCTTGTGCATTAAGGTCCTTGATAGCATTCTTTGTTTGATAAACAGGGATAATGTGAAATATACATGGGTTTCCTCATCCTAGTCTAATTGGTCTTCCCACCAAAGCAATTAAAATCCTATTGGACAAGTATTGAATTTCATATATGATTGGTTTTCTGCATTTAGAGCAGAGGAACAATTGATAATATTTTGATGTATATTGTCCCATAAAGTTGTACACAATAATCTTTATTATGGTAGACTCTATTTCACAAATGAATAAGGCATTGATCTTTAGTATCATTAAAAAATAATAATTGGATTCATACTTTAAGTTAATGATTCTTTTCTACATCTCCTTCTTGCAAGCATCATTTTCATTATTAGTAAATCTTATACAAATATTATAATTTTCAAGAAATATACTTTTAAATAAATTTCATTTTCAAGTATCCAATATTCAATATTCTCAAACACTCTCATTTGCAAACATATTTTCAATAATTTTTACATATTGTACCAAGTGTTGCATACTAAGGATTCCTCAAGTCCTTGGCATTTGGAAATGATCCTGGTTGCAATTGTGATTAACTAATCTATTATAAAAATCCTAAGGCCTAAGGGGAAGGCTTAGGAATAGATGCACTTGCCTTGGTCCTACAAAGCCAAAAGTGCAGAAGACTTGGATCTTTGGATCAGTCTTGTCAAGTTGTCCATAACAGGTTGGATATCCTAGCATTGAGTTGGCAAGGCTCATAGGATTCCAAATTGCATTTTTGGTAACCAACATAGTGATTCTATCAGCCCACAATGCTAGATTTAACTTTGAATCCCATGCTCTTTTATTATTATCTAACATTCTCTTCATTATCTTCAATATGTTCTTATTTCTAGACTTTTCCTAACCATTTCCTTAGGGATGATAAGGTGAAGAGTAGGATAAATTAATACCATAGGACTCCTAGAAATCAAAAAAATCTTTTGATCTAAAACACATTCCATTGTCTACTATAAACTTATAAGGAACCCCAAACTTGGTTAGGATGTTCTCCATAAATAATTTGATTACAACCTTACTTGTATCCTACCTAGTTGGTTTTTCTTCAACCCATTTGGTGAAGTAGTCTATTTCCACCAAGATCCAATTGTGACCCCCACTTGATTTATCAGTAATCTCACCAATAAAATCAACACCCCACATCTAAAAAGGCTCCTCAATATGTAAAGATCTAAGAGGTAAAGCTCCATCATACTTTGGCTTCCCTAAAAACTTTTGGCATGGCTCACATTTTCTAACATATGAATGAAAACACTTGAAAAGATGAGGCCAATAATATCCAACATGTAAAATCTTATGTGTTGTAGCCTTTGTTGAAGAGTGTCCCCCGCAAACTCCTTCATGCAACTCTTTGAGCATTGCAGATGTCTAATACACATCTAAACAAAATAATAAAACATCATATATATTTTTCCAATATAAGTCTCTTTAGATCAATACATACCTAGCTACTTGGAATTTTATGGTTCTCTTCTTTTTTTCATTAAAAACTTCATGGAATTTTATGTCTTAAATAATAAATCAATCCTTATACCATGGGCATAGTTCAATACTTACCTCTGCATGTTCCTACTCTACTTCATTTACTTGAGATGCTTCTAAATTTGAATCTTCCATAATTCTTTCAATGCCTTTACCCCTTACCAATTTGGTGAAATAGATATTAATACTAAACTCCTAAATTTTATTTATCCATCTGCACCTCCTACTAGTGGTTTCTGCTTGTCTGAATATATATGTTACTGCATCATTTGGCACATAAGCTATCACACTTTCTCCAACCAGATATGGCCTAGAGGACTTTACTTCCTTTACCAATACATACACCTATTTTTCATTTATGTCATAATTCAATTCTTCATCTTGTAAAGTCTTGCTAAAAAATGCCACGAGCTTCTCATAACCTTCATCATTTTCCTGTAACATGATAGCTACTATTATGTGATAAGAAGTGAAAGAGAAGACTTGAAAATCCTTTGAAAGATATGTAGATTTAAGAATAGGGGATTCTTTTATTGCCTTTTTTATATTATCAAATCATTCTAAGGCTTCATTGGTCCACTTAATTTCTACTCCTTTCTTGATCATTTTAATAATTGGTTTTACAATTTCAGAAAAGTTAGACATAAATCTCCTGACAAAATTGATTTGCCGAAAGAAGGATTGAATAGATTTAACAGTTTTAGGTTTTTGGATCTTATCTATAGAAATAATTATTTCAGGGTATATCCTCACACCTTCCTTTGACACAATATATCCCAATAATTTACCTTCAATAACTCCAAAATGATGTTTCTTAGGATTAAGTGAAATACCATACTCTAAAGCCCTTAACAAAAAAATTTCAAGATGGTTACAATGTTCTTCTTTCTTAGAGTATTTTGTCAAATCATCTTGATAAACAACCAAAATGGAATCAATTAAACCATCAAATGTTACATCCATGGCTCTTTGGAAAGTATCTCCAATATTTGTAAGTCCATATGGAATTCACGCATAGACATATGTTCCCCATGGAGTTGTAAAGGCCATCTTATACTATTCTTCTTATTTTACCTTCACTTGATTATATCCTAAACAAATTTCCATCATGGAGAGCCATTCATTTCTTGTTACCTTTTGTAATAATTCTTCCATGTTAGGCAATGCATAATTATCCTTTAACGATGACACATTTAAATTCCTAAAATCCACACAAAGCCTTATGTCATTGTTCTTCATTTTGACAGGTAATAAGGTAGATACCCATGTTGAATTCCTGACAGGTTTGATGATCCATGCATCTCTCAACTTCATCAAATCTTCCTTTATTTTTTGAGCCAATGTTGGGTTTATAGGCTATTGTCTTTTGCTAAATGGTTTTGCATCTAGCTTCAAAGGTACCTCATGCTAAAAAATATCTTCTCTATATTCTTTAAGGTCATCGTATGACCAAGAAAATACATGCCTATATTTTCTCAATAGAATGATTAAATATGATTTGATCTTGGGGGTAAGTTTTTTTCTAATGTATACCTTTATGGGTGTATGCTCAATTCCTAGGTTTATTTTCTCTACATCATCCTTATTTTCAAGACTTGACTTCAACTCCACTCTATCCTTATTGTCAAAAAACTCTCCAATGCAACTAATCCTCTTATTTTTTTAAACTATACTACTTCCTTTCCTTCATCCTTATCCACATATACATTCCAATCTATGAGCTGATCTTTGTATTTATCTTCACCTGTGAGGAATTTCATTAATGCATGGTCATCTTCAAACACTTACCATTCTAAATATTGTCTAGTATTGCTAGTCTTGTTTTGACTTTAACCTAAGTGATATCTTCAAAAGGAATATTGTTGTGCCTGATAGCCAAGTTAGCCATTAAATATGACAAAATATTTCTAGATCTATCAATCCAATTAATTAAAGTTCATCAAAGGATTCCAACTGATCCCACACTTCATTCCTATAGTATTTTAATTTGGTATTTTTACTAAAAAACTTATTTTTAACTTGACACACAATTAAATCCAAATCTCCAAAAATATTCAATATTTTTATTCCATATTTATAAGCAATTTTTAGCTCTAACAAGAGTGCTTCATATTTAGTTGTATTATTAGTACATTAAAAATCTAAGAGGAAATAAAATTTAAAAGATTTTCTAGGAGAAATAAAAACCACTCTAGCACCATACCCCTCTTTATTGCAAGCACCATCAAAATACAACTACCACCTCATTTCTTGATCTTTCTTTGCAAGAATTTCAATCTGCTCATTATTTTTCATTGCATTTTTAGTAATACTTATCTTGAATTTATCCATGTTAGTGTGGCAGAAATAATTCACCTACTCTGGATCAACATTTTTAATTATATATGATGATCTAGGTTCCCTATGGATTTTTACTTCCCTTCCATTCACTAGAATAGTAGCATAAGATAAATCTAATTGAATATTTCCACCTACTAAATTAGACCATTATTTAGACAAGAGCATTCCATAATTAGAAGGTACTTCTACTACATTGATATCAATTATATATGACACTTCAAGACAAGTAGGGAATTTAAATTCTACATTCTTCATTATTCCAACAATAGGTACAAATCTATTATCCATACAATAACATTTTTCATAAGTAGTATCAAATTTCATTCCAAGCTCCTTCATAACTTCAAATGGCATGATATTTATTGTTTCTCCTGAATCTATCATATAATTCTTAACCAAATTTTTGTTAATTAACAATGTAAGATAAAAAAAGATCTACTTGTGTTCCATTTTTAGTGATAGATGTGCCTAAATATACAACCGATGGTGCTTCATTTATTTGTTCTTGATTAGATTCTTCTTTAGAAAAATTACCTATGCCAAACAATATTTTCAAGGTCTCATTCTTATATTCTAATACTTTCATCATTTTAGGAAAAGGAATAGAAATTTTCACCTATGATAATGCATTAGATATAAAAGAATTGTTAAATGAAGATTTTTCACTGACCATTGGCTTGTTCACTGGTTTGGTTACCTTTGGAACTTCTACATGTTGTTCTTGTTTTTGGGTGTCATCTTTGTTCTTCTTTGAAGTGCTTGTCTGGTTTCTATTTTATTTTACCACTTTGGAAAATATTCTAGCAGGCTTCCCTTGATCAATATTTAATGTCCTATTCCTTAATTGGTAACTACTTCTTTCTTGTGCCAAGCTACTGACAAACTACAACTTATTGAATATCTTGAGGAGATTTTGACAATGGAATGGATAATTAAAATACAAGTGATTGATGATCACTGAGATTAAAGCATATGTAAGATAATTAAATTAGTTTATGTATTGTCATTGATGTCAACTAGTTTTGACTATACTTATCATGATGGTTACAAACATCTTAAGAAGGAAAAATGGTAAAGGAATGAGATATCTACATAAAGATGAGATGGATGAGAAAGATATGGATATGGTATACATTGGGTAACTTATTGATAAGTCTATGACATTATGTTAGTTATTTGATTGTAATACATGATTCTATTATGTATTGTAGATGAAGAATGAACAAGTTTATGTGGTCAGTAAATGAAGATTTTAGTATACACTGAGCAAGTGTAGTGTATATTGAGTTTAGTATTAACCGAGCTAGTTATCACTGATGCATTATGGTATTGACCAAGTGAAAGAAATAAATGGAGTTTTCTAACATCCGACTAAAGATGATGAGCTGAACAATTTTTTATAATTCTGAGGTAAATGATAATGTTTGTTATGATGATCAAACATCAGACAAAATTAAAAGATGATCTGATGAAGGAGAATGGAACGTGTTATTGACACAACTGTTGAGGAAGGTTAAAGCAAAAAAATCTACGATGAAGATTAAGAGGCAAAATTTATGGATGGAAATAAAATATTTTATGATGTCTATATAAGGAGACATGAGATTCATTATTGAGTTTGGTTGTTGTAAGAGAATTCACATGAAAAGATTGTTGTCATGCAACACTAATCAAACTAGTTGAAGACAAAATCGAGAAAAATTATAGACAACACTGAGCATCTTAGAGTTGGAGGAAACAACAATGTTGAATTTGAATCAGATCATTATTGTGTCAGTTTAATGATTACTACAGATAAATCTCTTAACTAAGTGGGACTTAACAGTCTTTATATTTCAATAAGACATTCAATGAATGTTGATTGTTTTCTTGTTGACCCCATAGTGAATGTTTTGTCAAGGGAGAACTTTTAGTGATAAATCATCTAACCAGGTCACATGTTACAATGTGTTTTGTAACCTTTAACAGTGTTGGCTCCTAACCAAGCTCACTTCAGAAGAGTGAATTATTTGGGTTACCAGTCCCAGGTGGTTTTTCCCCTAACATGGTTTCCACATTAAAAATATATGTGCATGGATGTGTTGACTTGTTATTTTACTTTACACATTTCTATAATTGGATAGATTGGTAAACACAGTATTTAATTTAATGGTAATCGATATATGAAGAGAAAGGCATAGTTGATATTTTACTAAGTTGATTAATTTATTTGAAAGTTTTGATATATACATCTAGGATTATTTGGGACTATAGGATAAATGGACTTATCTAATTCACCGACCCTCTCAGTTATCTAACAATTGGTATCAGAGCATAGAGTGCTTGGAAGGAAAATTTGGAAGGACTTAAGCTAAAGATCACAAGATGTATAAGAGAGATGTGCCAAAGATGAACAAAGACAACTTCTTGACATGGCAAAGTAGAATGAGATTGTATATTAGGAATTGGAGATTCAGCAACATAATACTTAGGTAAATAATTCATCTTACCTACTGGACCTTTGACTATTGATCAGATGAGAGAAAAACATGAACATAATACTTTAATGATATATCTTTTTTCTTCCTTATCTAATGTCAAATTTGAAGATGTTAAGACATGTACTTCTACTAAACAGATGTGGGACAAGCTTACACTAGTTCATGGAGGAGATGTGAATGTGCTAAGGGCTAAAGCTGAAAGTCTTAGAGGAAAGTTTGATGACATGAAAATGAAACAAGGAGAGAACATATCATTGTACAGCAACTGAGTCAAGGAGATTGTCAATGCTATTCGAGGAGTAGGAGGTATTATTGAAGAAGACACTGTTGTAAGTAAAATTCATAGAACCTTGTTGCCTACTTATTCTATTAGAGTATCTACAATTCATGAGATGAGATCAGCTTGGGTAATCATATTACACTTGAAAGTTTAATTGGTAGATTGACTACTTTTGAGTTGAATAAATTTGATAATAGGTTGTTCCTACTATTGAGTCTACATTTATGTCATCTCTGAAAATTGGTAAATCAAGTAGTAAACACATGATAATAAATGAGAGTGATAGTAAAAGTGATGAGGATGAACTTGATGAGCTTGAAGCAATAATGGCTAGAAGATTGCAAAAATATAAAGGAAGATATAGAGGGAAATTACCTTTGGTATACTTTAATTGTAAAGAGATTGCCTGTATTACAACTAAATGTCCTAACAAGAAAGAAGATGATAAAGACAATGAAAGATCTAGTGAAAGGAAATCTAACAGAAGAGATAACTAATAACACAAAGGCAATCAACAATATGACAGAAGAAGTAACTGAGATTATAAAGACAAAGGCAAGAAGGCATGTTACCTTGTTGAAGACAATGATGATGACACCGACACCAACACTGATGAAGACATTGAGGAGGTATTCGTAGCTTTGAAAGAAGATTCAGAAGAAGAAGAAAGGTATGTTGAAGCAACACTTATTTCTAAAGTTAGCCAGAATGATACTTGGATTATTGATAGTGGCTATACACATCATATGACTAGTGATGAAGAAAAATTTGAATACCTTGAACATTATAATGGTGGATCAATTAAAATAGGAAATGATACACCTTGTCTAGTAAAAGGAAAAGGGTCAATATTGTTGAACAATAAGATTAGATGTGAGAATGCATATTAGGTGAAGGGACTTAATTATAATTTATTGAGTGTAGCATAGCTGAATAACACAGGTCACCAAGTTGTATTTGAGAATAGGAAAGTGAAAATTTATGATGAGATTGGAAATTTGGTCAGTACTGGTGAAAAATATAAAGGTAATCTATTTTATCTTGACAATGCTGAAAATTCTTGTTTATTGGCTAGAACTTAAGGTATGTGCTTGTGGCAAAAGGTTATGTCATGTGAATTTTGACAACATGGTTAAGATCAGTAAGAAAAGGAGAGTTAGAGGTATGTCAAAATCTAGTTTTAAGAGAAAAAATTATTCATCTAATGCTATTTTTGAGTAAGTTCATACCGACTTGTGTAGTCCTATGAGAACTAAAATTTATTATGGAGACAACTATTATATCTTGTTTGTTGACGACTACTCTAGAATGATGATTGTCATTTTCTTAAAAGAAAAATATGAATCTTTTAAGATGTTTAAATGGTTTAAAGATAAAGTGGAAAAAGAAAGTGGTAAAGAATTAAAATTCTTGAGATCAAATAGAGGTGGTGAATTTATTTCTGATGAACGATCACTAACTTTTGTAATGAGCATGGAATTAAGAGACAGGTTTTTGCACCAAGGACACCACAACAAAATGGGATTGTTGAAAGGAGGAATAGATCTATTGTTGATTGTTCTAGATCACTAATGATTGAAAAGGATGTTACACAAATATACTGGAGAGAAGCTATTAGTACTATTTTATACACATTGAACTGAGTTCAACTGAAGAAATATTCAAATAAGACACCTTATGAATTATGGTATGGTTACACACTAAATGTAAGTTATTTTAGAATATTTAGAAGTAGATTATACATTCTAAAATATGATAGAAATGGGAAATTTGATTCAAAAGGAAATGAAGGACTATTCTTAGGATATTCTACTAAAATAAAAGCTTACAAAAGTTTGAATAAGCCTACTAACAAGATGATTAAAAGTGAAAATGTGAGAGTTGATGAATTTGCTAAGAAAAATTATGAAGGAATCAAAAGGAACCAGAAGATTATGGTAGATTTACTTACATTGAGCAACCTAAGACACTACCTGAGCAACAACCTAACATTATCGAGAAATAGGGTAATGCTATCGAGCATCATTCTTTACAAATCGAGAATCAACAAATAATTACTAATGAAGATCATGATCCTACACCAAGTGAAGAACTGAACCTAAACTTACAAAATATGTTAGGAGACATCATCCATATAATCATATTATTGAAGACAAGAAAGTTGGCATGATGACACGAAGTAAGTTGAGAAACATCACATGCTTAGTTTGTGAATTTGAACCTAAAACTGTTAGAGATTCACTTGAAAATGATGAATGGATTAAAGCCATGAATGCAAAAATTGAGTAGATACAGAAAAACAAAACATGGACATTACTACTGAGACTGAATGATAAAAATGTAATTGGAACCAAATGTATATTTAGAAACAATTTTAATGAAAATGGAGATGTTACTAGGAATAAGGCAAGACTTGTATGCAAAGGGTATGCGAAAGAAGAAGGGATTGACTATGGTGAGACTTTTGCACTAGTTGCTAGACTTGAAGGAGTTAGAATATTGCTTTCTTATGCTGCTTATTAAGGATTTAAAGTCTATCAGATGGATGTTAAATCTACATTTCTGAATGGAATACTTGAAGAAGAGGTATACATTGAACAATCTAAAGGTTTTGTTGATACTAATCAGAAGAACATGGTATGTAAGTTGCAAAAAGCACTATATGGATTGAAACAAGCACTGAGAGCATGCTATGAAAGACTGCATTCCTATCTTATTAGTATTGGATTTGTTAGAACAAGTGACAACAGTAATTTATACTTGAAAGGTGAAACTGATGATAAGATTCTTATTGCTGAAATTTTTGTTGATGATATCATATTTGGAGGACATGATAATCTATGCAAATCATTTGCTGATGAAATCAGAAAATAATTTGAAATGTCAATGTTTGGAGAGATTAAAGTTTTTCTTGGCTTGCAAATTTTACAACAAAGTGAAGGCATTTAGATTACTCAATCAAAGTACATAAAATAAGTATTGAAGACCTTTGGAATGGAGGATTTAAAACTAGTCGGTACACCTATGGTCATTGGATGCAAATTGACAAAGGATGATTAGTCAACTGAGGTAAATTAGACACTATATAGATCAATGATTGGTAAGTTGATGTATGTTGTACATAGTAGAATAGATATTACACATGCAGTTGGAATTGTAGCAAGATTTTCTGCTAATCGTAAAGAATCACATATAACTTTTGTAAAAATAATTTTGAGATACTTGAAGAACACTGAAAACTATCATTTGTGGTACAAGAAAGAGGGCAATTTTGAATTGAAAGTTTACACAGATGCATATTGAGCTAGAAATATTGATGATAGAAAGAGCACTACTAGTGGAGCATTAATTTTGGGAGAAAGACTAATTACTTGGATAAGAAAGAAACAAGGATGCATTTCTCAATCCACTATAGAAGTAGAATATGTTGTTGTTGCTTCTAATTGTTCCAACATTGCATGGATAAAACAACCTGTAGTAGGAATGAATGAAGAGATCACTGACCCAGTGATAATATATTGTGATAAAACCAATGCAATAAACATTTATGAGAATCCAATGATACATACAAAGACAAATCATATATCTATAAAGTATCACTACTTGAGAGAACAAGTACAAGAAAAGAAAGTGAAACTAGAGTATGAGAAATCAAAAGAGAAACTTGCAGATATATTTACTAAACCCTTACCTAAGGATACATTTGAGTACTTGAGGACTAGACTAGGGGTCCATCCCCTATCTATCGGTCACTAAGGTGATTAGGAGGTTGCATCAACCTATACTTTATCAGAATATCAAATGATGTTGATGCATGATGTTCACACTTTAGGTTTCCTCAGGTTGTGAAAGCTGAGAGATGAAAAACAAACTAAAAATGCATATCAGTACATGCAAGGTACTTGATCTAAATTGAACACGAAAGACAATATTTTGGCTATTGAAGAGATATTTATTCATTTTGGCATTTTTGTCAAAGGGAGAGAAGAATCAATGAAATATCTATCTAAAGATAGAGAAGATAATAGGATAAAAAGATACATACATAGGGAGAGAAGATCAAATCTACAGGGAGAGACTACATGAGTATTAATGTTGTGTAGTGATTAAACATATTAAATGAACAAGCTAGGGAGAGCTTATTGAGTTACAACATTTTCTTACAGAGTTTTAGAACATATGTTTGGTATTCTATGGCATATTTCATATTGTTTTTCCATCAATGCCAAAGGGAGAGATTGATAAACTACAACCGATTGAATATCTTGAGGAAAGTTTGACAATGGAATGGATAATTGAAAGACAAGTGATTGATGATCATCAAGCTACTAAAGTATATGTAAGACAATTAAATTAATTAATCTATTATCATTGATGTCAAGTAGTTTTGACTATACTTATCATGATGGTTACAAACATCTAAAGAAGGAAAATTGGTAAAGGAATGAGATATATACATAAAGATGAGATGGATGAGAAAGATATGGATATGGTATACATTGGGTAACCTATTGATAATTCTATGACATTATGTTAGTTATTCGATTGTATTACATGATTCTATTATGTATTGTAGATCAAGACTGAACAAGTTTATGTGGTCGGTAAATGAAGATTTTAGTATACACGGAGCAAGTGTAGTGTATAGAAAGTATAGTATTAACTGAGCTAGTTATCATTGACGCATTCTAGTATTGACCGAGTGAAAGAAATAAATGGAGTTTTGTGACAACCAACTAAAGATGATAAGATGGACAATTGTTTATGATTATGAGGTAAATGATAATGTTTTTTATGATGATCAAACAGATGACAAAATTAAAAAATGATCAGATGAAGGAGAATGAAATGTGTTATTGACACAACTACCGAGGAAGGTTAAAGCAAAAAAATGTACGGCAAAGATTAAGAGGCAAAATATATGGATGGAAATAAAAAGGATTATGATGTCTATATAAGGAGACATGAGATTCATTATTGAGTCTAGTTGTTGTAGGAGAATTAACATGAAAAGATTGTTTTCATGCAACACTGATCAAACTAGTTGAAGATAGAACCGAGAAAAACTACAGACAACACCGGGCATTAGAGAAAGCAATTACCGAGAAAAATAGATTTGGAGGAAACAAATATGTTGAATTGATTATTGATTAGAGGTATTTTTGAGCTTAGCATAGATCTAAAAATAAAAAAATCAAAGTTGTATTTGAATCAAATCATTACTGTATTAGTTTAACCATTTCTATAGATAAATCTCTTAACCAAGTGGGACTTAATAGTCTTTATATTTAAATATGACATTCAATGAATGTTGATTATTTTCTTGTTGACCCCATAGTGAATGTTTGGTCAAGGGACAAATGCTAGTGATAAATCCTCTAACCAGGTCACACCTCATAGTGTGTTTTGTAACCTTTAACAGGATTGGCTCCTAACTGAGCTCACTTCAAAAGAGTGAATTATTTTGGGTTACCGGTCCCATGTGGTTTTTCCCCTAATAGGTTTTCCACATTAAAAATCTATGTGTTATATGTGTATGGATGTTTTGACTTGTTATTTTACTTTACACATTTCTATAACTGGATAGATCGGTAAACACGGTATTTAATTTACTAGTAATCAATATATGAAGAGAAAGACACAATTGATATTTTACTGAGTTGATTAATTGATTTGAAAGTTTTGATATATATATTTGGGATTATTTGCGACTGTAGAAAAATTGGACTTAACTGATTCACCTTCATCTCAATTATCTAACAGCTACAATAGTACATGCCCTTTTTTCTTCATCTATCATTCTCCTCAAAGTAGGGGTTTCATCATCTAAAAATATTTTTTGGGCATTTCATTATTGGTACATATTTTTTGAATCATTATCTAGTGTGTACTCATCATCAAAGGAAATATAGTCATCTCTTCCCCATGATGGCTCAGATGCAAAAGAATTCACAATGGGTTGCTGATCATAATCTTGATTTTTATCCTCTAGAAAACATTGAGCAATCACACATTTTTGAAGTGCATGGGACAACTTGCAAGCATCACACCATGGAAAATATTCTACTAAATTATTGTTTCTCCTTAAAGGATCAAGATTCTCCTTGTTGTGTTTAGGCCTCTCACGTCGACCATCCTTCCAATTTGTATTGTATGGCATATCTTGAATTCTAGGCTGATCATTTTTGTATGTTGATGGTTTGTCATTTATATTTTTCCTTACCTTTGGATCTTTGAGCACGTCCATTATTTCTTTTAATTCATTCCTTTTAGGAGCTTTGGGATTTTACAACTTAGAATCATCTCTTTTATTTATTCAGCTAGAATATTTTTATTGTTTTCAATAGTTGCAATAATTTTAATAGATTGTTGTAATGTTGCTGGCCTATGTGATCTAATTTCATAATGAGTCTTACTGTCAAATGAAATTAAGTAGAAATCAATAAAAAATGAATCAACGGGACTTATATCCCTTGGTATTTTATTTATCAATTCATTGAATCTTTTATTGAACTCTATAATAGATTCATTAAAAATCTTCTTAATGCTAGTTATTTCATGAGAAGAAAAAGGAAGTATCAATGTGATCATGAAATTCATTAATGAATTGTGTTGCAAATTCTTTCCAGCTAGAGATTGATGCATTAAAGAGTCCTCTGTACCATTCTCCAACATCTTCAATTAGCAATTGTACAAATAATTTCATGAAAAAATCTTCAAAACAAATTTCAAACTCTTCAATTGTGTTCTTTAGATGATAACATGTTGTTCAACAAACTCTATCCCATTTAAACAGAACTTTGGAATGGTTTTTCTCAATTCATTTTGAATAGGATTTGGATAGTCCACTATCCTACTAAAATCCAATTGTCTATATCTCTCAATCACCATAGGTTCTCTTAACCTAGCATTATGTCCACCTTGATTTTTTATTCTTGGCCCCTAATTTTGATGATTCAAGCCTCCTTGATTTAAATGATTCATGCCTTTGGGTTATAACCGCCATTATACTAGTTACCAATATTTTTTTGCCTTGGGTTAACATGGTCATAATTTTCCCCATTTTTTGGTTGTCTCTAATGACTATTTCTCTCATTATTATTATTCCCATTTCTTTCCCCAGTGCTTGGTTCAAACAAGGGATTGGTATGAACAGTGTTAAAAATTTTCTCTCCATTTTTTCTATGAGGAGGATTATATCTACATGTTCTATCATCCCTTTTTGTCCTTTATTATTTAGTTATTTATTACCTCATCATTTCATTTCTCATGTCTTGGTCTATCATCTTTATTTTCCTTTTCTTTTGGTTAAGAATGTGCACTTCTCTGTATTCCCAACTTCTCCAATATTTCATCTGGTTGCCTTCTAATATCTCTAGCCATCTTCTCATCTTTTGAGCTAGTGTTAGCCATTTTAAGAAAAATGGCATCCTATTATAGATCATCTTCTTATTCATCTTCTTCTTCATGACTCATTTCATACTAAGGATCATGAAATTCTATATTGACTTTGAAAAATGGATTATGGTTTTCCACGTTATCTTCTGGACTGTGATGATTTGATGTGGGAGCTTCCTCATTGTTGAAAACTCTTATTTCCCTTTTAGGGAAACTCTTGTATCCTACAAATGTCATCTTTGATTTTGAACATTTATTTCTATTCAATTTCCTTTTAGGACTCAACTCAATGTGGCTGTTATGTCCCTTACTAAGGGATCTTCTAGCCCACATGTAGTTCAATGGAAAATGCCTAGGATCTTTACTTACCCTCTTGCAAGATAGATTGTTAATCATAAATTATTGGTAGAGTAGCCAACTCACTTAGAGGAAAACAATACTTAATTCTATGAGTTCAAATCTCTAGTAGAGTCTTAATTACATCATCAGAGCTTCTAGGTAAACTTCAATGTTGTCTTTCATAGAAAACTCCCCAGAAGAGTCTCTAGTCTATTGGTTCCCAAAGCCACAAATTAGAAATCCAAGAGTTTTTCTACTCCTCCTAAAGACTTCTCAATCATCTTTGGCCAATGAATGAGACTGATCACTTGATCAAATTCCCCTACACTTTAGGCTTCACTAAACCAAGGTAGGTAAACCTCTACCTCAAACCCAATCTTCTAGTTGAAGGATTTTCTGTAGAAGATTTAAATAACCTCTTCAAGATGGAAATGATCCTTGAAGGTTGGAAACTATGAGCACTTGTAAAATTTATGAAAATAATACTTTGTATAATTGAAATTGCTTTGAAAAAATACTTTGTTCTAAAAAAAATTGTAAAATGTAAATATAATTCTTGATTAGAATTTCTCTCAAGACACTTGATTAAATTACCTTAGATCAATATCAAAACAATGTCTTTATCATTTTCTAAGTCTTATCAATTCAATTAATTGACCCTACATATAACCCTGTGAGACATTTTTAATAACCAACTCTTAAATAAAGACCATCACTTCAAAGACATCTATATGCATTAATAGTTCAAATTTTCTATTACAGTTAGTCTTATGGATTTTAACTTCCTCATGAAAGACCAATAAGATAGAATGAATCATTGACAACCAATCTTCAATCTGATGATCAAACTAAAATTTAATTCAATTTATAATAAAATAAGACAACACATTGAAGCATCCAAATGAAAGAGAATATCACAAAGAACTGATCATTTAAATTAAAATATGAATACCAACAAATATGAAGAAATGGCTGAACTTGTATTGAAATAAGTATAATATAATCCAACTGGTTACATAATTTATCAAAAATTTTCTTTGATAGTGTATCTTCATGAGACAAATCCCATAATGTACAAAAAGTTGTTGCTATGAATGTGTGTATTATTTTCTAAATTCAGTCTTGGTATCCCTTCTTATAAATAATAAAGGGATGCAACATTAGCTTCATACCATTACAAAATGGGTTTTCCAAATGGTAATCCCAAATACCTAATTACAAACTAATCAAGAAATTAAAACAGCATTATGGGAGAAAAGGGACACCATTAATTGGAATTAGGCCAATCTGTTGGAGATTTTCCAACAAACTAGTACTGACTGTATGTTTGTCATTGATGATAACATATGGTAAGCACTGTGTGTGGAAGTTTGATGGAGGGAGCCTTGAGTATATGTTTCCTAGATATGTTATCAGCATGATATCATAGACATAGAGGTTGATTCTGAGTGAAGATAGTAATACAATAGTCTATATCAGTGAGTGTTCCTAACGAGTCCCAGGAAGAGTTATGTATGTGATTTACAGTATGGTTGTAATGAAGTCTTGAATGTTTAGATTTATGTTGTAGACATGTATATGATTCTATGTTCATAATTACAGAGTCAGATATGTAGTATGGGTTGAGTTATGAAGTTTCCAATAGTCAGTTACAGTTTCCTAAGTTTATCAGATGGAGCCAACATTGTTTTTATTGTTGTAGTAGTTTCACCTATCAGTTTGGTATGCATGCTTGGATTAGTCTCTGGAGAAGAGTTAAGAATTTTTGGTTAAAAGTGCATCACATAATTCAGCATGAGAAGAAAGTATTAGTTAATTTGGTGGAGCCGATAGTGTAAAGCGATGCATCTACTCATATGGAGTTGTGCGGTCCTAATTTGTGTTGTGTGCTTAGTACAACCAACTGAGATGTTATTGGAGAGTTTTATTGTTTCTCTAATATGATTTCAAGATAGTTCTAATAGGCTAACTTGATTATATCATTTAGAGGAAAGATATTTATAGGAAGTCATTTGTGATTGCTAAGTATGGAAGATAGTTGAAAGGAAAGAGCAAAGTAGAAGGTGTGATGTATTGAGCCATCAGTAGAAGGTCTATGTGACCAAGTAGAGAGTGTATACTATTCATAGGAACTAATCAAGATAGAAGGTCTACCTCATAGTTCACCAAGATCCAGATATAATGTGTATCTGTTATTCAGAAGGTTGCAGCCTTCACCCATTTGAGTAGTGAGATCTTAGACAGTGTGTCCTCACTCCAAAGAGGGTTAATTGTAAAAGACTCCTAACAGGGTTTGACCCTTGACCGGGTCACTGTACTTAATGCATTGTAAGGATCAAATCCTAATAGGGTTGTCAGATCTTCTAACATGGATCATTATACACTAGTGCAACTTATAGTGGGTGTTAATTCCCACTGGGGTTTTTACCTAGTTGGGTTTCCCCGTAACCAAAATAGTGGTTTTGTGTTAAGTGTTCTTATATTGTGTTTATGCTTAATGTTCTTCTATACTTAATTGGATAAAGAATTGAATCTTGTAGATAACTGATTCACCCCCCCCCCCCCCCCCCCTCTTAGTTATCTCTTGGGACTATTCCTAACACAATCAACTCTAGCATCTCATCTTGGAAATCAGATGGAACCCACCCTCCATTGTTCTCCTGTACCTCTCAAGAAATCTCATGTAGCTCATCTTTTTGCTCCTCTACTTCTAATTCCATCACATCACTCTAGTATGCAGCATAACTTGTCTTTATATCCCAGGCGATGGTGAGGAGACTAGTAACAATGTCCAATTGATCTTCTTCTAGACCATTTAGACCAGGTTGTTGGATAGGTCTCAGTTCTTCATCCCCAAGGACAACGATTACTAGAAGTCCCATTCTAGCAATCAAACAACACTACTAATCTATCTAGAATTATTGCAAAACCATTATTCATTTGGTTACTTATAAAACAGGTGGAATGCATTTAATATTTATAATTTGTAAGGGGATTTCCAATAAATTTTCTATGTATGATGGATTTCTTCATTTTCTTTAAACATTAATAACACTCTTTAGTTCAGCTTTTGAAAATTGAACTAATGTGAAAATGGTATTTCATTGGGGTAGGTTCCATTGATATATGAATTCTCCTAGCACCATCAGCATAACTATCTTCTTCCTTCTCCAATCTACTCTGATGGGATCCATTGGTATTGGTTTTTCTAATATCCTTTCCTCATTCTTTGAAAGCTAAGTGTTACTCTTCAATCGACATAGGTCCTACCAATATGTTCATCGGGGATCGGCAAGCCTCTTGAAGAACTATGTCGATAGCCATTTTCACACTGATGACATTTATCAGGGTAAAACATGTCGGTGTCCCTTCATTGGTAGCACCAGGATATGTTTATCTAATGACTTATGGTAGTTTATCTTCATTGCATTCCATCAGGGTTAAAACCTCCTCTCTTAGATGAAAATATGTTTTCCGATTATCAGTGTAACTCAACCTGATAATTCTATCAAGCATCGATGTAGCTCAAAATCTTCTTTGCCGATAAGAATCACTATACCCAAAAATCCATCTTCATAACTCCTCCTAATGCTTCTTTTTACAATAGCTTTTGTACATCTCATATCGCTATAGGATACATTGATGTACTCATCAGGCATCATGAAAACCCAAAAGTACTCATCCTGATCACTTTATTCATGTTGATGACCTATATCACTATAACACCTACCAATAGATCTTCCTCATATTCATCAGAGTATGTCTTACCAATAACCTCATCAGTTATTAGAAAGACAAGGTTTCCATTATGTCATTGGTGTCTGCTTTACTGATGGGATTCATTGGTGTATGTTATACCGACCCCATTCATTTCCTTTGTTTTATTCCCACTTGTTAGTACAACTCATTTCAATGTTCTTATCACCTTATCTACGCATTGATGTATATTAGCCTGATCATATGTTGCTATTTTGTTGAAGTATCATCATCTGATTGACTTTTACCGATGGTGCCAATTTTAACTAGTATAGCTTATTGCCTTTTATTTTATATACAAATGTTTATTATTTACTTGGTGGCTTTAGACAATTCAAAAAATGGTTCCTTTTGTGTGTATGAGATCAATTATTTTCTTCTAATCATCCTCTGATCTATTGCATTCTCAATCACTCTTAGAAATGTTTGACAACTTTCTCTCCTCTAATTTAAAAAGACATTTGTTCATCCTATCTCTACTCACTGCTACCCCTAAGCTACCTAGCTGATGGTTGGTTTTCAAGAGTCAAGTACATAGGATTTTTCTATTGATAATTGCTTCCTTTTCTTTATTCCTTCACATGGACAATTCAGTAGTAACTATTCTCATGATATATAAACTAGGGACATATTGAACAATAAAAATTCTAAATAGGAAGCAAAATCAAATTGAAAATTTGAGAGCTAACACAAGGTCGGCCCTAAATTTAACAAATGAAAAATAAAACAATGTTAGCCATAAAACTAATCGGATGACCAATCAAACCAAACTTGTTCATCCTATCTCCATTTCTTCCTAGTAGCATCACTTGAATCCTTGATAACTCATGAAAGTCTTCACCTTAACCTATGTGATTGAATAAAAAATGGTATATACCCATGTATATGATAAATCCATGATTGTGCATCTTAAATCGATCTCCATTGTTAGATTCAATTGATTGTTCCTAGGTATTGGTTATTCACTGATTGTATGGACACTTAGGCAAATCACCGATCTATTCTTTCAACTCCCTCAATACCACCGATCTAATAACTTGAACTGAACATGTTGCCAGCAATGACAACACAACAATACAACCATAGGTTTTAAACATCGATCATGTGCATACAATTCCAACATGATCACAATCAAGGTTGAGTTATTGGTTTCAAATGATGAGACAAAGAGACAAATCGGATGGCCAATATTGCAAAGCCAAATTGGATGGTGGAGATAGAAAAGGCTATTTGTAATCCCTTTTCTCCAAATGATCTTACCTCATTGGTTGATTTTGTTTTTTTCTTCATGTGGTAGGTGAGACTTATTTAATTTATTAATTACTCTATTAACCACGTGTCCCATTTGAATGGGTTGGATTTTGATTTAATTAAACTATTCAATTAATTTTATTAAAGTTGATTGAATAATTATTTGATACTTTTGATTCATTTATTCCATTTGGCTTTGATTTTAAATTAATTCTTGCTTTTGATCATCAATTGTTTACTTTGACTCCATTTGACTTTGGTTGAATTTTCTTGACCACTTTTGAGTGTATACTTTTGAATTATACTTTGGTTGAATTTTCTTGACCACTTTTGAATTAACTAATGGCCGATCTAGACTTGGTGAGTGATCCATTGATTTACAACTGATTTTATGATGAAACCCTGATACAATGCTCTAAATGAGATACTCCACCAATGATTTAAAAAATTTCACATCTGATGCCCCTATTCTAAAAAAATACTCTGATTTTCTCAATTTTGTGTTCTGATCATATCCCACCCCTTAGGAATTTAAATCAAAATTCATTTGGACAAATTTGATCAATTTCAAAAAAACTCTTAATTTTTCAAAAAAAAATTGGAACTTTTTTAATTTTGATTTAATTTCCATTAAATGATGTAAAAAAGATTCCACAATAATGCCCTAATTTTAAAAAATTGCCATTAATAATAGCTCCTTGGGTAAATAGATGTGATAAAAATACCCCACTTTTTATGTCACTGGGGTAGATAAAGGAGTAAAAACCCTTTTTTACCACTCATTTTTACTTGCACTTTTCATTCTTTTGAAGCTTTGGTGATTTCATGATGGTGATGCCTTATCAAGAGCACAGATTTGAGATGGATTAATGATTCCAAAGACCAACTGGATATGGACCTCTTGTTAATCCAAAAATCCCTCTTTTTCTTTTGAATTTGTGAATTTTTAGTTGGAGTTTTAATTATATACTTGCACTCTTAGGGTTTTCATGTTTTTTTTAGTTTTTTAGTGCATACCAATGATTGAGCAGTGCATAGAAATATATTTTAACACATGTGCCTTGTAAAATGGTGTGTTTGTGCTATGCAATGGCCTGTACGAATGTGTGTCCCAATGTATGTTAGTGCATAGGGTAAAAAACCATAGTGCATAGACCAAAATTTGTGCAATTTCATAATTTTTATCACATACCTAGTCTTTTAAGGTGTATCTACATGTTATGACACATTTTCAGAGTGTTTTAATGTGTGTACAACTTCTGTAATGTGTGTACATTTTGATGCCTATACCTTGTTTTATAGTGTGTATACATGATTTTGATAACTTTTTCCTCTTGTTGTATGTTTCTTACATATTTCTCCCATTGTTTCATATGTTTTTTCTATTTGGAACATTAGGTCAACTCTTTACATAGTGATTTCATTTTGATGCACAACCATGCACTTTTTTGATCTTTTTGTAGTATGTTGGTCCTCTTGTTGATCTCTTAAATTAAAAACTCGAGTAGGTTGATTGATGATGTTTTGAAACAAGTGTATGATGTCAATGTAATAATATTAGTGATGTTATGATTATTAATCTAATAGGTCAAATAGGATAGAAAAGTTGATGTTTTCCTTTCTCAAGATCTAGAGTCAGGAAAAATGATGTGCTCACAATGAGCGAGTAGCTAATAGGATAGGTTGATTAGTTCCAGATAATTACTTAGATGAAGTTGATTGATATGTTGTGTCTTGATTAAAAAATAGGTCCGAGGGTGAAATCTGTGTGTTTAAGGACTTTACCCATGGCCCTTAGAGTTTATCAATCAATTGTCGACTCAAGATCGTCAGACTATTGAGTGATTTAGATTTGGGTATTTACTTGATATGTCCCAATTTAGGATAAATATGGGTTTACTTACCACTGTGGCTGAGAGATGGAACTTTGACCACAATACTTGCCACTTGGAGAGATGAATATCACCCCTGAGGATGTATATCACATCCTATAGATTCAGGTATAGATGGAGAGATTATATATTATAATCAGGTGTATGAAAGTGCAACATGCAGATGAGTGTTTTCAATTGACATGATTGGAGATGATGGCATACCCTAGAGGCAGATGCTATCTTACGATGCACTACCTTCTATTTTGGCTAGATTGATTGGTGGGATCCAGCTACCAAATAGGAGAGGTCACAACTTTTCTATTGGTTGGGGCTATATTTTAGAGGATATGATTACACATCCACATAGGTTTTCTTGGGGATCTTCTATCCTACCATAGATTTATCACAATCTACATCATGTGGTATATCGACAAAGTGTAGCATTTTTAGTAGGTGTAGTACTCTTAAAGATTTGTACTTGGGAGCACATTCCCATTACATTATCAATTGCAAGAAGACAGAGAGTTCTCAGTCTCCCTTACCTTTAAGTCTATGATGGAATTATTGTCTAGCCTCATCTAGAAAAGATACATTATTAGAGATGGATGCTTGATGATATAGATGAGGTCTACTAAAGACCATACCATCATTCTGAGGAGGATGGTGAGGAGATGATCTTCATGTTTATGTCACATTGGTTGATCAGTCACACTCATCAATTTATTGAGAGATTTTGTTTCATGAGAGTCCTAAGATAGTATGGTTGGTGACAGGATAAGCCATAGGTTTAAGCACATTATGTTAGAGAGTAGGAAGAGAGGTTATTATGGGGTCCTCAGATCAAATATCAAGTTTCCAAAGATTTAGTTGTGAGATCCATATGCACCCATTATAGTGGGATCTTCAATAGGATATTGTAGATGTAGGCATGACTACTGATTTTAGGTGATCATTCCTTAAGCATTGATACCCTAGATATATAGATCCTTTAGAGATAGTGTCAAATATTGACGAGCTCTCATCAGATAAGGATGAGGAGGATGGTGATGGAGGATATGGGGATGGGTCCAGGGTGAAAGTAGGGTTAGAGGGAGACTGAGGTGGTATATAGTTCAGGTGTGAGGTGGGAGAGCTATTGGTAGACAAGAATAGTTTTGAGGAATCTTGATAACTTTTCTTTACTTTGTTGGGGTGTTATTCCTAGGATTGTGCATAGGAGAGGTGGTCTAGTCCTTCTTAGAGGTCAAGGCGTATGTGGTGATAGACAAGGTGTACAAATTATATGTGGTGGTGTATAGATGAGAGATGGTTGAGTACATATGAGAGGTTGTTGATTTATTCCTAGATTGTCTCCTATGGTTCCATTAGTAGTTCCTGATTAGGATGTGTGAGGATATAGGGTAGTCAAATAGTTAGAGGGCCCACATGTTTAGGCTCTTGAGGCTCTAGATATTCCATATGTTCTAATTATTTCTTAGGCATGGGTAGTGCTAGATGTTCCTCAATCACTAGTTGTAACCGAGACACTCACACAGGAGGTGTGAACATTGAAAACTAAGGAGGCATCAATTAAGAGTTGATTAGATCAGGTTGCTAGCTTGATACAATTTTTATGGCTATAGACAGATATATACCTCCTACTTAAAAGGTGTCACATATATGTATAGATACTGCTACTACCAGTCAAGCTCCATAGATATATCCTGGTAGTTCAGTGGGCAGAGATGGTATAGGTGATGCAAATGGTGCAGATGGAGGTTCGAGTGCCCCTAGTTGATATCTTGATTGATTCCACCTTGTTTTTATTATACACCATGATGTACCTCATTGATCAAGACATTTTTTATGGACCTTTTGATCGAACATTTGATTATATGATTGACTCCTTGATAGATTCTCACTTGTTTGATTTTATATTCCCTTTATGATATCATTATATGTTGGACTCTATAGTTTTGATGATATATGCAGTTTAGATGATCCTATTTGTATGCTTTCTCTTTTTTTTTTTTGATGAAAAATGTTATGAATACATTTAATTTATGTACTTTATATGCTTTGATGGATGTATTATGTATGGCATACTTTATATGGATGCATAATGTATGATGAGATGCACTTTTTCTGATTCTTTATGATTAATGATTAATGATGGATCTTTATGTAATTATGTGATATGCATGATACAATTACCAAACTTACATGAATTATACGTGCCTTGATATGATTCTCTATATACTTAATGATTCTAGATGCACTTTTTGATTCTATGGATTTATGTAATGATGATTATAATGCACTTAATGCAATGTGATTAATGAAATGACTTAATGATATGCAATGATGAAATGACTTAGTGAAATGAACTAACTTTCTCTTAATGAAAGGAATAAATGATTTTAAATTAATGCACTTTAACTAATGCAATGCATCTAATTCATTTATTAAATGAATAATGATTAATGAATGCAAATGAATTTTAAGTGATATGCAATGTTTTTGCTAAAGTCCAACATACTCTTTCAGAAATAAAATTTTGATGATGTCAACCTTGATAACTCAACCCCTTGATTAAGGAAAATCCTTTAACCTTTAACATGCAAGATTAATCTATATGAATGCAAAATGCAACTAATTTTCATGTTTTGAAAGGAATGCATTTTATTTCTTATCATTGAGCTTCTTTTTTTTAACATGATTTGGTACAACCATCACTAGTTTCACCATAATGATATGAATACCTTTTCTTCTTGGATTTTTCCCCTTGAAGTCGATACAACCCTCACTGGTTAGATTTTACAACCATGATGGTCTTAATACTAGTTTTGTTGGTTTCAATATTACAAGTGGATTTTGGCAATAAGATATGAGAGATATAAATGGCCAAGGTATTTCTTTGTGTAAATAGACAAAAATATGATCCCTTTCATATGAAATTTCCTCGATGATTATTTGATGATCATTTCATTAGACGATTTTTCATAATTCAATGAATCAACCTCACAATCAGTGATGCATAAATCAAGAAAAATTTCATGCTTTTATCATCACTTATCTAGTCAAAAGACATCATTGATTCGCTAAAAAGAAATGACTCAAAAATCAAGTAACACATTGAACATTATTGCTATTATTTTCAGATCCATATTTCAGTACAACTTCATCCATTTTGATCTTTGTTTGTAATTTTAATCTTGATTAAGATAAGTCAATTTTGAAGTCAAGGATTAAAGTGTCAATAGTTTGGGTTTGAGATCAACTTTGAATCATAAATTGATATTGATCAAAGGTTCAAGTGTCAATGTTTATGTTTGATGCATTGATTTGTGTAAATTGATGTCTTCTTGACGAACTCACTTTGTTTTGGATTAGCTCCCCCAATTTGATTCAACAATGGTGTTGGACTTAGACAACTTTCAAAACTATGACGAAAGCCTTGGGTATGCAAATGCAGCTCTGAGATTTTATTATGACTATGTACAAATGATGGAAAATGTAAGAATATATACAAGGATGGTGGAAAGATGTAGGTGGAAAATGCAACTAGGCTTGACTTAAGGGAAAATGACTCCTTTTTACCAGGTTTTCACCACTTGATTTTATTTCTATTTTTTCTATTTTATTATCTTTTTTCTACCAAGGTGCCTATTGCTAGGTTTTCATTGAGGTGCTTTTTTTCTTTTTCTCTTTTTTTGTATTTTTTGATTTTTTTTCTATTACCAAGGTGCCTATTTACTAGGTTTTCACCAAGATAACCATTTTTTCAAGATCCATATTTGAATTCTTTTTCTTTCTTCATGATCAATTTATCATTGTACAAGGAATGATGCTTTCTCATCTAGTACTCTCTTGTTTGATACTCTTTCAATCTGATACATTTTCATCTATTCAAGTATAAAATTTCTTCAAATGGATGCTATTAATGGGTTCTTGCAATTCCTCCCCATCACAATTGGCTAACTTGTATGTTCATGTTCCAAAGGAAAATGTAATAATGAAAGGCCGTAAAAAAAATTCTTCCCATCTACCTTTCTTTTCTCTATTTGCTTGATTCTTAGGGTTTTCTCATAATAATAAGTCACCAACTTGAAATTCTCTACGTTTTATCTTCTTGTTTTAGTTCCTTGACATTATGTTTTGGTAAATATTTAGATGTCCATATGCTTGTGTTTTGTGTTCCTCAAGCCATTCTAGTTGTTAGAGTCTAGCAACTCTATAATATCCATCTGTCAACAATCCATGCAAAGAGACTCTTAAGGATGGAATCTCAACTTCTAAGGGTAAAACATCCTCTACTCCATATACTAATGAAAAGGGTGTAGCTTTGGTTTGTGTTCTTATGCTTGTTTGGTATTCCGATAATGTCGGGTTCAATTGTACATGTCAATCCCTTCCTAAACTATCAACTGTTCTCTTTAAAATTTTAAGAATATTCTTGTTTGTAGCTTATTCTTGACCATTCCCTTGAGGGTAGTAAATTGAATAATAATGGTGGATGATGTGGAACTTGTCACACAATTCATCAATATCCCTATTTTTGAAATATTTTTCATTTCCCATTATTATGGCATGAGGAATGCCATATCTACAAATTATGTGGTTCAAGATGAACATTGAAATCTATTTTCCTGTTACAATTGATAGAGGCATGACTTCTACCCATTTGGTAAAATACTCTATTGCAATTATGATAAACTTATGACCACTAGATGAAGGTGGGAAAGTCATCCCAATTAAATCAAATCCCCATTGATAGAAGGTCCAAGGTATGGTCATTGGGTGTAACTCATGTATCGTGCATGAATCAAATTCCCATGATATTGGTATTTTTGGCATACTTTCACAAACTGACAAGCATCTTTCTCCATAGTTGGCCAATAATACCTAATGAGAACAAGGTTCTAAGCTAAGTTTAAATTTTTCACATGAGACCCACAGTTTCCCTTGGGGATATTTTATAAGGTATTTTTTGATTCCTCATTCTCTAGACATATAAGAAGCATTTTGTCAAGAATCTTATGATACAATATGTTTGAAACAAGCGTATAGAGAGAAGCTTGGTGTATAAATTTCTTCTTTAGTTTCAGGATTGATCCAACGGTTAAGTATTATATTTTAGGTAGGTATAAATGGATCCATACCATAGGGAGTCATGTCCAACAAGAAAACAAATGATTTGGGAATCAGGAAGGTCAAATGTAGGTTTCACTAACTCTTCCACCAAGAATTTGTATCTAGCACTTTGATCTAGTATTTGTAAAAGAGAAATTAGAGTTGCCATGGAATTTATTGCTTTGTTTCTTTGCCTTGGTATTTTATCAAAATTTATCAAGACAAAGTACTTCTTCAAATCATCTACCATTCTCTTGTAAGGCATCAACTTTTCATATTTAGTTTCATAGTCATCATTTATTTTATTTATCAAAAGTTGAGAGCCACCATAGACTTGTAATTCTATCACTTTCCATTCTAGGGCCATTTTAATACTTATGACAAGGGCTTCATATTTTGTAATGTATTTTTTTCACGAGAATATAATTTTATAATACTTTGAAATGGTGTATCCTTGAGGTGTAATCAAGATAATTCCTACCCCCAAGCCATGTTGTGTGTAGGATCCATCAAACTAAAGCTTCCATGTTTTGGTTTCAATCTTTATTATCTCTACATCTGGAAATTCCACTTAAATGGTTTGATAATCTATTAATGGAGCCTCTGCCAACTAATAAGCTATAAATTTAATGAAAAGGTAGGTGAGGGCTCACAAAACAACTAAGGTAAATGAAAATTCCCTAAAGTGTCCACAATGGTTATAATGTCACAAGAGGCCTAAAATGCAATTTACTCACCCACAAATTTCTCCAATTACATAGGTGACTCCAATCACTTATTTATGAGTGATTAAAAATTTTTGGGGAAAAGGAAAGGAACCTTTGGTTAAGGAAGCCTTGCAAATATCTAGGCTACCGAGAAACACAGAACACACTGAACCCACTCACTGAAAGGCACCACCAAGTAGAACAGAAAAACCACTCGATGAAAGGCACTAGCGAGTGAACACAAGGAAAAATAATAATATTTTAAGATACCCATTGGCTCTACTTCAACATACCAAAAGCTTAGCCAGACTTGTTTTGGATGATATATGTTGTCTCTTGATTGTTCATTGTTTTTGGCCTACAAATTGGTCACTTTAACAAAGGAAGTATGTTATATACTTAACCCCAAACCTCCTAACTCTAGATGGTGTTCTAATATGCTTCCAAATTAATATTTCCCAATTCAATTTGAGTCTATGTTCTCATTAGATACAAAATCCCCAAAATCCTACTCACAAAGGCCCTAAAATAAGGGTTTCTTAATTCCACTCACCATAGTCACTTCCAAGATCAAATGATGGATCCTACACCATGTATTAAGCCATAAAAAACTTATCCAATCATAAAAACACACACTTATTCAAGAATATCTTCTACTTCTATAGGCTAGCCACAGAGTTCATCCAACTTACTCCACCAATCTCATAGGGTACCCCTACAACCACCAAATTTCCCACATATTTGGTGTTAGAAAATAATGTTACATGTTAATATGAATCTATCCCTTGAGAATTAGACAACCACTCAAGGAATGGATGAAGTTATTTAACAAAACCCAAAACTGTGATATTAGAAAACTCAAATCCCTTACACTAGTCAATATAAATCAGTAAAAATAATAGAAATGGATCAATATATCATTCAAATAATTATAATATGACTGTATTAATGTGATAAATTCATCCAATGACTGAGATCAATCAAAAGAAAACCATAGATTGTAAGTAACCTTGAATTTGATTAGAAAAACTGTGCTTCCAACCGTAAAGTCACATATGCAATTACATTTCTCAACTTTTTCCATCCATACAAGGATTTAAATAGATGAGTTTCGACCTCCTTAACTGAATTCAAGGGGTTAGAAGTCATTACATTGCATAACAAATGAAAAATAAACTTTCCCTCCTAAATCCAAGTAACCGTTACAATTCAGAAATTTGAATTTGTAACTTACAAATTATTAAATATTTTCACTATCTAACTTCATAAAATGGATTTATAACCTTATTATAAACTAATCTAGACCCCTTGGGTACTATTGACCCTCCTTACAGCATCAATTAGTCCTAGGGTCCTTATTGGGACCCTTAGGATCATTAACCTTTACATTCACATTATTGCCTCCAAAGGTCATAATTGGTCTTAGTATGCTCCAATTGATTGGATTAGGTTCCTTCATGCCTCCATATTTCTTCAAATCCTTCTTGTCCTCAATAGATGGATTTGGTTCTCCTACACCATACTCCCCATGAATGAAAAAATCCTTGCCCCAAGAATTAGTCTCGTCTCAGGTTTGCAACTGTCCACTCTCCTTCTTGTTCCTTGCATAGGAGATGAATTCTCCCAAGGTCATCTTCTGCCTTCTATAACCTACACTCACTTCACCAAAATCATTAGTATGAAAAACAAAACTTTTGTTTCCTTATCTAGGACCATTCACCTACTCCACTCCTTCACCTTGTTGTCCCTCATCTTGCCTTTCTTATGCCTACAATATCCAAACTTTGTCACCTATTGTCTACTCACTAATTGGGCAATAGATGGTGCCTACTTGAACATATTTCAAGTCCCAAAGTCCTGATATTTTAGGATTGTACTTGACCTTTATTATTGTTGGAATGGAGAGATAAGGTACTAAGAGGGGAGGGGTGAATCAATGCCCTCAAAAACTTTTAACTTGATACTCAAACTGCAAACAGTAGATAACTAAACTATCCAAATGAATCCATTGTGTATGAAATTCATTCAATTGACTTGTAAATGTAAATTTCATAAAAACAAACAATAATTCAATCACATAACATAGATATTTTAGTTACGCAGAAACCCTTGTGAGAAGGTAAAAATTGCGGTGGGGATGACACCCACAAATTCTTCACTACTGATAATAAAATATGTCAGTTAAGGCTACAAGTTTTGATCACTTCTGATGATCTTACCCTATTAGGAGTAATAATAAGATCGACTAGATCTACCTAGTTAAACGATTTCAACAACACTTCTTGAGTGTGTACTCGGTTAAGAGATTTACAACAAGACTGTTAGGTCTACTCTATTAAGAGATTTTGCTAACTCTGTTACAATGATTAGAGAATAATAGAAAGTATCTGTAATTGACAACTTATGCTTGTCTAAATTACATCTATGTGTATGCACCCTAAAATGGTCGCCTAGGCTTTGGGCCCCCATTCATCAATTTATCATTTCCTGAATCAATGCCTTGCAATATTTTCAATTTAAATCAATTTCCTTGATCAAATGGTAATTAATTCAATTATTTTAATATTTCCTAAGGTTTGATCATTTTATCCTAAGTTTTATTTAATTAAGAGAACATGCTCCCCTTTAATTAAACAAAAAAATCTTTTAATTAAATAATAAAATCACTTTATCCTAAGTCACATTTAATTAAAAGAACAAATCTCTTTTAAATAAATAAATAAATCTTTTAATTAAATAATGGAGACCACTTTGCTAAAAATAATAAATAAATAATAAAATAAAAATAAAAAGAAAAAGACTTTTTGTCTACACATTGAATGCACACTTTCCAAGATGAGTGGAATCTCCTTTTGCCTCTTAATCTCTTCCACACATCTTTTTACCTCTTAACCATGTCCATGGATTTTGCCTCTTGAGAATCTTGACCACATGGATCAACCAAGATTTAATCTCCACCATTGCTCATTTATTTTTACCTCTTAATCTTGACTATCCATTCATTTCTAAATTCTTTATAAGGAGCCCTCTCCTTCTCATTTTTAAGCATGGAGATTTTAGAGATCTAGATTTTATGTTACTGTTACGCAGGTTTGGAGAAGAGTTTGGAGCACTTTTGAAACTTCTCTTTTCTTTTCTTCTTCTCTCATGCCTCCATGGCAATCCATTTAGATTACTCTTGCACTTGCATGGTACATTAGACTCATATTTCCTTTCATAGAATAATCTTGCATAAGCATTTCCTTTCATAGATTAGTTTGATTTCATTCATTGTTATCATATAGAATTGCTTTCATTTTCATTTGCATGCATACTTGATGAATCATGGAGACTAGCATTCTTTCTTTTCCTCTTTGAATCTCTCATTTTATGGTGTACTTGCATGGGCACAAACTAGGTCTAAACTAAGGGCCTCCATTATAAACTCTTAAACTCCATGAATAGAGAGCTATGAGTCATCATTTGAGACCTCATTGTTGATAAATATTGGATATAATGACTCATAGAAGTGTGTCAACATTTTAGAACACCTTTTTGGTGCCCATCGTAGGGAAACCCACCTTTACATGCTGGTTTTGGTTATTTTTGGAGCTAACCCCCTTGTGCAGATTTGTTTGGAGACTAAAACCCTAGATTTTTAAAAAATTGATCATATCTCCCAAACGGTTTGGAGTTTCAGTCTAAAATTTGTTTTCTAAGTTAACGATATATCAGAGAAGCTTTAGTAAAAAATTTAGAATTTTTTGACATATTTTGAATTTTTTATAATTTTTTCTTTATTTTCCATTAAAAATAAATTTTCGGCGTAAATCAAAATATTTTTCAAACATTTTTACATTTTAAAAAATATATTTAAATTCTACAAGGGGCCCATTCTTTTTATTTTAAATTTTGATGCTATATCATAGCTCAAATAGTCAATTTACAAAAAGTAGTTTGTTTTGGTAAAATGTGTCTCTAGGGCACAAATTAAGGAATTTTTCCAAAAATTTTACATTTTTGAAAAGCTCTCTATTTTTTAGTAGGTGTCTCTATTTTGCATTTCTATTTTTGTGCCCGAAATCATATCAAAAAAATCAGATCTTGTTGACTAGGTCAAATGCAAAAAAATAAAATTTTGTGATGAGTATGCACTTATTTTTCACATGGTTCAATGCATGATATGAGTTGTCATTTGGATTATTTTCTGATTATTATTGCTCCTAACAATTTATTTTCAGATCTAACCCTAGGGTTTTCATAAGTTGAATATATGTTGCATATCTTGTTTGCTTGTTCGAGAGTTTGTGGCTTGCTTGCACAAAAAAGCTGAACAAAAATAAAAATAAGGTAAAATATACTAAGCGCATTGCTTTGGACTTGAGGTATTTTGTTCCATCTCTATAAAATTTGAATTTTGGGAATAAAATGAATCTCTCATGTGTTTGGCTTGAGTGTTTATTGCTTTCATAGATCACACTTCAATTTTGCTATAAAGGAGACAATGAATCTAGATTTGCTTTCTTGCATATATGTTTCACATAGTAATTAGGCTATATGAACACTATTTGTGGCATTCTTGAAAGAGTGGGCTTCATTTTCTTGTCTTACATGTGAAGCTCTTCTTGACGATAGAACCCCTTGGAGGTAGGGAAGGAATTTGTTATTATCTCACAGTCTTACTTGGTTTAGTCCTCAACTTTGATGGGTACATTCTCTCTTGGACCCACTTAGAGAGATCGGTAGACATTATCATTGATGTACAAACCTTGGTGAGGTGATTTCAAATTTAGTGTGTCAATGAATTTTCTTTCTATGTTTGGGTGAGGTGAAGAGGCTAGAGGATTATGCTCTATTCCCCTTTGGGCACATTAGAAACTCAAATCCTTGAATCTGAGCTAAGTCCCAATGTGGTCCTTTTTGTGGGTCTTCCTTATTAGAGATGGTTAACCGTAGTGGACACTCCCTTTATTGGGTAAACCACATGGATAGAACCTCAAGTGGTAATAGCCATTTTCACCGTGGTAGCAACAACCGCTATATAAATTTCTCTATGGAAGAAATATCCACGGGTGTAGTTTCTTGCTGGGCTGTCAGATCTCCTCAGCATCTCCGATTGATTAAATTCTCAGAATGTATAAAAACCCCAGTGCACTTGGATTAGAGTTCACCCTCTTGAAATTGAAAAAGTTGCAGAGTTGACCATTACTATGAACCATAGTGCAACCAAATTTTTCTTTGCTAGGACTATGTGTGTGACTGAAAAACATTTTGAGAACATACACAAGTAGAATCTTTAGGGAGTAGAATACTATGTCACTATTCTTGCTCATGTGCAAGGTTGCTTTGTCCCTTGCTCATTGTTTGAAGACAATTGTTTTCTTGAACTCCCTAATTGTTGTCTTGTGTGTCTGATTAATGATAAAAATATGTTAATGCATCTCATTGATCAATTAAAACGAACAAAAACTGAGTTCCCGAGTCAAAAAACTAGTTTTTTTACAACTTGCTTGATTTTCTATCTTGTCATTTCTAGTCTTCCTTGGTCGATATGGATTATATTAGGTCACTTACCTCACTGTTAGAAGCCTATTTGCACCTTGGGTTCCTATGTTTTGACCTCTTGAACTAGTAATCTTTGATTTCACAAGTGACCTTGCTTGGAATCGGTGAGCTAGAAATCATCCTTGTTGAGAAGATAAACCTTTGGATTCTTTGATAGCACACTTGGAGAGTTTTAGTAATCTCTTGTCCATTCACTTCCATCCAAATTCAAATTTAATCAATATAACTTGGGTAAATCATCCTCCTGATCCATATGTGTTAGGGTATTCACCCGTTCATTGGGCACCTCTGTGGCAGTGTTGGTTTACGCCTCTTGCAAAATTTTTATCTTATCATCTCTCTTTTTGGATAGGTGAGTGCTTTTAATATCCTAGTTTGGTACCAACATTTCTTAGGGTCATCCTATCACCTAGTGCCCTTTCTTTCATGTCGGTTACAACAAGATATCAAGTAAATCAAGGAAAGTGACCTCAAGTAGTCTTCAACCAATTACCCTTATTTCAAACTCACCAAAAACATAAGGGAAATGAACTTGTATTTGATCAATCACCCAAGAACAACTCAAAAGTTTGGTTTGATCCCAAGAGTAATCTTAGTGATTTGAGTACACCCTTAGCATCTTATGGCTTGGACATGGATATGAGTTACACAATGACTCGATGAGAGAGGGAAGAAATGGATAAAAGCCTTGATAACATATTTGAAAGGCATATAGATACCATTCTATTTGGTAATTCCTCTCATGAAAATCGACTAGTCTCACCCCTTATCTCAACTAGATATTTGGATGCACACCAAAAGGCTGAAAGAGATAAGAAGCAAGCCTATCAAGAGGAGAAATCATAGCATGAAAGCCAAGATGATGAGCCCTATGACACTCATGTGAATGCAACATACACCAATGACTTATTTAGGCATTCAATACCAAGTTCACTGCTCAAAGTACCTTCAAGATACATGAGTGAAAGACTTAAGAGAATTGAGTTTGAAAAGAAAACCTTCCTAGATGAACAAGCTAAAAAGGAAGAGAAATTTAGACTCCTAGAGTCGAAGAGACAAGCCTTTTTGGAGATAGAAATGAGAGCCCCACAAGAAGAGAAAGATAGAATTTTGGCTCAACAACTTAATGATCAATTCAACAACATGTGTGTTGGTGGTGGAAACAACTCTCCTCCATCCACTCCTTCCAAGACTCCAGGAAGTGGAAGACATTCACGAACACCTTCATGATCTCCTAGTCATAGAGGAAGAAGGGCTTCACGACATGATCATTATAGAAGACAAACACCTCTGAAGAAATCAAGACAACCTTCACAATGTTCTCACCATGGTTCACAATATGGGGGTAGTAGTTCGAGTTTTGACCTCAACTCCCAAGACTTCATGAAGATACAACAAGAACCACTCTTCCAGCAGTATGTGGAGAGATACTTGGAGCAAAACAAAGACAAGTTCTTAGAGATTTTAATCAACAAAGGTGCCAAAGTCCCCTATAACTTTGATGTGGACAAGAAGATCAAGAACCAAGGTCCATCTCAAGAAGAGGAGATCAAACAACTCAAGAGTATGATGGAGAAGATGTTGGAACCCAAGAGTTCATTCTCACTTGACTCAATTTGTCCTAATCCTTTTGACAAGAGTGTGAGCATGAAAGACTTTCCTAGAAAGGTTGAGATCCCTCAATATGACAAGTATGATGGTAATGGAGATCCACATGATCACGTGCGTCAATTCTATATCATGACTTTTGAGTTCCATCAAGATGACTCGTACCTCATGAGATTGTTCCCAAGGAGTCTTAAGGGTCAAGTGATGGAATGGTTCACCAACATAACTCCCCCCATTAAGACTTTCAAAGAGCTCATCCATAGATTTGTCCAACACTTTTCATACAACCTTTCAAGATCTGTCACCATGTTGGACTTATGCAACTTAAAGAAAAATCAAGGGGAATCCTTTGTCACTTTCTTGCAAAGGTGGAGACGACGATGCTCTTACTACTCTAGGACCATTCTTGAAAATGAGAAGATTGACATCCTTGTTAGCAACTTGGTTCCTAAAATGTGGTATGAAGTTAGGAAGATGGTTTTTGATTCCTTTGACACCATGGTTGAAACCACATGTGGGATTGAGGATGTTTTGAGAGAACAATGAATTTTGACCAAACATGGAAACAACAAGATTAACAACAATGGTCAAAATAACAACTGTAACAAGGATAAAGGAAGGAACTCATATTGGAATAAGAACAAACAAGTGGTCAATGATGGCATTGTGGACTCCTCTCAACCTAAAGATCAAGTTGTTCTCCACTTATCTAGTGTTGTTCAAGCCATGAAACTCAATGCATCTCATCAACAAGAGAACAAGCCAAGATACCAAGATAAGCCTAAGAAAGAGAGACGTTAGTTTTCAAAACTTTGTGATTCATATGGGGATGTCTTGAAAACACTCATTACCAACAATCTCATGCATCCTCAAGATCCCACAAAGTATTATATACCTGATGTTAAGCCACATTGGTGGGATGCGAAAGCCTTTTGCAAATTTCACGATGGCATTAGGCATGATATTGAAAACTGCTGGAAACTCAAACATGTCATCCAAGATCTCATTGAGAGTGGAAAACATAAGGTGGATGGATTGAACACCAATGCTAATCATCAGGCATTCGAAGAACCTTTTCCCAAGTATGAGAAGGGGGAAACCTCTAAACCTAAGAATGGCAAGGCTGAGGTCAATTACACTTACACAGTTGCGGAGAATGTTATCAACATGCTTGAAGTTGTAGAAGAAAATGTCAACATGATAAGGAATAAAGATCCCTATGGTTATGATCTAGACATGGACTCTCCTCCTATCTTTGATGAAGAACCCATCGTGGTTCTAAGGGGTCCTAACTCTAGAGTGTCATCTCAAACTCTCAACACTGTCACACGAAGTCAAGGTCTCATTGTCATTAGAGGACCCAATTCAAGTCAACCAAGTAAACCAAAGCAAGTGGCATCCAAGAATGTCACTTCAAAACCAGCAGTCAATCCTAAGTTGAGCTATAATCTTATCGATCAGTTGCAAAGAACCCTAGCTCAAATTTTGATCTTTGAGCTCTTAGAGTTATCCCTGAGACACAAGCAAGTCCTTGAGGGTGCTTTGCGCGCAGCGAACATCCCTAACAACTTAGACATTGATCAATTCCAGAACATGGTTAACCATATTAATGTCAGCCCTCATTACCTTACCTTTTTGAAGGATGATGATAAAGCTTTGAGCCACCCACACAATCTCGCCCTTCATATTAAAGTCATGATCCACAAAACTTGTGTTAGGCACATGTTGATAGATGGGGGTGTTGGGATTAATATTTGTTCCTTGAGTATTTTAAAGACATTGGGTTATTCTAAACAAGTTGTTGGTACTCTGAAAAATCCAGATAGTTTTGAACCCATATTCAGAGAAGTTTTTCCTAAGGAGAAAGTTCAGTGCTTCAAAGAATAGTTTAAAGGACCAAAGTTTCAAGTGCACATAAAGATGGACCTAGTGAATTTCATGGCATAGTGCTTGGGACATATGTTCCTCACATTTAATTTGACATTTTCAAGTGGTGAAAACTTCCAGAATTTAGTTTGGACAAGTTTCAGATGTACCCATTTGGAGGCCAGTGTTCAAATCTACACTTTACATTTTGTTCGGTTTTAACTAAATGGCCTATTTCAGAGGTTTACATCTAACACCTGGTTGATATTCATGACATGAGGGTTGTTGCATCATGTTGTATACATGAGAAATAATTTCCATACCTATTTTCAGCCTCCCATGTGCCCGTTTGACGTGTCTATCGGAGCCATTCTATTTGCAATTTCTTAGTTTCTCCAAGATTGCAGAGTTTAGTTTTCTGAGTGGCTCACTTTGGGGTCTTTCCATTTGCGTTGAGCTCGAGGTCAAACATAACTAAATAGTGTTCTATACTATAGACATGGAAATGATGCTCCTTGATAAGTTTCAAATCATGATGAATCTGTTTGACCAATTTCCTCAGACATTTCCAGATGCAACTTCTACAGTTTCACAATGTTTTAGTTTAGGATGTTCCAAGTGGCTGACTTTGAAGTTTATTTCTGGATAATCATTTTATCATCCCAAAAATCTGATTGTAGCCTTGTTTCATACATATGATAGTGATCAATCATCCAGGGTTTTAGACCATGAAGTTTCCATTTGATCTGATTGCAGGGTTGGACAAAAAGGTGTTTTATAATGATGAAAGTGCGGATAGCATAACTCTATTATTTGGCGTGTCTTCAGCTCATCGTTTGATATTTTTAATCTATCTCCTTCTGAGGCAGTTTACAACGATTATTTGGCATTTGCCGAACAAGCCAGAATAGGTCATTTTACAAAGGAAGTACTAAAATTTGGTGGGTTACTTGGAATTTCGAGACGACCCAATTGATTATTCAAATTATCATAAACTTTTTGAAGTTTTCGAGGCTCTAGGCTTCCCAATTTTTGCGCAGTCGAATTACTCCATTTTCTTCCAATTGGAATTGAAAGCATGTTGTCTATTTATGCACTACTGGTGATTGTTTGGTCTCCCCTTTCAGCACATGCACACCAGATGCATGGCATAAAGACAAGGACAAAGAGGCACATGAAACAGATGAAATGTTGTGTGCAGCAAAAGGGAGATTGTGATTGGGGGCATGCATGTGTATTTTTATATATCCCACATTTGCCCCATGTGGTGATTTCAAGCATTTTAAATACAAGGATGCTAAGGATAGATGTAAAGTGAGAAAGAAGGAAGGAGAGTGGGCCCACTGGATTGGGTGGGCACAGTTGGGCGCGCACAATGAAGGTAAATTTTTGAAAGAAAATACATTATATTCAAGGGGAATTTTATCCCACATTGACGTCGGGAAGAAGTAAGAAGTTTATAAGGAAATAAACACAATACATTGTTGTCTCATAATGGATGCCCAGTTTGAGGGCTCTCTCACGCGCATGTGAACTGAGGTACTGAGTTGGCGTCAACATGTGGATGATGATGAGGATGGTGGGCCCACACACAAGTAAGATAATTTTGATGAAATGTGAAATTGTAGATCTGATGCCTCGAGATGTGAGCCACAAGATCGACGGTGGTTGCTAAGGAGTGAAGAAAAGATGCTTAGATTTTAACCTTCACGGAGCAGTGACAAGATGACATGTGGCATTCAGTGATGTGGTGAGGTGACACAGTCAGGTGCCCGGGTGGACAATACAAGCCAATAAGAATGTGACATGTGTCACAGGAGATGTACAAGGGTCCACTTTGGTGATGAGGTGGTCAACGATCTAATTAGGTGGTGCCATGTGGCACATGGGTCCCACATTAAAATCAAAGGTTTGTGCAAATATTAAAAGGTTTGTAAAGTCTGGACTATAAGAAATTCAAAATTTAAAGATTGCAGTTACTCACGAATTTAAAAATGATGTATGGTGCTTCATTTTTACTCAAATATATGAGTATAATATATTGATGAAATCGACACGGAACGAGGATTGCAATAGAAGTATTGAAAATCTAATTTGATCAAGTGGGTGACAGAAGTAATGGTTTTTGGAATTCAGGATCAAAATTTGGTGAAGATTTTTCAATCCAAACTTGATTGATTTATAGATCCGACAAGGGGGGAAGAATCAAATTTCTTGCAAGCTGGTTCTTTGAAGATATTTTGCTTTCGTTTCATGAATATATTAGATTTGTTGCTTCTTCCAAGGTATTCATTGTTATTTTGATTTTTTTTAGAGGAGGTAGCTGATTATTCCTGAGAATGTCTTGCAAAGTACAAACAGATCAGATTTCATTCTCCTGCTGATTTTTCAGATTGATTAGTTTGGTTTAGGGTTTTTGACCTAAATGATCTCTTGCTTGTTGCATCCTTGTTCCTATAAAAGGATTTTTATGATCATTTAGAAGGGGCTGGCTGGAAATTCTTGACACCGGAAGCTGAAAAGCTAAGTGTGTATCCTCAGTCCAGATTGTAACATGTTTTGCTAAGTTGTGTTAATACAGTGGAAAACCCTTCAAAATCCTTTGCATATTGTCTAAGTGTTGTATATTAAATCCATGTTAGGAGATCTAGGCCTGTTATGAGCTAAGTATTACATAGTACATTTCCTTGTTAGAGGAATACAAAACCCTGTTAGGGGTATACAAAAACCCTGTTAAAGGTGAGGTGAGCTTACAACTCTTACAAACAAAAACTTTGTCACAAAAGTGTTCTTCAAGTAATGAACAATACAAGCATCTGCTATTATTTGATAGTTCCAATTATAGCTCTATCAATCTCAGATCTCACATCTACTATTTGCATTTACTAATATCCAAAATTTGTATCCATTACATCATCATCATAGTTCTTACACTTATCACTTCCACAAAACACTCTATACTTATATCAGTTCTACCATCCAGTCAGCTTCATAAATACAATACAAAACATAATAATTACTTATGAAAATTATAAACATAGAGTCGACGATCTTATATTACCAAATTTTTGGCAATATACAACTTTCATATAACTTAGCACGTTACCATTCTATCTAATCTTTCCTCAATCATCGTGATTGTTCACATACCTTGTTTCACTATTTCTCTGTCTTCGCATACCTTCATATTACTGTATCTTCTTGATGTGAACACCAAAACACACGTGACCTTAAATGAAGGTCACACATATCCCCAAATTTCTTCCTATAACTTCACAAGCCATAATATATTGCATATCATCTTTATAGACCAAAACAGTACTGCAGAATACTGTTATTCTAATTCTATACTTAGTCATTTTCATGACTATGTCTCCAGTAGTTATACTCACTTCATGCGATCACTCTAGCATAAGTGTTTCCATAAATGACAACCCTTAATTGATCCATAGTTCTCTCAAACATCACTTGCCAATAGAGCATATTGTTGATTTTGTTATACATGCTTAGATATGTGTTTGGATGAGAAAGACTTAATCATGGTTAGATTTTATTATTGCATGAATTATACTTTTAAGTTTGAGAAATAGCTTTGATAATATGCCATGATGTTAGAATTCTGCAAGTACCATGTTTGAGACCTTAATGAAAATTATAATTAGAAATTGAATTCTGCATTTGAATAATGTCTTCAAATTATGTAACATTGAATTGTATATATTTATATATGATTTTATTTCCTTGGACTACTAATGCTCGAGTTTAGTGTGCAGGAAAGAAAACCATAGAATTATTTGAAGAATCAGGGCTAAAAATATGTGCAATTGAGTAAGCCAAGATTTAATCTATTGAAGAGATTGAAACCTCATTGTAATGTGATTTTATTTGTAAATGTAATTTGTATGTATGTTACTAGATTAAATTCATTTTATTAATTGGATATGTTATTTGTAAATGTAAAGTGTATCTTATGGTGTCACTTGACACTTGTGATGCTTATATGGATAGTGACATGTCAATTAGGGTTTTTGTAAGAATCACCCAACCTAATAGGATATTTTATAAACCCCTGATGATGGGTGCTCCCCTTAAAACTACAAACACATAACAGAAACAAAGAAACAACAACAATTTGCAAGAATGGAAAATGGGCTTCTTATTATCTCCATAAATGTGGAATTACAAATTTTAAAATTGCAATATGCAAAGCCACATGGGCATTCCCTTTACAATATTCTGTAGGACAAAGCCTCGAATCATTACCTCGATCTCCCAGAACTGCCCTAGACAACACTACGAGCCTTTTTATATAGGCAATTTCCACTGCCCGAGAAGGTTCCAGAAATTTAGCCCTTAAGGCCGACTATACATAGAATTATTTTATTTTCACAATTTTTACAATAGGGTCGGCTCAAAAGAAATACAAAATATGCTTTTAGGTAGCCCAACTTCCGGAGGCCATAACTTTTTAACCGTAACTCTATTTTTCTATTGTGACCACTTTTTGAAAATGCCATGACAAGATCTACAACGCCTGACATGCATTAATGTCAGTCAGTTGGGGGTTGATCGTGATTCGGAGCTCTAAGGCCTTCAAAATTGGCCTAAAAGATTTCATACCCAAAAACCTCAATAACTTCACTAATACTGATGATGTGGCAATGGAACTTAACTAGTAGGCTGAAATGACTAAGATGAGCCTCCAACTGTGAAATCAGAACATTCCGAGATCGTATGACCAACTTACTAAAAATAGTAAGTTTCCATAAATAACAACTCTGCAGAAGATAGCCCTTATTGAAAACAAAACCAAAAATATTTTTAGGTGATGCAAGATTGCTCTTACACCCAGGATGCTCCTGCATCAGACACTCGGGGTAATTTGAGAAGTGACCCTATCATGACTCAGGTGTGAAGAGGAAAACCAAGAAGGTTAACCTCCTCCCTTGTTAGCCATGATGAATCTTCAATAGGTCATCCTTTCCATTTCACCAAATATTGTTCATATGTCCTGTTCCTTGTGCTTCTGCCAACACGACTACCCAGTATATCCTCAATCTCATTTGTATGTGAACTAACTGCTAGAATACTCCACTATGCTTCTGTGATCTCATTTTCAACACCTCATTTATGATACTCTGTCAAATCTAAAATGTTAAACACTAGTGAAATATTCAGCTCAGTAGGCAATTCTACCTCATACGCATTTCCTGAATCATGCTTCTTCAGTATCTTGCATGGCCCAAACTTTTTCATTTTCAACTTGTTATATGTACCAACCAAAAATTGCTCCTTTCGCAAATGAACCATGATTTCATGTCCAACCTAAAATTTCTTATGCCTCTTTTTTCTCATCTTCCTTAGCCTTATACTGTGCATTCATCTTGGTAATATGCTTCCTCACCTCCTCATGGATGTTCTTCAAATATTCTGCAAAATCCTCAGCTTCAACACTACTTATTTCTCCTTTATCTATCTTTCTCAACTTAGATGCATTTCTTGGACTACTTCCATATACAATCTGGAATGGTGATTTACCAATGCTCCTGTTGACAGAATTATTGCATGCAAATTCTGCCTATGAAATCAAATCCCATGCTATTGGCTTATCTCCAACCAGACATCTCAACAAATTTTCCAAACTCCTATTCACCACCTCTATCTGTCCATCGGTCTATGGATGATGTGATGAACTAAACTTCAAATCTATCTTCAACTTCTTCCACAATGTACACTAGAAATATCCAACAAACTTAGTGTCCCAATCTGAAACTATGGTCTTTGGAAAACTATGTAGTCTCACTACTTCTTTGAAAAACAATTCTACTACATGAACAACATCATTAGTCTTCTTGCAAGGATTAAAATGTGCAATCTTTGAAAATCTGTCAACTACCACAAAAATTGAATCATGTCCCCATTGTGTCTTTGGTAAACCAAGAACAAAGTCCATACTAATATCCTCCCAAGGTTTCTCTGGTACAGGTAATGGTTGATACAACCCTGTATTTTGCTTTACTCCTTTCGCCATCTGACATACTCTACAACTTTGTACAAACTTCTTGACATCTTGCTGCAACTGTGGCCAATAATAATTCTCACTAACCAAAGCAAGGGTTTTAGCATGACCAAAATGTCCAGCTAATCCTCCGCTATGCTTCTCCTTGATGAGATTATCCCTCATAGAACTTTGTGGAATGCACAACTAACTCCCTGTGAATAGCATATCATCCTGAAGGGTGAAATCTAACCACTTTGTTCTGTCTAGAGTAACAGGTTCTTTACAAGCTTTCCAAGCTTCACCAAAATCAGGATCCTCTAGATACAAATTCTTGAGTTCCTTGAACCCAACCACCTCAGTCTGCATCTCTATTATCAATAATTGCCTTCTACTAAGAGCATCTGCAACCTTGTTAGACTTTCCACTCCTGTGTTTCAAAATAAATGTATAACTCTGCAAAAACTCAACCCATTTCAAATGCCTCTGATTCAACTTTTTTTGACTATTCAAATATTGCAAAGCTTGATGATTAGTATACAAAACAAACTCCTTAGGAAGCAGATAGTGTCTCCACTTCTTCAATGCTTGAACTATAGCATAAAATTCATGATCATAAACAAAATATTTTCTCTTGGCATCATTCAACTTCTCACTGAAATAAGCAATACGTTTACCTTCTTGGTTCATAACAGCTCCTATTGTTGTGCCACTAGCATCAAAGTCTACTTGAAACACCTTATTAAAATCTGAAAGTGCTAAAATAGGTTGTTCTGTAACTTTTTGTTTCAACAATTGAAAACTCTTTTCTGCCCCATGACTCCACTTAAACTCTTTTCTATCCCCTCTCATTGTTTCAGTCAAGGGTCCACAAATACTGCTAAAACTCTTGATAAACTATTTGTAAAAGCTAGCCAAATCATGAAAAGATCTTACCTTAGTAGCACTCCTTGGAGTAGGCCATTCAAGGATAGCTTGGACTTTCTCTAGGTCCATTTTTAGACCTTCTGCTGAAACTACAAATCTCAAGTACACTAACTCCTTTTTCACAAAATTGCACTTCTTCAAATTAATCAACAATTTCTCTTCTCTTAACCTTTCAAACACCATATGAATATGCATCATATGCTCCTCCAATGTCTTACTGAAGATCAAAATATCATCTAGGTAAACAATGACAAACTTACCCAGAAATTCTTTCAGAACCTCATTCATGAGCCGCATGAAAGTGCTCGGTGCATTGGTTAGCCCAAAATGCATGACTAACCACTCATACAGTCCTTCCTTTGTCTTGAAGGCAGTCTTCCATTCATCTCCTTCTCTGATCCGAATCTGGTGATATCCACTCTTCAGATCTATCTTTGAGAAATACACAGCTCCACTCAAACAATCCATAATATCATTCATTCATGGCAATGGAAACCTATACTTGATTGTGATCTTGTTTATTGCCCTAGAGTTTGTACACATCCTCCATTCTCCATTTTTCTTTGGTGCTAATACTACTAGTACAACACAAGGACTCAGACTCTCATATATCAATCCTTTCTACAACAACTCATGTACTTGTCTATTCAACTCCTCACTTTATATAGGTGTCATTTTGTGTGTTGCCTTATTTGGAAAACTCACTTCGGGGATCAAGTCCATCTGATGACTAATCTTCCCGACTGGTGGTAATCCATCAAGAACATTAAATTGGATACAATATCCTGAAACTCATTCAACAAATTTGCAACTTCTACAGGTACATCTTCTACTTCATCTTTACCAAGTTTTGGAATTAAAGTAAAATATACATGCTCATGTCTCATACCCTCTAGGAATTTTCTTCCATCAACAAAAGTTATTTTTGCACTACCGCATACCTTTTCTTCTGTGTCATTCAATGGCTTTAGCTTATGTTTTACTCCATCTTTTGTCAGGGAATAGGTGTTCGCATGACCATCATGTACAACACATCTGTCAAACTGCCATGGTCTACCCAATAACATATGACATGCATCCATAGATATGATATCACACAGTACCTCATCATGGTATCCACCAATCTTGAACTTTACTATGCATTGTTCATTGACCATGACCTTATGGTCATCCTACACCTAGGCAATCCAGTATGGATGTGGGTGTTTTTGTCTCTTGAGCTTCAACTTTTTCACCATCTCTTCTGACACCAAATTGTCAGTGCTTCCACTATCAATGATCACATCACAACATTTAATTTCACACTTACATCTAGTGTGAAACAAGCTCCTCCTTTGCTTAGGTTCATTCTCTCTGCTCAGTAGGACTCTTCTGTTAATCAGTGTTTCTCCTCTTTCAGCATCTTTAGAATGTGATGATCTGGCATCTTCATGTACATGTGCAACTCTAGCCTGGCCTTCATTTCTCCTATTTGTTATTCCTTGGTGTTGAGGACATTCAAAGGCCCTATGATCTTCTTCTCCACAGTGAAAACATGTTCCACGAAAGCCTCCTCTTTCAGATCCTTGTCCTCTTCCTCTTCCTCTCTGATCTCTATTATTCTGATCTTGGAAATGATTAGAATTGTTTCCTCGTTGATTCTAACTGTTGCTAGCCTCATCCTTCTTTTTTGGATCTTCATTTCGGCCTCCATAAGACCGTCCACAAGATCTTACACCATGACCTCTTCCGCTTTGTCTGCTTTCAAATTTCTTGTTCAAATTTTCCTCTACTTTGAGGGCAAACTGGTATGCATCTTCAATACTATTCATTCAAACCAGATTCAACTCTTCCTGAATGCTTGGCCTCAACCCATTAAGGTAACGAAAAAATTTCTCCTTATCAGCTTCCGCATGTCCTATCCTAATGAGGATTCGATAGAACTCCTTTGTATACTCCTGAACAGATATTCCTTCTTGCTTCAAACTTTGCATTTTCTTCAGTAGGTCAAGTTCATAATCAACAAGAATGAACTATCGCTTCAAGTTATCCACCATTCGATCCCATCTTGTGATTTTATCCTTTCCTCTTCTATTTTGCTCCAATTGAATCTGTTGCCACCAGATCTTCGCATGACCCTTCAATCTGGCCTTCGTGAATTTGACCCTATCAAGATCCTCAATATCTTCATACTCAAAATATTCTTCACATTCATTGATCCAGTTGATCAATTCCTCTGGGTTAAGATTCCCTAAAAATGTAGGAACCTCGATCTTAGGTCTTTTCCCGATCTTGAAATAGCCCAGAAAAGCCTTTCTTCCTCTTGATTCAAAACTTTGACTTCTACTTCTTGATCATCATTTCCTTCTTCGGCTTCATCCTCACTTTCATAGCTGACATTAAGATTCATTCCTCTGCGAATCTCTTCTTGCAATGCTCACACTTGTCTCTGGAGATCTCTAACCTCAGGTGTCACAACACCAGCTCTTTTGCCATGTTCCCTTCGTGGAGGCATTTTCACATGTATCACTGAAACCCTAACCACGGTCCTGGTGCAAACTGCCTCACAAGCGGTGATCTGTTTACACACTCAGAAACTCTTGCTTTGATACCACTTGATGAAGGGTGCTCCCCTTAATACCAAAAACACAACATAAATAGAGAAACAAAAACAATTTGCAAGAACAAAAAATAGGCTTCTTATTATATCCACAAATGTGGAATTACAAATTTCAGAATTACAATATGCAAAGCCACATGGGCATTCCCTTTACAATATTATGTAGGACAAAGCTTCAAATCATTACCCCGATCTCCCAAAACTGCCCTAGACAACACTACGGGCCTTCTTTATATAGGCAATTTCCACCGCCCAAGAAGGTTCCAAAAATTTAGCCCTTAAGGCTGACTATACATAGAATTATTTTATTTTCACAATTTTTACAATAGGGTCGGCTCAAAAGAAATACAAAATATGCTTTTAGGTAGCCCAACTTCTGGAGGCCATAAATTTTTAACCATAACTTCATTTTTCTATTGTAACCACTTTTCAGAAATGACATGATGAGATCTACAGTGCTTGACACGCGCTAGCGCTAGTCAGCCGGGGGTCGATCACGATCTGAAGCCTCTAAGGCCTTCAAAATTGACCTGAAAGATTTTGTACCCAAAAACCTCAATAACTTCACCAATACTGATGATGTGGCAATGAAACTAAACTGGTAGGCTAAAATGACTGAGATGAACTTCCAATTGTGAAATCAGAACATTTCGAGATTGTATGACCAACTTACTAAAAATAGTAAGTTTCCATAAATAGAAGCTTTGCACAAGATAGCCCTTATTGAAAATAAAACCAAAATTTTTTTTGGGTGATGCAAGATTGCTCTTACACCCAAGATGCTCCTACATCAACCCCACTTGCATGTAGATGTTGTGTAGGATTCACATCAAGTTGAAATTCGGATTCAAACTTAAGTTGAACTTTAGAGGGGTTAAAAGTGACCCTAGAGTGCACTAGTGGGGGTACCTTGAGTTAGGGGCTAGATTTTTCCTATGGGAAGGTCTAGATCACAATTATGGGCCTCCAAAAAGTCTACTCTTCAAGAGTGGCAAAAATGGAGAAGGCCACATGAATTTGACTTGTCCCACACTCCTTGCTAAACTCACCATTAAGAGGGGGGAAACAAGAGGTAAGGGGAAGGACTAGGGGTCAAATCACATTTATTGCTAGATCATGAGTAGGATTTGAAGGTATTTTTATAGGGATTGGAGAGACTTAGTGGTTGTTCACCCACTCTCTAATTTTAGAGACACTTAGGGTTTTAGAGTTGGAGAAGGAAGACAAAGAAAAGGAAAAATGGCTCTTCTCAACCAAATTTTTTACCATTTGCATTACACCAAGGTTGGTGATCTTGCCATGAAGGAATTCCTCTTTGTATTTTTAGTTTGAAATATTATTGTGTAGAATGAATATGTAGATCTTGTATGATATTCATGTTATGTAAATTTGTTATTGTTGTGTTGGGTTTGGGTGTATATGGTTTCTTGAATCATTTCTTGTTGTTTTGTTTTTGGATATGTTGTTCATGGGTGTATAAGGCATCACTCACCCTTGGGAGGGAAGTAGTGGCCTTGGGTGAAAAGGTTAGTTGGGCCTGCCATTGAAGTTGAGAGATTCTTCTCTTGGAGAAGAAGAGAAATATCATGGATCATGGGCTCCATGAATCCATATGTGAAATCTTTCATTTGGGTGTGATAAGGGAAAGTTATGAGGATGCAAAAATGTAGTAATGTATCCTTTTGGAAGGCATGCATATCTCATGGATGTTTATTTTTATTTGTAATGGCATTCTCCTCTTTGATGAGCCCACCTTCACCCTATTTCAATAGGTTTATAGGTGACCCATTTGTGAAGCCAAGTCTTGAGGGAGTTCAATGTAGTCTTTGTTTTATGAATGCATTTGTGAATATTGTTGTTTGTATGTATCAGTTTAGCATTGGTTCTCCAAGCTCAGGGGTGGTCTCCTTGAGACCTTGGATGGGAGGTAAGCTCTCCATGGTTTAGTATCTTTATTTGTAGGTTATGGAAGCCATGTTCTTGTGAAGAAAGCTTTGGAAGAGTCTTATTTGTGTTGTCTTTGTGAAAACAAATTAAGGTGTTGCATTGTTGTAACTTTGAAATGGAAAATCTCTCCATTGTAAAAATGTATAATTATAATATTGAAGTTTATCATGATGTAAAAAAAGTGAACCTTGTTCATTTTTTAATTCCATATTTGCTGAATGATACAAAATATTGTATTTCATCATTGTAATGATGCATGTTGAAATGCAATGATAGGAAATGGAAACAATGTTGTATTTTTGTCTTGTTATTGCAATGTAATGTTTCTCTAATTCTATTGAAGAAATATCTCATTTTCATTTTAATTGGATGTTAAGTAGGAATGGTATTCATGTTGAAAATAAGAAGGAATTAGGAAGTTTAAAAGGCTTAGTTGATTTAAAACTATGATAGTAAATTTTATTCTAATGCTCATTTTGAGTATTTTATAGAGTTCTATTAAGACTTAGTTGCATTCAAACCAAAAATTAGATCCTAATGCCTTTAACAAACAAAAAAACTAAGTGTAAAAGCAAAAAATGAAGGCAAAAAGAGAGCTACAGGTCTCTGGAAAATGTATGGGGAAAAATAAAATTCCCCATACTCTTCCAAAAAGTTACACAGTCAATAGAAAATTATATTTTCTACCCACTTGGAAAAACACAAAATAAACATGCTTTATCCTAGTCTTGTTGGAAAACATGGGTGGGACCCACTCGGGTCGCCACCCAAGGAGCCACAAGGCTCATAAAATTATGCAAAAAAAAAAGATATATCCTTCTTTTGTTGGTTCGAAATTTAATACAAATTAAATATAGTAATTTAAAAAAAAATACCTTTGAAAAAATATAACGTAAGTTTTTTTTTTTTTAAAAGTTAAATCAAAAAAAGAAAAGTCAAATTAATAGGGAAGGGAGGGAGTGGTCCCTCCCCCCCCTTCGCGGGCCCTGCGCATAGCAGGTACTTGGTTGCCATTGGCAGCGCGACCCTGCCATGGCAGGCCTGCACTGCGGTGGCAAGGCGGGGCCTGCCACAGTCCTTTTATGGGACTTTAAAAAAAATTTAATTAAATTAAATGAAATTTTTTTTATTATTTTATTTATTTTATTTTTTTCAATATATTTTTTTAAAAAATATAACAAAAGTAAAATATGTTTATTTAATTTTATAATAAGATTTATTCAACTTAATCATAAAATATATTATGTTTTATATAGTTTAATTTAAAAATGTTTTATTTAATTTTTATTTAATGTTTGTTTATATATGTGCATAAGACATTCTATTATTTAGTTATAGTATATATATCTATATATATATATATATATATATATATATATATATATATATATATATATATATATATATATATATATATATATATATATATATATATATATATATATATCTATATCTATATCTATATATATATATATATATATATATATATATATATATATATATATATATATATATATATATATATATATATATATATATATATATATATATATATATATATATATATATATATATATATATATATATATATATATATATATATATAGATATATATATATATATATATATATATATATATATATATATATATATATATATATATATATATATATATATATATATATATATATATATATATATATATATATATATATATATATATATATATATATATATATATATATATATATATATAGATATATATATCTATATATATATATATATTAAAAGGGGTGTAAACAAAAAAAAGAATTATCTAAATATGGATCATTATCATTTGACTAATAATAAACTTATCATGTGGTTGACTCCATATCTTAATTAATTTCATTTATTGTAACTATTGTACAAATGTTGTTATTATTGGAAACTGATAGCGATGAACCCATTAGTTAAATGACTAAATCAAATTGCATATAGTGACCCAACCTTCTATATAGCAATAAGAAAATTTATTAGTCATTTTTATTTTCCTATTATGAGGACCATAAAGACATATATAGGTATTCATATTATGAGTTACTTAATGTACTTTTTATTCAATAAGTTAAATTGATTTCTTTTAAGTATGAATTTCATGTGAGTCTTTCCAGATCATAATCATCATAAGGGAGGGTTCAGAACCACACTCATTCTAAAAATTGTATTAATGCTATCAATTTATTTGCGAACTAAACCAACTTAGGATCACCCTTCCTAACCTTAGGATTTAGCCAAACATTAGATACCTGTCTTCTCTTAGACTCTTGTTGGAGTTACTCCACCTGTTGATCGAGTTACTCATTAATTGACGTAGTCCCTTGGGGGGACACACCTTCTAATTTGTTTTAAACAATAATTTATCCTTTTGGTTGTAAGACATCTAAACGTTTTAACTTACCCTTGTTAGAAACCTCAGATATACTATTCTGTTGTATTGCTTTGGGGTCAATCAACCTTAACCAAGTTGTTGAGGGAGGTTGGCCAATCTAGTTATGTATGTGGGATCACCACATGACATTGTTGGCCATGATGCCCTTCACACGACAACACTTATGTCATAACTGACATGATTTTTGTTATTGGTTTTGTTAGAAATAGGGAATACTGAGAGGGGGGGTGATCAGTATTCTACAAACTTTTACTTTTGCCCAATTATGGTTATAGAAAATTAACTTGATGCTTGCTGTTAGAGTAAAGTATTAATTATGTTAATTAATCTTTACTCCCTTCTTAAGATGTCAACTTCCTTTTGCTTTAGTTAAAAGCGCATGCATTAGTTGGTCTAAAATCATGCATTAGTCATGTAATAGTCAAACTGATTATTGCATGCACTAGAATTTTCCTTTCAAGGCTTTCGATCTCCTTTATAAGGATGATCCATTGTACACTATTATTCATTCATTATTGAGGATATTTTTTTCTTCATATTCTGAGTCAAACCCTTGGCCTCTTCTTCTCTCTACTTCCTTGTAACATGTTTTTTGTATGCAGGTGATCTTGGCATTCTGTGGATTTGTATTGCTCAAATTCTACATGGTATCAGAGCCTAATCTGCTACAGCTTGTTCACGTTTGAAGGATTCAAGAGATGAAATTCATCTGTTTCAGATGAGGGCTTTTTTGGGGTTTTTATTGAATCTGGGGGGACCTATTTTTTTGGTCATCTTGGCTTCAAACGAACCTCACGGTTGCATTCAGAGTGTCCAAGAACCTCAAGATCCATATAAAATTTGTCCAATTTGGACACAGTTGGAATCTGTGAGAAATTTTTTTTTGCAATCGGCCCTGGCATGGATCCCGAGGTGATCAGTATTTTTTGGAGCACTTTTGGTCCAAACGGGCCTCACGGTTGCATCCAGAAGGCCCGAGATAGTCAAAAAGCATATAAAACATGTCTGATTCTGACAAGTTGGCTTCTGAGGCAAATTTTTTTTGCCTACTAGGGCCGTACGGCCTTGGCACGGACATCGAGGCACATATGAGGATTTTTGAAAAAAAAAAATTATTAAAATTTTTTTTGTTGGGTGGCTACTGAGCGGCCACCTGCGCGCTGCCCAGTGGCCACTGCTGGGTTTCCACCATCGCTGCTTCCTCCGGCGGCCTCTGCAGCCCCGCCCAGCAGTGGCCTCCGCAGCACCGTCGCCACCACTCGCCCAACGGCTCCGCTCTAGTGCTCTACCCTCAGGCCATTCCACTAGCACCTGCGGCCCCTCTGCCTCCTCTGTAGCGCCGCCCTCCGGAGCCTCCGCTGGCCCCCGCCACCGCCGCTCCGCCAAACTGCTGGTCCTATGGGGGACCAACCCTTGGCCCCCAGCGCCTAGCGCCAGCCCTCTGGTCCCCACGTGACTAGGGGCTTCCTGATTCAGCCCCCAGGCCCCCTGCTGACATCAGCATGATGTCAGCAAGTATGCATTTTTAATTTTTTTTAAAAACTTGCATTTTTTTTCAGGGCTCTATTTTTAGGGGTAATTAGGCATTTTTTCGCGATGTCTCGGGCATATGGGATTGTAATTGGGCATGTGATGTATCGTCAGAAAGCTGGTTTCGAGCCTGATCCAAATTTGCTGGTATGGTTTTGTGATTTTTCCATTTTGATGCTCTTTTTTGCTGTCAAAGTTAGATGTTTTCTATGATAGTGGCATTTTAGACCTCCTGCATTCTGGGATCCGTTTCTCTTGCATCCAGACTCCATTTTTGGAAAATGAGATATTGCTGAAAAGCTCTTTCTGATATTTTATCAGATCTGATAGTTTTATGGGGTTTTGAGTCCTTTTTCTGATGTCACCCATCCTCAGATCCTTGCAGACACCTTCTTTGGGCCCTCCAGCGCAGTTGTTGGTTTTTTGCTCATATCTTGAGCATACGGTGTCAAAATTTGAAAAACAAGATATCATCGAAAAGTTGATTCTGAGCTCTTTCTAGATCTAGAGGTTTTTTTTTTTTGATAGTTTTTTTCTCTTTCAAAGCCAGATCTTCAGGTTTGCACTCTGGGAGCTCTATCTTGCACATCCAGACTCTATTTTTGGAAAATGATATATCATTGGAAAGCTTGTTCAGAGAGATTTTCAGTGCTATGAGTCATTTTTCCAAATTCTACTCCAGGTTTATTTTATTTAGATTCTTGATTTTTTGCAGTCTAGTGGATATCTTGGTTGTTTCATGTCCTGGGATCTCTTCCCTTTGAGGGATGACTCATCTTAGGTTGTTATTTTGGTTCAGACTCCTTTGATCTTCTTTTGAGCATTGTATGCTTCTCTTCTATTGCATTTTTTATTCTGTAAATGCACTAAGATAAAGTGCCTGCTTCTGCATATCTGAGATTTGGAGCACCTTGTGTTTGTTTGTACTTGCACTTAGTTATAAAGTGCCATGGAGGGTTATGATGTTTTTCCTTTTTGTGCTCATCCACCTTTGTCAAGTGAGTGTTTCTTCCATGACATTAGCCCATGCTGTGTGTCTGTGACACCGCCCTTTATCCTGTGCTTGTACTTCTATTGCACTGTTGGTGTTCCTGATTCTTCTTCTTGCAGATGTTTTTGGCATTGCATTTCAGTGTTCCTGTCACCCCTCTCCCTGTTTAGCATTATGGGGGGGAGTTCACTTGTTGGCTCTATTGCTTCCTTGGTTCAGTTGAGTGATCTATGTATTCAATTTTTGTTCCTATGTACTAGGCGGATGCAATGGCTAGGCACCTATGCATTTCGGTGAGATGGTTCATCTACTATATAGACACTCGTTCATTCCTACTTTTGGAGGTCACCTCTTCGATTGATCAACTCTTTCTACCTGGTCATGCACTATTTCAGTGGGGCTGCCAGCAATTTCTTTTGACAGTGTTTGCAGCTTCATGCTTCGAAGATGCTTTATGCTCTTTCTTGTTCCTTTCTTTGGGACATTCCCTAGATTGGAGGCTTTGTTTCCTTCATCTAGTTCATCTCTTTTTGGGGTAGAGTTTTTCCCACTGGGTTTTCTCTATTTCCCCGCTTTACAGAGATTTCTTGTACTTGGGTACCTGATCAGGCCTTTGTTGTCGGGACCCATTTGCTTTCTTTTTGCATTGTTTGTAGATGCATCATTGCTCATCTTAAGGGGGGGTGTTAGAGTAAAGTATTAATTATGTTAATTAATCTTTACTCCCTTCTTAAGATGTCAACTTCCTTTTGCTTTAGTTAAAAGCACATGCATTAGTTGGTCTAAACTCATGCATTAGTCATGTAATAGTCAAACTGATTATTGCATGCACTAGACTTTGCCTTTCAAGGCTTTCGATCTCCTTTATAAGGATGATCCATTGTACACTATTATTCATTCATTATTGAGGATATTTTCTTCTTCATATTTTGAGTCAAACCCTTGGCCTCTTCTTCTCTCTACTTCCTTGTAACAAGTTTTTTGTATGCAAGTGATCTTGGCGTTCTATGGATTTGTATTGCTCAAATCCTACACTTGCAAAATAAAGTAAACTAAATAACATGCAAAGTAATAAAGCAAATGAACTCATAACACCATGTTTATTCTCGAGGAAACCCTGACCAAGGGAAAACCCCAGCGGGGATGATACCCACAAGTGATCCACTAATAAAAAGTATCATGTTAAGGATGTTGACCCTGTTAGGACTCTATTACATACATATAGTGTCTTTGTCCTGATTAAAGGACTCTAGGCCTTGTTAGAAGCCTCAACCCCACTAAGAGTTATAATACCCCAAAATGGGCTATAGGTTCATTAACCTCCTACATCAACAAATCGAACAAAATTGACGTCAAAGTCCTAACCTAAGGCACATCTGCACATCATTTTATCAAAACCCTAATTGATTTTATCCTAATTCTACATCGAGGAATATTCCTTGAATATTCCTAATTTATCTAATTATCCTAATTGAATATTATTTGGCGATAAATTCTATTTATCCTAAAATTTGATTAATTAAATATTTTGAATATTTAATTAATTAAGTTTAATTCTGCCACTTAATTATTTAATTACATTCAATTACATTTTTTCCTAATTTATATTATTTAATTTTGACAATAAATAAAAAATCCTATGAATAATTGATTAAATTCTATTTAATTAATTAAATCAAGTTGTCAATATTTAATGATATAGTTTGGAACAAAAGTTTGATTTAATAATTGATTAACCCATAAATCAATTATTTTAAACTCAAAATCAGTTAAGTTGAGAATAAATCACTTTATTTTTAAATTAATTCATATTAAATCATGCACAATCAAAAAAGCAGTCAACTTTAAATCAATTATCAATTTCAATTTGTTAACTTTCCAAACTCAACATGTGATTGTGAGTTGAAAAAGTGAACTAAACTCAATTTCGAGTTAAAAGCTTCTTTTGCATGATTTTATGAGTTGATCTTTTCCTGATTTCTTGTTAACTCAAAAATCAACCTGAGTTTATCAAGAGTGATTTATGGATTTTCTCAATGCATCCTCAAGCCATGGATTTATATATAATTGAGGCTCAATCCTTCATCTTCCCCCCATGAATTTGCATACTTGAACTCTAGAGAATTTGCATCTAAAGAATCAAGCTTTTGTGAAACAGGCGATTTGTGAGATCTTTGTTTTCAATTCATTCATTTTCATTCATAGCATTGTTAGAATAGATTCAATTTTCATATCATTTCAATCCATTCTAGACTATTTTCATATCAGTTTTCCATCTTATTGCATACAAAATCCAAAAAAATAGATTAATCTGCATTCATCTTTCATCCATCTTTAGCATTAAATCCTTCTTTTAGGTGTTGCATTGTCACTGATCTTGGTTTGAATTTGAGAATACCATACTCGCACCTACTAGAAGGCAGTAAATTGCCTGGTTAGCTATATTGTTCTTATTTGCAGATTTCTTGATTTGCTAACCTCTAATGTTTTACTGAAGTGTTGTATCTCCAGCTAGGTACAAAATTCACACGCACAAGAGTTGGTATACAAAATAGAATGATTAAAAGATGAGCTCACTGTCCAAACATGTAATGTACAATGATATCTATTTACAAAAGGGTAAGGTACTTAACCTTTTACTAATGTTGAATAGCTTTCCTATTCTGATTTAGCTTTCTAGCTTCTTCGCTTTCATATACAAAGTCTTCTTTCTTTTCTTTTACAATATGTATCTTCACATCATATCATTACAATATCTTATCACATCTAGCATATATCTTCGCATTAAATATTTCTTCCATTTATACAAGTTATTAAGAATAGTAACCTTTCAGTCGGCTTAACAAAACATAAACTCAAAACTAACTTCTGCTACCCAAGAGTTAACATCTAGGATGTCATCCCTTGTATGGTTAAGTCATTATTTTGATAAACAAAATAATCCCTTAACTATTTTACTTGTTCTATCTTCTTACTCTGCTCAGTCAACTCTAACTCTATTTTGGTAAATCTGCAATAACTTCTTCCATACATGTCGTACAGACTTGCGCTTCCAGATGTGTCTTTTTCATAGATATAATTATCCATGTTCAAGTGTGCATACACTGAACCTCCTTCTATCAACATTGCTATCCAAAAATGTCTCTGGTTAGACTGGTAAATACTGCTTATACTTAGACAATTTTACTTGCGCTCTATCATAAATGCTTTCTGTCATAGTGCAATCTTCATACTAATTACATGTTCTGATTACTAGAAAAATAGGTTTTGAAGGGACCCGAAACCCTTTACAACTTAAGATTCAATAGATCATAAATATAAGGATTAGATAACAAAAAAGACCAACAATAGAAAATTGCCCAAACTAGGGGCTACAAAGCTAGCAAAATAGCAAAAGACCAGCCAAAAAGATAGCAGAGACAACAAAAGCACCAGCAGGAGCACCAGGTTAAGCATCCACATCCAGACTCCCAGCTTTATCATCCAACATTTTCTCCATCTTGGCCTGGATGTTATCCATCCTGCCAATAACACTTTTCAATTCTTCCAGATTGTTCTTGATCTTAGGAGAATTCTTCTTTCCATAGGTCCGAGAACTGGGGCCACCACTGTCCAATAGATGAACATTCTTACCCTCAGTATCATCCTCAGAAGCATTATCCAGTAAATTAACTAGATCTTTAAGGTTAGTACTAGACACCTTCATACTATCCTTACTGTGCTGGAGAATGTTGATAAGAGTATTGTCAATTTTATCCACTCTTTCCATCAGGTCAGTAGGGGAATTAGAAGCCCTCTCTTTGAGAAGAGAATACACCTTCTCTTAGAGGATGTCATTGTTAGCTTCAAGATTTCTACATTTTAAATGGAGCCTTTTAATTTCATGAAAACACCACTTACTAAATCTGAAAGAATACAGGGCCTCGACTTTGGCAATCTGCAAAACACTAGTAGTCACCTCTTCTTTGTCATTGAAGTCTTAAAAAATGAGCTTGATGGTGGACTCTCTAGCCTTACAATCACTGGAATCCTCGCTACCCTCCTGATTATTGTCCTTTGAGTCTTGAGATATAGGCATGTCATGCCTCATACCTTCAACATAATCACTCCGAATGGGAACCTCCTCCTTATTGAAGCCCCGATCATTCTTCTGATTCTCCACATACTGGATGGCTTTGTCAACTAGGTCTTCAAGGCTGTGAGAATTACACCCCCCTGTGCCTTTAAAAATAGCCTTGCCTAGATCTTTACCTTTCTCCTCAGCTGTAGTCTTCTGGGTTTTATTATCAGGGTCCTCAGCTTCAGCAATGACATTATCATCATTTCCAGTGGTAGTATCCTTCTCCTTGTTGCATAGAGGTTCAGTCTCATCTCCCAGTCTTTGAGAATCAACCATTCTTTTCATATTAGCATCATTATTCATCTGATCCTCCTCCCTAGTTTCCTCTTTGTTATCCTTAGCCAAGTTCTTATTGTTAGTTTCCTCCTTGCGCTCGTCTTGCTCATAAAAAGCCTCAGAATCATCAGTCTCTTCCTCACCCTTGCTAGGGCTTTTATTCTCCTAGGCAATGTTAGAGTCCCCATCCTCCATACTAAGTATATGTTTCCATAATGACAACAACTTGATATCTAACTCAGCCAAATTGCCAACAATCTCCCCCTTTGTCAATGGTGCCAACATATGAGAAAATTGGCTAATTCATACAAAACTACAAAATTGTGGCCATAACAAAAGTTCTTCAGTATACTTATATCTCCAAATATCTATAGAATATCTATACTCACCCTAGGAGTATGCCTCCATACATTCTATACAATATACAATATTGTCTATGCCATTCACAATTTTCTGCTATTACTCCCCCTTTGACAACAATGACAAAAAAAAAGGGTTCCAAAACTGTTGTAAAAAATTGTTTACCTTGGATTCAAGATTGCAAAGATGGTAGGCTTGCAACACAATCTACAAAATTTACCTTTATGCTCTCTAATTCTTTATCCCATGATATCTTAATAGTGTCTAAAACACTAAGAAGTGCACATAAACCATAAGATTCTATTTTGCATGCCTTGAGGTTAGCATAGTGAAATTTCTCATAGGATGTCTTAGAGGTAAGACATTCTTCCAATTGAAATTCAAGAATACTAATCTTAATTGAAATATGCTCTCTTAATAGAGAGAATCTTTTCAACTTATTTTCCTTTTCATCGCTTAGGATCCTTTTATTATCATACAGTTTACTTATTTTTTTCTCAACATCAGATATCTTCACATTTGGACTTGTGAAGAGATTTTCTACTGTTTGAATTTCTGCCTCTTTTGCTTTCATCTTATCTGCTATTTCCAATACAAGATCTTCTAATTTTGTACATTGTTTATATAGAGATTTTCCTTTTTCCAAGCTTCTTCTTAGTTCTTTTATGCAAATATCCAGATTATCAATATCATTTCTAATATTCTAACATATCTCCTGAAATATTTTTTCTTCATAGGTTGCTTGTGCTTTTACTATAGCCATGTCTGATAGATTTGTGAATTCATTGTCAAATGCTTTCACAACTTCCTTTTCTTTGACCTATGGATCTGCCTCATTGATCTGACTAGTTATAACATTCTACATTTTTCTATTACTTCAATCAGTGATCCTTCAAGGCTTTTAACTTTCTTGTTCTTCCCAATGATTTTATTCAGAGATGAGATCAATTCTATTTTATCATCATCATCAACTTCCTATCCAAGACTAGCAAAGATGGATTTAGTATGTGGCTTCTCTGTTGCTACCTTCGGTGTAAGACTGATTTCTACTTGTTCCTATGTTCATTCCTATCCTGCTACCTCTATTTTAGCTTATGTTTCTACTTCATTCTATTCTGCTTCTTCTTCTTGTCCAATTTCCTTTTCTTCCTCACTCACTATCATATCTTGTTGTTTCATAGCCAAATTGTCAACATTGTCTTCAAGATTATTGAATGGGTTGTCCTCACTATCCAAAGTGACATTAGTTCCTTCCACATTCATTGATTTAGCTTCAATGTTTATTGATGGTTGTGATGAAGGTGTAGGACTTTTTTGTTTTTCATCTTCCATTCCTTGATCTAGTGCACTTGTTTTCTCACTAGGGCCTGAGGCCATTACCTTTATAATTGCCTATTCAGTTTCCTTGTTAACTTCCTCATAGTTCCCTCCCATTATCAAGATGGTTCTCCTCTTCATTCTCAAATGAGTATTAAGATCTTTCAAAATTCTGAGATCGCATTCAATTCTTTTGTTGCTTCTTTCTAAAAAGTTGTTCCTGCTTTCCTGCAAAACTTCATACTTCTCACAAACTCTTATACATTCATATTAGCTCATGCGCTCTTAACCATAGCATCAATACATCACATACTACCTTTCATTAACTGTGCAAGACTCACTTCATTCTATACTAATTTCTACATTATCCTAAGTTCCTACTTCTAATACATTCTTTATAAATTAAGTACTTTGAGATGGGTTAGGAAGTGTTTCACACTTACTATTAGATACTTCACCTGTATGATTACCTTGTATACTGAGGGTGTCTTCTTGATCTGTGGCTTTCAAAAATTTCATTTCTTCTGAATTACTACAACATCCTTTCTAACTATTCCTTGCATTCTTATTTATTTTTGTATAGTTTCTAGGATTATGATTTCTCATGTTGTTCATTCTACAAAATCTTGATGTATGACCAAATTTGTTACATATCTGGAAAACTATTCCATTGTTTCCATATTTCGCTCCTATTTGATTGATTTGTGATCTTAAATTCTTGGCAATGTGTCCAATCCCATTGCATCTATAACACACAAATCCACTTCTTTTGTTTATATCTTTAGTAGGTCTCTTATCTGCATGGTTAGTATCTCTAAACATTCTACTACTATTATTATCATTAGATCTAGGCTTCTTACAATCAATAGCTCTATGTCCAAAACCATGACAATTATAACAATAACCATTGAGATATTTGAATTTCTTACCTGTGCCATCTTTCTTCATATGACCAAAAGCATTACATGCAAAACATCTACCTTTGAATTCTCTTTGTGTATCTTTAGGTGGTTCATCTTCTTTAGGTGGATTAGGTATGTCTTTAGATTTATTAGCTTCATCAAGTTTCTTTTCATCATTGTTCTTAGAGACTTTTAGATTTGGTTCCTTGCTTTCTTCATTTATCTTAGATGAGTTAAATCCAAGACTAGTTTTATCATAAAATGGCTTCTGATAAGACATTTGTTCATCAATCTTTTCACTAGTGGAATATAGTTTCTCAAGATGTTGTTTAGACCATGTTAGTTCTCCTTTCACAATTGTGTTGTACTTTTCAAGTTCAGCATACTGTAATTTGGTTTTCTCAAGTTCAGATGTCACTTTACAAAGTTTAGACTTCATATCTTCATTTTCAGATTTCAGATTTGATTCATTCTTGCTATTTCCATCTTTCAAACTTAACTTCATATCTACAATCTTTAATTCATGTTTAAGGATCTCATTTTATTTCTTCAGATTTGAAATTTCATCACAATCTTCAATTTGTATAGTAGGTTATTTCTTTGATTTCAGCTCTTCCATTTTCTCTTTTAGCTTCTTAATGAAGTTCTTCACATCATTAAATTTCCCTTTCAAAGTATCTCTTTCTTTAGTAAGAATATCAATCTGTTCAAGAGCTTCTTCAAGATTCTTCTGTAATTGATCCATATCCATAGATATCTTACTCAAGCTTCTAGGCTTTCTCTGAATAAATTTCTTCCGAGTAACTAAGCTCTGATACCAATGTTAGAAATAGGGAATACTAAGAGGGGGGGTGAATCAGTATTCTACAAACTTTTACTTTTTCCCAATTATGGATATAGAAAATTAACTTGATGCTTTCAAAACAAAGTAAACTAAATAACATGCAAAGCAATAAATAAAATGAACTCATAACACCATGTTTTTTCTCAAGGAAACCCTGACCAAGGGAAAACCCCAGTGGGGATGATACCCACAAGTGATCGACTAATCAAAAATATCTTGTTAAGGATGTTGACCCTGTTAGGAATCTATTACATACATATAGTGTCTTTGTCCTGATTAAAGGACTCTAGGCCTTGTTATAAGCCTCAACCTTGCTAAGAGTTGGTATACAAAATAGAATTATTACAAGATGAGTTCACTGCCCAAACATGTAATGTACAGTTATATTTGTTTACAAAAGTGTAAGGTACTTAACCTTTTACTACTGCCGAATAGCTTTCCTATTTTGATTTAGCTTTCTAGCTTCTTTGCTTTCATATACAAAGTCTTCTTTCTTTTCTTTTACAATATGTATCTTCACATCATATCATTACAATATCTTATCACATCTAGCATATATCTTCGCATTACATATTTCTTACATTTATACAAGTTATTAAGAATAATAACCTTTCAGTCAGCTTAGCAAAGCATAAACTCAAAAATAACTTCTTCTACCCAAGAGTTAACATCTAGGATTTCATCCCTTGTATGGTTAAGTCATTATTTTGATAAAAAAAATAATCCCTTAAGTATTTTACTTGTTCTATCTTCTTACTCTGCTCAATCGACTCTAACTCTATTTCGGTAAATCTACAATAACTTCTTCCATACATGCCGTACAAACTTGTGCTTCCAGATGTGTCTTTTTCATACAAAGAATTATTCATGCTCAAGTGTGCATGCAGTGAACCTGCTTCTATCAACATCGCTATCCAAAACTATCTCCTGTTAGACTAGTAAATACTGCTTATACTTAGACAATTTTACTTGTGCTCTATCATAAATGCTTTATGTCATAGTGTGATCTTCATACTGATTATATGTTGCCATAATGACAATGGACTAAATGGATCAATAACTACTAGATCTTCTTAATAAACCTTGTGCCAACCTTTGGATAGTTTCTAATGCTGTTTGCTAGGCCTACATTTGATAATCCTATTTAACCTGCACACAAACACCAACAGTAACTATTCATACAAAACAAAAAACTCATAAAAATTTCTATGAGAAAGATAAAATAATTTTTCATAAAATTAAGTGTCAACATTGGCTCTTTCTAGGGATGTATGCTCATAGTGATCACAACAATATCCTATTTATCTCTGGGTGAAGCAGGTTTGCAAGCAGACAGATTGGATGCAACAATATAGTAATGAAATAACATTAACACAATAGGGTCTCAAAATATAAGAGAAGAAGGAAAGGAAAAAAAAAAAACCCCGTGTGTCCCTTTTGGAGCATAATGAAATTAAATGAATTCAAACCCCTCAAAAGAGAGGCTACTATTTCCTCCATCAAATACCATATTTTGATCTTGTAACCATCCAATCCTTTTGATCATAATAACATCTTCTTCCTTAGTGTGATTCGATTTATGAGCCAAATTAAAAGAAAAACCATTTCATAATCTCTCATAAGTCCTTGTTAAATCTCCAAACATGTCGTATATGTCTAACATGTTATGCTCATTTGAATACGGATCAAGGAAATCCAATGTTTGATTGTATCTATTTCCAACTTCAATCTTGTGATAAACATCAACATACATATATTTTTCATTTATCACTTTCCTATGATCAAAATATATCTTTTCTTTATCAACAAGAGAAAAATGAATTACATAGTCATTTAGTCCAAACATTTGATCCTTTGCTTCACACATTTGAATAGTATACATGGAAGAAAAATCCCTAAAAGAATCATGATGAAAACTTAAATATTTTTCCATTAGCATTTTCTTAATGAATTTTATCACAGAGTTTTTAGGGGTACTTACCTCATTTTTCTACTTATATTTCATACCTAGTTTATGTGCATCATCCATTTGATCGGTACTTACTAGTTTCCCTTTATGAATGCAATCCTTGGTATCTGAATTTTGTTCATCACTTGAGAGATCATCAGGTACATTGTAACCTTCACTAGATGAATCTACCCAAGTGTCATTTAAGTGATTAATCATACAAACATTTGAATCAGTGTCTTCTTGTATCCAATTTGCTTTATCTCCATAACTCAGATGTGGTTCCTCTCCACAAAATTGTTTTGAAAATATCTCATATTAAGAAGATATCAATTTAAATATGTCAATATTTTGATTAGAGAGGACACATAAAGATAATTAAGAGTCATGCTCATCTATTTCCATCTCACTATCTTTACCTGATTTAATATTTTCTTCAGACTTGGGATATAGAATCTGTTCATAAAATGGGTGAAAGGATGGTTCATGTGTAGGAGATGCTTCTTCACTTATATCAAGGATCTGATGAAATATGATACTTAAAAGATATTCAGAGCTATTTTTTAACACATTCTCCTCATTGTGCTTGTCTTATTTTGTCTCATCTTTACTTATTTAATACAAATCTTTCTCATATGATGAACTGAAGAATATCTCACCTTTTGAATATACTTCCCCACACATATCATGAGTTTCCTCATCTTCAAAATATTCATTAGGCCTGCTATTTTCATTTTTCTCATCATGATGTTTTTAGGAATGAATGCTAAATATGTCCTATGGGGGAGTATTTATAACCATTCTGTAGTAGTTGTATGTTGCATTCATGACTGTGGTTGTCATTGATGTCAACACAATGATCTACTGGAGATTAGCAGAGCAGCAGACAATGTTTGAATTAGCGCACGTGGAGTATTGAAGATAAAGCTATGAATAGTTGAGGACTTACTCTATATTGTGTTATAAGATCAAGGTCAAGAGTGCATATGAAAATTCAATTATTCATGACAATTATGTGTAATTCAGTGGAAGCAATATTCAGCCAGTGTTCCTGAGAAGCGGTTTGTGGTAACTCGATCATATCTCATAATCGGAATAGAATCTAGGCATGCGAAGTTGAATAGTTGATAAATAAATTATGATAGTAATGTGGACATGAAAAAATGGTCAGAGGTTGTATGAGTGAAGATTTATTTTTTTTGGAAGTCGACAGTTTTTATGTAATTGTGAAATATTGTGTAACGTGTGAAGGTTTATATTTTGTAATTGGTTAAGCCTTGTTGGCTGAATCATTTGTAATTATTTGAGTGTGGTATAAAGGAAGAACTTTTCTCCTTGATTGTGAGAAGATGTGAATCAATATGTGTAAGGAATTGTAGAATTAAGCAATATATGTTGTAAGAGGATGTGCAAATAATAGAGATCTGATATTGAGATCTGGTGAAGCAGTTGGTGTGGTTTGACATTCACAGAGAATCAAAGATAAGTTTCTTAGATCAGTAATTATTTGGTATTATTATGTTTGAGTAATATAGAGATCAACTGGATAGTGTGTTCAGTGATCTTTCCCTTGAAGCTATTTGGACAGTGGGTCCTTCTGTCTTCCAGAACTCCTAACTGGGTTAGAATCTTTTCACAAGGATTCAAAGTCTCCTAACAGGGACCCATATGTATTGAATGTATTTAATAAGGCTCTTAATAGAGTCTATCCTCTCATAAGAAATTTTTATATTAGTGCATCTTTTGTGAACATCATTCCCACCAGGGTTTACTCTCTGATCAATAGGTTCCCTAGTCAACATATCTTGTGTTATTGTGTTGTAGTGTATGTTTATCTTTCTATGGTTGTTTCTTTTATTGATTACATGGTTGAAATTTGTTAATAGTGATAAAATTTGTATTTATCTGATAACTGATTCACCCCCCCTCTCAGTTATCTTGGTGGACTTTACGTTCTAACAATTGGTATCAGAGTAGTAGGTCCTTGAAGGAAAAGTTTAACAACTTAAGGAGATCCATGGCGAATCATTTTAGGAAAGAAAGCCCTAATTTTGATGGAGTAAAATATGACAGGTGGAAAGAAAAGATGAAGACACACCTACTATGTTTAGGACCAGGATACTGGTTAATCACAAAGAATGTGAAGACTATCATTGAAGATGATAAAATTGAAGAATGTACTAATGAGGAAAGAGATATGTTCATGTGTAACATACTTGCCAGAGAAGCACTCTTATTAGCCCTTCTGGAGAATGAATACAGTTAGGTAAAATATCAAAGGACATCTCATGAAATTTGGTTAGCTTTGCAATCTACTTTTGAAGGTGATGTACATGCAAAAAGAGTCAGATTACATAATTGGATATGTGCATTTGAAGATATAAGAATGATGGAAGATGAATCTATTAGAAGTTATTGTTAGAAAGTAAAGTCCAACAAGATAACTTAGAGGGGGGGGGGGTGAATCAGTTATCAGATAATTATAAATTTTATCAACTTCAACAACATTAAACCATGTAAGAAATATAATTACCAACCATAGAAAGATATTCATACACAATGACACAATGACACAAGATATGTTGACTAGGGAACCTCTTGATCAAAGAGTAAACCCCAGTGGGAATGATGCCCACAAAAAAGATGCACTAATATGAATATTCCTTGTGAAAGGATGGACTCTGTTAGGAGTCTTGTGAAATACATTCAGTACATATGAATCCCTGTTAGGAGATTTTGAATCCCTGTTAAAAGATTCTAACCTTGTTAAGAGTTATGGAAGACAGAAGGACCCACTGCCCAAACAGCTTCAGGGTAAGATCACTAAACACACTGTCCAAATAATATTTGTATTAATCAATAAAGTAATATGTTACCTCTTCTCTGACTATGCCAAACCACACTCACTGTTACACCAGATCTCAATTTTAGATCTCTGTACTTCACAAATTCACTTTCACATTTAGGTCTTTTCTTCACTTCATATCTATCCACTATATCCTCTTCTCTATTAAAACAAGGAAACACATTCCTTCCTTTATACCACACTCAAATAATTACAAATGAGTCAGCACACAATTACAAAATAAAAGTTTCCACACACTACATCAAAATTACACAAAACTATCAGCTTCCAACTACAATAATTCTCCACTCATGTGACCTCAAAGTTTGCACTATCATTGACATCACTATCAATGTGTCTTCAAATTCCCTTTAACTGTGCAAAACTAGATTCCATCCCGATTAGGAGATATCATCCGATTTCCAAAAACTGCTACTCAGGAACATTACCTGAATACTACTTCCACCAAAAATGCTCATAACTTCCATGAATAAATGAATTATTATCTACACTCTTAACCATAGATATATAACATATTCAAGAGTATATCCTCAACATCACATAGCTCTAACTACAATAACCCACATGTGCTAATTCAAACTCTATCTGCATCTTTGCAAGTCTCCAGAAGATCATTGTGTTGACATCAATGACAATCATAGTCATGAATGCAACAAAAACTACTATAGAATGACTGCTAAACATTCAACATTCATTCCTAACAATCTCCCCCATTGGCATTGATGGCAACATAGATGAAAAAACATCCAATGTTCCAAAAATCCAATACTTCATCAATCAAATGTTGCTTCATTTTCCTATTCAGATAGTACAAATAGCTTTTTTCATGTACACTTCTCCCCCATTGACATCAATGATAGAAATTTCATCATTATGTCAACAACAACTCCAATGTCAAAAGACACTATTCAGAAAATACATTCACTAGAGTCCTCATGACTCAACTCAGATACACATACTCCCCCATAGAGGAAGTACCAACATCTAGTCCAAAAGAAAAATAAGGCTCATATACCACTGGATATATGCAACCAACTACATCACTTCTCAAAAGTAGGCTGGGGCATAACCCCAAGCATACCTCTTAGATACTCAAGTGTATCCTTAAGGCAAAGGCTTTGTAAATACATCCGCTATCTGCTCCTTTGTACTTATGTACTCAAGTCTGACTTCTTTCTCAGCAAATTTCTCTCTTACAACATGATACTTGATTTCTATATGCTTTGTCTTAGAATGTAATACAGGGTTCTTTGACATATTAACTATGCTGGTGTTGTCACAATGTATGACAATAGGCTCAACAAAATTTATTCCAATATCCTTCAGCATTTTCTTCATCCAAATTATCTGGTTAGAATTGTTTTCTGCTGCTACATATTCTACTTCTACTGTGCTCTGTGAGATACAATTTTGCTTCTTGCTTAGCCAAGAAACCAATCTTCCTCCAAGGAAAAATGCTCCACCACTAGTGATTTTCTTATCATCAACACTACCTCCCCAACCAACATCTGTATATGCACATAGGGTAAAATCATCAAATTTTTCATACCATAATCCATAGTCCATTGTACCTCTTAAATATCTCAGTATCCTCTTTACTGCTACATAATGTGATTCTCTAGGTTCAGCTTGAAATCTTGCTACAATTCCAACTAAATGTGCTATATCAGGTCTTGTATGTGTCAAATACTACAATCCTCCAATCATAGATCTGTATTTCTTCTGTTCCACTACAGGAGTCTCATATGTGCTAGATAACTTATGTCCAGTTACCATAGGTGTTCCAACTGGTTTATAGTTCTCCATTCCAAATATTTTCAACAAATCATTCAAGTACTTTGTCTGACTTACAAAGATACCATCATTGTTCTATGTTATCTGTAATCCAAAAAAGTATTTCATTTCACCAATCATACTCATTACAAATTCAATCTTCATTTCATCAGCAAATTTGTCACTAGCTTCATCTTCTCCTCCAAAAATAATGTCATCAACAAAAATAACTATAACCAACAAACCATTTTCAATTTCTTTTGTGTACAGATTGCTATTAGCTGTTCCTTTTGTAAATCCCAATTTTAACAAATACTTGTCCAATCTTGCATACCAAGTTCTATGTGCTTGCTTTGGTCCATATAATGCTTTCTTTAGTTTGCATACCATGTCTCCTTCTTGAGTCAAAGGAAAACCTTTAGGCTGCTCAATGTAGACTTCTTCTTCCAATTCTCCATTCAAAAATGTTGACTTCACATCCATCTGATATACTTTAAACTTCTTATAAGTTATAAGTTGCATAGGCCAAAAACATTCTTACTGCTTCAATTCTTGCAACATATGCAAAGGTTTCTTCATAGTCAATTCCTTCTTGCTGTCAGTATCCCTTAAATAGCAATCTTGCTTTGTTTCTTACTACTTCTCCTTGTTCATTCATCTTGTTTCTAAATACCCATTTAGTTCCAATAACATTCTTGCCTTTAGGTCCAAAGACCAATTCCCATGTCTTGTTCTTTTCAATCTGATCGAGTTCTTCTTTCATAGCATTAATCCAACTTTCATCTTCACAAGCTTCACTAGTAGATTTAGGTTCAATTTGAGAAATCAAACATAACTATTCTTGTACCTTATTCTGAGTTAGAACTCCTCTTTTGATGCTTCCAATAATTTTCCCAATAGGATGATTTCTTGACAAACTCTTGTTAGGTGTCACTATCTCAGATCTCACTTCAGGTGTAGGTTCTTCAATGACTTCACTGTGGCTCTCATTCAACAAATCACTGTCAGTTTCATAAAATTATTAAGTAGATCCAGTGTTAGGTTTAGGACAAGCTTCTTCATCTGATTCATAATCAAGCATTCTTTCCTAGATTTTGAACTTTTCATCAACTTTAACATTTGTGCTCTCAACAATAGTCTTAGTTATTTTATTGTAACATCTATAGGCTTTGATTTTCAAAGGATATCCAAGAAATATACCTTCATCACTTCTAGGATCAAACTTTCCAATATCATCATCTCTTTTTATATAACATTTTCTTCCAAAAATTCTAAAATACTTAACTGAGGGTGCATGTCCAAACCATAATTCATAGGGTGTCTTGTCTTTGTTTGCTCTGATTTGTACTCTATTCATTGTATGCACTGCTATGTTCACTGCTTCTCTCCAAAATTTCTCAACTTTATTCTTAATGATCTTAAACTTATCAAATGCTTCAGACTTTTGTTTAAGAAATACAATCCACATCATTCTTGTAAAATCATCAACAAGAATCATAAAATACCTTTCTCCATAGAATCCTCTAGTCCTGGTAGGACCATTCAAATTTGTATGAACAATCTCTAGCTTTTCTATAGATGTAACCTTCTTAATGGGAAAATAACTTCTCTTCTATTTAGTCATCACACATTATTTGCAAATCATGTTAGTAGGCTTCATAATTTTAGGCAAATCTCTTACTGCAAGTGTAGTACTTACCTTCACAATATTGTCAAAGTTTATATGACAAAACCTTCTATGCCATAACCAACTATCATCAATCTTAGTAATCAAACATGTCATCTCAGTAGGATTCAACTGAAATACATTACCTCTGGTTCTAGATCCAGTTCAAATCAAATTTCCATCTTTATCCTTTATCACACAAGTTTTCTTAGTAAACCAAACTTGATATCCCTTATCAACTAACTCTCCAACACTCAAAAGATTATGTTTCAATCCATCCACAAAATAAACATAATCAGTATTAGTCTTTCCATCAAGAGTAATAGATCCTATACCTTTAATCAAACAAGGTGCATTGTTTCCAACTCTAACAACTCCTCCATCATATTCGTTAAAATTTATGAACTTTTTCATGTCTCCAGTCATATGATGTGAACAACCACTATCTATAATCCAATCAACTTTCTTTTCAACTTGAGAAACTAAGGATTTTTCTTCCTTAACATCAGTTTTAGGATTCTCTTCTTTAATTGCTACAAATCCTATGTCATCATTATTCTTAATATCACTTTCACTTAGAGTTCTCTCTATACTAGCTTCAAGATCTTCATCATTAGCATAATAACATTCCTTAGATCTTCTAGGTTTGAAATTGTTTTTGTACTTTTTAACTCTCTTAGGAAATTTAGATGCAAAATGACCATATTCTTGACAAGTCCAACATTTAAAAATTTTCTTACTGTCTGGTTCTCTCTTCACAAGAAAGGCAATACCTTCTTCAATCTTCTTGTCTTCTTCATTTCTAGATATGTTGCTCCCAGCATAATCTCCACTCACATTGATGCTTCTTGACAAATTAGGGTGAACACTAAGAGCACTGAATGTTATCTCCATTCTAGGTAAGTCTCCTGATAACCTTAGGTTCATCTCTATTGCTTCCAATCTTCCAAGAAGAGTCTCTCTTGTAAAGTTTTTAGTACGAGGTATAACTTGTTCAATCATCTATTTTGTCTGCTTAAATATAGGAGTCAATGTTCTCAAAATTTTCCATATCACTTCATTCTCTATCTTTGTTCCTCCACAAGATTTTATACCTGTAACAATTTTTGACATTCTACCAATATAAATTCTAACAGATTCATCTTCCAACATTCTTATATCTTCAAATGAACATATCCAATTATGTAATCTAACTCTTTTTGCATGTTCATCACCTTCAAAAGTAGAGTGTAAAGCATTCCAAATTTCATGAGATTTTTTCAAACATTTTACCTGACTGTACTCATTCTCTGAAAGGTCTGTCAAAAGTGCTTCTCTTGCAAGTATGTTACACATGAATAGATCTCTCTCATCAATAGTACATGTTTCAAGATTTTCCTCTTCAATGATAGTCTTATCATTCTTTGTAATCAACCAATAACCTGGTCTTAAACACAGTAGGTGTGTCTTCATCTTTTCTTTCCAATTGTCAAAATTTACTCCATCAAACTTAGGGATTTCTTTCCTGAAATTCACCATGGATCTCCTTAAGCTGTTAAACTTCTTTTTCAAGGACCTGCCGCTCTAATACCAATTGTTAGAAAGTAAAGTCTACCAAGATAACTGAGAGGGGGGGATGAATCAGTTATCAGATAATTATAACTTTTATCAACTTCAACATATTAAACCATGTAAGCAATATAATTACCAACCATAGAAAGATATTCATACACAATGACACAATGACACAAGATATGTTGACTAGGGAACCTCTTGATCAAAGAGTAAACCCCAGTGGGAATGATGCCCACAAAAATATGCACTAATATGAATATTCCTTGTGAAAGGATGGAATCTGTTAGGAGTCTTATGAAATACATTCAGTACATATGAATCCTTGTAGGAGATTTTGAATCCATGTTAAAAGATTCTAACCCTGTTAAGAGTTATGGAAGACAAAAGGACCCACTGCCCAAATAGCTTCAGGGTAAGATCATTGAACACACTATCCAAATAATCTTTGTATTACTCAATAGAATAAAATGTTACCTCTTCTCTGACTATGCCAAACCACACTCACTATTACACCAGATCTCAATTTTAGATCTTTGTACTTCACATGTCTTCCTTCACAAATTCGCTTTCACATTTAGCTCTTTTCTTCACTTCGTATCTATCCACTATATCCTCTTCTCTATTAAAACAAGGAAACACATTCCTTCCTTTATACCACACTCAAATAATTACAAATGAGTCAGCACACAATTACAAAATAAAAGTTTCCACACGCTACATTAAAATTACACAAAACTGTCAGCTTCTAACTACAATAATTCTCCACTCGTGTGACCTCAAAGTTTGCATTGTCATCCATGTCACTATCAATGTGTCTTCAACTTCCCTTTACCTGCGCAAAACTAGATTCCATCCCAATTAGGAGATATAATCCGATTTCCACAAACCGCTACTTAGGAACACTACCTGAATACTGCTTCCACCAAAAATGCTCATAACTTCCATGAATAAATGAATTACTATCTGCACTCTTAACCATAGACATATAGCATATTAAAGAGTATATCCTCAAAATCACATAGCTCCAACTGCAATAACCCACGTGCGCTAATTCAAACTCTCTCTGCTTCTTTGCAAGTCTCCAGAAGATCACTGTGTTGACATCAATGACAATCATAGTCATGAATGCAACAACAACTGCTACAGAATGACTGGCAAACATTCAACATTCATTCCTAATAGTTATATTGGTAGAATGTTAGAGATTATTGTAGGTATCAAATCTTGTGAGGGAAATAAGACTGAGAATGAAGTAATATGGAAGATTCTAAAGACATTAACTCTTGTATTTAAGCATACAATGTAGATGATTGAACAAGTTATACCTTGTATTGAGAAATTTACAAGAGAAACTCTTCTTGGAAGACTAGAAGTAGTAGAGATAATCTTGAGACAATCGAGAGACCTACCTAGAATTGAGACAACATTCAACGCACTTAGTGTTCACCCTACCTTGTCAAGAAGCATTAGTGTAAATGGAGACTATGCTAGTGGTAGCAAAAATAAGACCGAAGAAGATATAAAGATTGAGGAAGCAATTGCCCTGCTTGTAAAAAGAGAACCAAAAGGTAAGAAAATCTAAGTTAAATGTTGGACTTGTCAAGAATATGGTCATTTTGCATCTAAATGTCCTAAAAGAGTAAAGAAATATAAGAAGAACTTTAAGCCTAAAAGATCTAAAGAATGTTACTATGCTAATGATGAAGAATTTGAGGCTAGTATTGAGAAATCTCTAAGTGAAAGTGATAATAAGAATGATGATGTAGAATTTGTAGCAATAAAAGAAGAAAACTCTAAAACTGAAGTTAGAGAAAAAAAATCTTTATTTTCCCAAGTAGAAAATAAATCAGATTGGATTATAGATAGTGGTTGTTCACATCATATGACTGGCGACATGAAGAATTTTATAAAGTTTAACAATTATGATGGAGGAATTGTTAGAGTTGGAAAAAATGCACCTTGCTTATAAAATGAATATGATCTATTACTCTTGATGGAAAGACTAACACTGATGATGTTTATTTTGTGGATGGATTGAAACATAACCTTTTGATTGTTGGACAGTTAGTTGATAAAGGATATCAAGTTTGGTTTACTGAAAAAATTTGTGTGATCAAGGATAAGGATGGTAATTTGATTGGAACTGGATCAAGAACCAAAGGTAATGTATTTCAGTTGAACCCTATAGAGATGCATGTTTGATTACTAAAATTGATGACAATTGGTTATGGCATAGAAGGTTTTGTCATATAAACTTTGATAACATTCTGAAAGTGAGTACGACACTTGCAGTAAGAGATTTGCCTAAGATTATGAACCCTACTAACATGATTAGCCAAGAATGTGTGATGGATAAGAATAAGAGAAATTCATTTTTGAGTAAGAAGTTTACATCAGTAGAGAAGTTGGAAATTATTCATACAGATTTGAGCGGTCCCACAAGGGCTAGAGGATTATATGGTGAAAGGTATTTTATGATTCTTGTTGATGATTTTACAAGAATGATGTGGATTACATTTCTTAAAGAAAAGTCTGAAGCATTTGATAAGTTTAAAGAAATTAAGAACAAAGTTGAGAAAGAATCTGGAATGAAGATTAAATGTTTAAGATTAGATATAGGTGGAGAATTTACATCAGAGGAATTTAACACTTTTTGTGAAGTGAATGGTATTAAGAGACAGTTTTCAGCCCCTAGAACACCTGAACAAAATGGTATTGCAAAAAGAAGGAACATATCAGTAACTAAAATAGTAAGAGCTATGTTATTTGAGAATGTTTTGGTGAAGACATTCTAGAGAGAAGCAGTGAATACAATAGTATATACAATGAACTTAGTACAAATTAGAGCAGACACAAACAAGACACCTTATGAATTATAGTTTGGACATGCACCATCAGTTAAGTATTTGAGAATTTTTGGAAATAAGTGTTATATTAAGAGAGATGATGAAATTGGAAAGTTTGACCCTAGAAGTGATGAAGGTATATTTCTTGGTTATTCATTGAAAATCAAAGCTTATAGATGTTTCAATAAGACAACTAAAATAGTTGTTGAAAGCGCAAATGTTAAAATTGATGAAAAGTTCAAAATTCAGGAAATAATGCTTGATTATGAATCAGATAAAGGAATTCATCCTAGATTTGATCAAGAAAATATTCAATTATTATATGAAACTGACAGTGATTTTCAAAATGAGAGTCACATTGAGGAAATAAGAGAAGAACCTAGAGTAGAACATGGAGGTGAACCAAGAACTGAGACAGTGACACCTAACAGGAATCTAGCAAGGAATCATCCTATTGACTAGATTATTGGGAGCATAGAAAAAGGAGTTCTGACATGAAATAAGGTACAAGAATAACTATGTTTAATTTCTCAAATTGAACCTAAATCTACTCATGAATCTTGTAAAGATGAAAATTGGATTGAAGCAATGAAGGAAGAACTAGATCAAATTGAAAAGAACAAGACTTGGGAGTTGGTCCCTAGACATAAAGAACAAGATGAATGAACAAGGAGAAGTTGTAAGGAAAAAATAAAGACTGGTATGTAAAGGATACTCACAACAAGAAGGAATTTATTATGAAAAGACTTTTGCACCTGTTGCAAGAATTGAAGTGGTAAGAATGTTTTTGGCTTATGCAACTTATAAAAAATTCAAAGTATATCAAATGGATGTGAAGTCAACATTTATTAAAGGAGAATTAGAAAAAGAAGTTTACATTGAGAAGCCTGAAGGTTTTCCCTTAACTCATGAAGGAGACATGGTATGTAAACTGAACAAAGCTTTATAGGGACTAAAACAAGCACCTAGAACTTGGTATGCAAGACTAGATAAGTATTTGATAAAATTGGGATTTTCTAAAGGCACAACTGATAGTAATTTATATCTGAAAGAAATTGAGAATGGTTTATTGATTGTAGCTATCTTTATTGATGATATTATCTTTGGTGGAGAAGATGAAGCTAGTGATAAATTTGCAGATGGAATGAAGACTAAATTTGAAATGAGCATGATTGGTGAGATGAAATATTTTTTAGGATTGTAGATAACACAGAACAATGATGGTATTTTCTTATGTTAAATAAAGTATCTAAATGACTTATTGAAGAGATTTGGAATGGAAAATTGTAAGCCAGTTGGCACACCTATGGTAACTAGTCACAAGTTATCTAGCATAGATGAAACTCCTAAAGTTGAGCAAAAGAAGTACAGATCTATGATTGGAGGATTGTAATATTTAACTCATACAGACTTGATATATCATATGCAGTTGGAATTATTGCAAGATTTCAAGCTGATCCTAAAGAATCACATTATGCAAGAGTAAAAAGAATACTAAGATATTTGAACGGCACAATTGACTATGGATTATGGTATGAAAAATTTGATGACTTTACCCTATGTGCATATATAGATGTAGATTGGGGAGGTAGTGTTGAAGAAAAAAATAGTACAAGTGGTGGAGCAATTTTTCTTGGAGGAAGATTGGTTTCTTGGATAAGAAAGAAACATAATTACATTTCATAGAGCACAAAAGAAGCAGAATATGTAGCAACAACAAAAAATTGTAATCAGATAATATGGATGAAACAAATGTTGAAGGATATTGGAATCAAATTTGATGAGCCTATTGTTATACACTGTGACAACACCAATACAGTATGTCTAAGAATCCTGGATTGCATTCTATAAAGACAAAGCATATAGAAATAAATTATCATGTCGTAAGAGAGAAAGTTGTAGAGAAAGAAGTCAGACTTGATTATATAAGTACAAAAGAGAAGATTACTAATATATTTACAAAGCCCTTACCTAAAGATACATTTGAGTATTTGAGAGGTATGCTTGGGGTTATGCCCCAACCTAAATTTGAGAAGTGATGTAGATTGTTGCATCGGTGCAGTGGTATATGAGCTCTATCTTTTCTAGACTGGATGTTGGTACTTCCTCTATGGGGGAGTACGTGTGTTTTGAGCTGAGTCATGAAGGACTCTAGTGAATGTATTTTCTAAATAGTGTCTTTTGATATTGAGGATTGACATATTGATACTTACTTTTATAATTGATGTCAATGGGGGAGAAGTATACATGAAAAAATATATATGAAGAAAAATCATCTATGGGGAGAAGGATATATAGATAAAAAAAAAAGAAAAAAAAAAGAGAAGAACAAAAAAAGGGAGAAGAAAAAAAGAGAGAGAAAAAGAAAAGAATAAAAAGAGGGAGAAGGATACAAACATCTGTTGGAGGAGATGAAGCAATATAAAATGGAAAAACCTAAAAGATTTGATTGATGAAGAGGATATGAAAATATTTCAGAGCAGTAGCATTGCAGTTTAGTATTTATGGAACTTGGATGTTTTTTCATCTATGTTGCCATCAATGGAAATGGGGGAGATTGTTAGGAATGAATGTTGAATATGTCCTATGGGGGAGTATTTGGAGCCATTCTATAGCAGTTTTATGTTTCATTCATGACTGTGGTTGTCATTGATGTCAACATAGTGATCTACTGAAGATTAGCAGAGAAGTAGACAATGTTTGAAATAGTGCACGTGGAGTATTGAAGATCAAGCTATGTGGAGTTGAGGACTTACTCTATATTGTGTTATAAGATCATAGTCAAGAGCATGTACATAAATTCAATTATTCATAACAGTTATGTGTAATTCAGTGGAAGCAGTGTTACTAAGAAGTGGTTTGTGGTAACTAGACATTAGTACATTTGACCTTATTTTTCCACCAAAATTTTTGACCAACAAATAAAAAGGTTTTGGTTGGTCGGATTATAGAAGGAAAACTTTGATTTTTTTAAAAAATTATGCCCGTGTTGGTCAAAATTTTGACCAATACCGTGTTGGTCAAAATTTAGACCAACACGGGTATATAACTTTTAAAAAAAAGGTTTCATTTATCATTTCATTATTCTTAGCATCATGAATTAGAAGGGTTGCAGTGCATGAAGGAGGACCCCTGTAAGGATTACTTTACCTTAACCAACTAGGGTTTTTGGAGTTTTTAAATCTTATTGGTATGATAGACTAGTGTGTGTATGAATGTGACTAGTGTGTTAACAGTCTTTGTGTGCTTTATATTTTCAATATGTTTAGATGTTCCCTAGTTGTTTCCTTGGTGATTTTAAACACCTATTGATTAATTTGGCTTTATTGATTTTTGAGACCAGGTTAAAAATCTACACAAACTCAAAACATATAAAGGAAAGAAAATTACATTCCAGTTCTTTTTCCTTACTACAATATCTTTAACTTATCTTTGAAAAATGATTCTTTTTTTCACCTAGATTTGTGTTTCCTCCATCTTGAAGGGGCTTTTCCTCCAGAGCCTTCTCAAGTCCGATGTTGACCAAGAATGATAAGCCTACCATTTTTTTGAAGTGATCAACAATTTGCACTTGGCTAACATCATACGTCAGCCACATTAAATATTTCAAAGCTACCACTTGACATTATGCTAATGTGAACCGTCATCTTCAACAAAATTCATGCAACATCCATCGTGTTTGGGTGTTGCATTCATACACGCATTACTAAATTCAAGTTATAAAACAAACCAAGAAAAAAATGTGACATGTCCCTAAGGAATAGCTTCAAGCATTCATTTTCATCTATTGAATGCATTGAAGATTATTTTGAATCACTGGTCCATGCATTAATACTGTATAATAGTGGCTGACTGCAAACTGTGACTTTACCCTGAAGTTTTATAATTTTTCTCATGTAATTTTGATTGGATAAAGACTAGAAGGATGTAGTAAGATATTTGAAGGCATTATCACACATTTTGAAGGTTTTGAGAGTCATTTAAAATGACTGTACCCTCACACATAGTGGATTAATGTATAGAAAACCCTCTTTCCAACCTAGGTTTACAAGAGTATGTATTGAGTTGTTATCATTGGCACAACTAGGATCATTTCTTATGTGATTTGGTACGATACTTCGATTGCTAAAATTGCCTGGCTTTTGGAAAATAGTGGAACAATAGGAATTTTTCACTTTTGTCATAGATGTGATGATTCCTATGGGGATCAGGTGTAATCCCCAAGTCATCAGTGTTGACAACCTCAAGAAAATCTAGCTTTGAACTTGGACATACTAATAATTGAGGAGTAAAGTTTGAACCCTAAGCCAGTTTAACATAAAAAATCAATTGCTAAGAAAAACATTTTAAGCTTGGTTTATGCAGACCAGGTAGTGTTTTTTCAACATATTCAGTGCATCGATTAGAAATACCTTTAATAGATACAATCACACAGACAACTTACTCTTCTTGTTGGAACAGAACACAAAACACTTAAAGTACTAGGATGGTTCATGACACATTGCTACAAAAAATACAATAAAATCTTGTAGTGTGTGGCAGAACATTTCCCAACAAATAGTGTAGCTGACTATCTTTTTATTGGTGTATTCAATTGTATACTGCAACTTATTTTTATTTTATCCAATAAATAAAATAAAATAAAATCCAACCACTTTTAATAAAGGCTAGAAACTAAACTACAACATGAACATAATCACAGACATAAAATGTGAATGTTAATATATCTCATTGAACAAAAAAAAACATCTAGTCAGGGTCAAGGGGCTATGGTCTAATGTTAACAGAATAAAATCTAAACGCATACTTGTGGTTCAAATTCCTTGACAACATTAAGACAATCCATTACTCCATTAAGCACCTGGACAAGGTTGTGTCCTAGCAATTAGACCACCTGGTCCAAAATTGATTGAGAAAAAGAAAACCAAAATACATTGATATCAAAAAAATATGTGTTACCCCTTTTATATCATATTACTCACCCGAGATCCATCTTACCCATCCAAGATTCACCAACAAAAATTAACAAAATATATTGATTTAACCTCACATAAATAGAAAAAAAACATGTTAGCTCAACCTTAAAGTTACCCAAAAAATAATAAGGACTAATCACATTGATATAACCTCACCCATAAGTTCATAAGAGAAAAATGAGTGAAATCCATTGATACAACCTTAACCAAGAATTGCCTTAAAAAATGCAAAATACATTGATATAACCTCAAACAGGATTTATCAATTTTAAAATAGTAAGATACATTCATTTAAACCTGTCCACAACTTGTCATGAAAAAATAGAAAAATACATTGATTTAAACCTGATCCAAGATTTATCAAAAAGAAAAACATAATAAATTAATTTATCCTCAACCAAGATTTACTAAGAAAAAGAACATAACAAAACAAATTGACATAATCTCATCTAAAATTATCAAGACAAAAGGGAAAAATATCTTCAAATAACCTTGCCCAAGATTCTCCAAGAAAATAAATGCAAAATGCGGGATACAACTTCACCTGATAGCTACCCAAAAAATAGAGCAAAAACCATTGGTAAAACTTCACTCAGAGATTTAGAAAGAAACAGAAAATCAATATACATTCATATTCGATACAACACATGTCTGTGAGGGAACTCACTCGATTTGGTAAGATGACTGACTCATAGGGTGTCCAGAAAATGGTCAATTAACTAGAGATGTTAAAGTAAGGAATAAAGTCAAAGTGCATAAACTGACATAGGCATTTTCCTTTTATAACTGTGTGTCCTTAGCCTAAATTTAGATATACAATAGTGTGTGCATAAACCTCACAACACTCATTTCTTTTTGTGTGATACAATTCTTTGGATATTAAGGTGGCATATATAATGCTTCATCTCAGTAAAATTCACATCAACATGTCTAGGATCCATGCCATCTCTCCATCCAAGTCATTAGAATTTGAGATGAAGCTCTGTAAGATGTCTTTCATATCAAAATCTATCATTGCCTCTAATGCTTTTAGATGGCACAATTTCTTCGGTGACATCATAGGTACAAGAATGCTTATAGAAATTAGAATAACAATCCTACCAAAAAAATCTGAGTCCTCTAAATATTCTTTGAGTTTAAATAAATATTTTTTTAATTATCTTATTTATGTTTCCTTCAAGAGAAAGTAAATGAGAGCAGCTGAAAAATACCCAAAAGGAATAAAATTTCAGAGTAGCTTCAATTTCCAATAGGAATTAGCTAGGAACAATCATTTAAGGTCTTTGTTGATCATCCCTTTTATATACTAGCATTTAAATGGAATATTAAGCATAGTAATATATGCTTAATCTATAATTAATTGGCAGATTAAGCATATTATTACTATGTAGAGTTAGGGCCAAGTTCGCGCACACAAGAAAAAGTCCAGTGCCCTATAGAATTAGTCCAATAATAAATTTATAACAATGCGGATAAGGATCAATTTATAATTACTATGCATTAAACATGGTAAACTGATAAAGGTGTTATCTACATTTAATCTGCCAATTACTAATAGATTAAGCATATTATTACTATGCTTAATGTTCCATTTAAATGTATTTAACACAAAAAATAAATTTACAAAACTGAACCAATGGCATGTTTACAACAAAGGTCTTATAGAACTCCCAACAATTCTTAAACATACTTTATTTGATATGATGAATTCTTAAACAATTAAGGTTGGAGTAGACATAGTTATCACACAATTTTTTGTGTGCTACAAGGAAGATTTGGCTAGGTCAAATCTTCCTTCGTGCTAGTAGTCTACAGAATTAGACCTTTATTAAGAATTCATCATATCAAATAAAGTATGTTTAAGAATTGTTGGGATTGGTCCTTTAGCATGTATTAAACATAATAGAATTTTCAGCATATTATTATCATTCTATTTCTTTGTTGTAAACATGCCATTGGTTCAGTTTTGTAATTTTTTTTGTGTTAAATGCATTTAAAATAAAGGTCTAATTCTATAGACTACTGCTAGCACGAAGGAAGATTTGACCTAGCCAAATAAAAGTCTAATTCTATAGACTATTGGTCAGACAAATCTTCATTTTCTTCTAATTGTCTTCTTTATAAACTAGCATTTAAATGGAACATTAATCATAGTAATAATATGCTTAATCTATTAGTAATAATATGCTTAATCTATTAGTAATAATATGCTTATTCTATTAGTAATTATTTGCATTTAATCTGCCAATTGCTAATAGTTTTGTACTACACATGCAACGTATTGTCAGTTTGAAGATAGTCTGTACCATGTGTGATGGTTAAGTAATGGGAAAGTTATGATGATTTAATTGTAAAACTACTTGTCCCTTGAAATGTTAAAAAAACAAATCTCAAAAGATGCACTCTCATGGAATACGATGGCTTCAGGTTATGCACAAAATGGATCTATCTTCTATCACTATGCTCTTATCCTATGTCAAAATGGGAGATTTATGACATGCTATAGATATCCATCAAGGCATAAATAAAATTCAACTTTTCTCTAATGTTTTAGTTGCAAGTAATGAATTTTAAATTTTATTTTCTTATTCATAGAAGCTTGCAGTATAGTTTATTTTAATGCAGATAATTTTTGGTTTTCAAAAAAAGTTATGTGCTAATTTTCTTAGGCAAGGCATTTGTGGATAGGTTTCTTATTAAGTTTGGACTACAAATTAGCTCATGTGCTTGGTCATACTTTATCATATATTCAATTAAAGGCACTCAAAATCAGCGAAATGCTCATTTGTAATTTTTGTGAGATGCAAAGAGGGCACTGTGCGCAAAGAGGGAAGAGGGCACTAGACTTTTGCTTTCGAGTTATGATAATTGTTGTAAACATGCCATTGGTTCAGTTTTGTAATTTTTTTTTGTGTTCAATGCATTTAAAATAAAGGTCTATTTCTGTAGACTTCTAGAATGAAGGAAGATTTGACCTAGCCAAATAAAGGTCTAATTCTATAGACTATTGGTCAGACAAATCTTCATTGTCTTCTAATTGTCTTCTTTATAGACTAGCATGTATTAATTGGATGACAAATAAAGAAACATTTAGACAATCAGAAGACAATGAAGATAATTTTAAATGCATTTAACACAAATTTTTTTTTACAAAACTAAACCAATGGCATTTTTAAAACAAAGAAATAGAATGATAATAATATGCTAAAAATTCTATTCTATTTAATAGACGCCAAAGGACCAGTCCTAACAATTCTTAAACATACTTTATCTAATATGATGAATTCCTAAACAATTAAGGTTGGAGTAGACATAGTTATCACACAGTTTTTTGTGGGGTACAAGGAATATTTGGTTGATTAAGAGTGAGGTCTTCTTTAGAATCACATGAGTTTTGTACTACACATGCAACGTATTGTGAGTTTGAAGAGAGTCTATGCCATGTGTGATGGTTAAGTAATGGGAAAGTTATGATAATTTAATTGTAGAACTACTGGTCCCTTGAAATGTTCAAAAAAAAATTCTCAAAAGATGCACCCTCATGGAATATGATGACTTCAGGTTATGCAAAAAATGGATCTATCTTCTATGACTATGCTCTTATCCTATGTCAAAATGGGATATTTATGACACAATATATATATCCATCAAGGCATAAATAAAATTAAACTTTTCTCTAATGTTGTAGTTGCAAGTAATGAATTTTAAATTTTATTTTCTTATTCATAGAATCTTGTAGTATAGGTACTTTTAATGTAGACAATTTTTGGTTTTCAAATAACGTTATGTGCCAATTTTCTTAGGCAAGGCATTTGTGGATAGGTTTCTTATTAATTTTGGACTGCAAATTAGCTCATATGCTTAGTCATCCTTTATCATATATTTAATTAAAGGCACACAAAATCAGCAAAAATTACTCTTCATCTATGTATGATTTGTGACAAAAGTTTATGCTAAGTTGGAGAGTATTTAAGTTACCACAAACATCACGACTACTACTTGTTGCCAGCGGGTCCCTACTCATTCTATTTTTTGACTAAGTGATTGAATTTGGGGAAGAATCAGCATAGGCAAAGAGAAAGAGAGAAAAAATGGTGCAGTATAATTTTAGGAACAAGTTGGCCCTTGGCCAGATCAATACTGCTCACAATCTCATTGCCAAAGTAGCCAAATACTATGTTAGGCTGATTAAATATGGGGATTCTCTTTACCGTTGCAAATCTTTGAAGGTTGCTACACTTGGATGGATGTGTACCATTGTTAAGAGAATTGGACCAAGTTTGGCTTACCTCGAACAGGTAAGGCAACATATGGAAAGTTGTCATTTATTGACCCAAATACTAGGACTATTTTGATCTGTGGGTACCCTAATGTTGGCAAGAGTTCTTTTATTAATAAGATTACTAGGGAAAATGCAAATGTGCAACCTTATGCTTTTACTACTAAGTCTTTGTTTGTTGGGCATACTGATTATAAGTACTTGAGGTATTAGGCTATTGATACCCCTAGTATTTTGAACCACCCCTTAGAGGACAGGAACACCATCGAGATGCTCAGTATTATTGCCTTAGCTCATTTGAAGGTGGTTGTTTTGTTTTTCCTTGATGTTTCGGGGTCCTATGGTTATAGTATTGTGCAACAGGAAGCTCTGTTTCATAGCATAAAACCTCTATTTTCCAATAAGCCTCTTATTGTAGTTTGTAATAAGATTGATTTGCAACCACTAGAGACACTACCAAAGGAGGATGCAAAATTGGTTGCAGAGATGAGATCTAAGGCTGGGAAAAATATGGGTGGGTTCTTTGGGAATCAGGAGGGGGGATGATGGAACACTACTCTCAATGAGTGCTTTGAAAGAAGAAGGGGTGATTACGGTGAAGAATGTGGCATGCAAGAGGTTGTTGGAGAAAAGAGTGGAAATTAAGATGAATTTGAAGAAGATCAGTAGCTGTCTAAATAGGATTCATGTTGCAATGCCCAAGTTGTGAGATGGGAAAGATAGGCCCCCTTGTATTCCTCAAGTTGTTTTGGATGCCAGGGCGTGTGCTTCCAAGGAGGCCAGGAAGCTGGAGAAGGATATTGAGAATGAAAATAGTGGGGCTGGAGTTTACTCTGTAATCTTGAAGAAGTGGTATATTTTGGAAAATGAAGAGTGGAAAGAAGAAGAAGATGCTTATCGTCAAACACAAATTGAAGAAGAGTAGTGTAGAGAGAAGGCCTACCGTACCAAGGAAGTTTGACAAGAATAAGGAATATGGCTTAAATAGAATGGGAAGACATCTTTCTAGCCTGGGCTTGGATCCTTCGACAATTAGCTTCATAATAAATGAAGTAGATGAGAGCTGAGAAATTATTTTCGCAAGAAAAATATCATAAATGAACTATGTGTACCCCAATTCTTGTCTTCTCTGTGTGTACCTAAATGATATATTTGAAACAACAAGGGTAAGGTGTAAAGAAGTTAATTTTGCATCGCAGTCTATAGTTGTTGCAGTAGCAGAGCATCAGGCACCACCTTCAACATAATATGATCACTAGACAGGTCTATATGTTTTATGAAGTTTGGTCCTTATGGATAGGTGATCATATTGTGCTGAAGATGGTGCTTGATGCTCTGCTACTACAAAAACTACAGACAGTGATGCAAAATTAACTTCTTTAATCCTTACCCTTGTTGTTTCAAATATATCATTTAGGTATGCACAAAGGGCACTAGAATTGGGGTACACATAGTTTATTTATGAGATTTTCTTGGGAAGCTAATTGCTTAGCTCTCATTACCTCATTTATTATGAAGCTAATTGCTGAAGGATTCAGGCCCAGGCTAGAAAGATGTCTTCCCATTCTATTGTGGATAGGTGTTTCATAAAACATACATACCTGTCTAGTGATCATATTGTGTTGAAGGTGGCACTTGATGCTTTTTTGCTGCAACAACTACAGACTGCAATGCAAAATTAACTTCTTTAAGCCTTACCCTTATTGTTTCAAATATATCATTCTATAATAGAGGAATAGAGAATGTTAACTATGGAAATCTCTTGGTTTCAGGCAATGCAAATGGAGACGCCTAGTTCAATTCATATGCATAGGATATTAGGTGGAGCTGAAAGACGCAACAGGTTTGCATTTTTATAGAGGTCTTTAAAATGTAAATGTGTTGAGTCTTCTCAGCTCCACTTTCTATCCATGCATATTCTGGTTGTGTTGCATGTGCATTCTTGATTCAGAGTGGGAAAATCTTATTTTGGATGTGAGGGAGAGAAGCCAAACACATAAAGAACATGCACATAAACCTGACAACTAAGAAACATAAATGTAGATATCACAATAGCTGAGAAAAATAAATGTAGGTATCATGGTCATAATTTTTTGGAGACACAACATAATTGATTGGTATACCCAGATGATGCAAAACAACCACTACTCCTTTGGTTCCAAGTTGACACTGCAGGATCCAAAAACCATTGATAAGGAATAAATTTAGAGAGCAGAGGTCCATAACAACCAAAATAATACAGGCTCATGTATTATTTTGGTCATTATGACCCTCCTCCGCTCTCTAAATTTATTCCTTATCTATGGTTTTTGGATCCCGCAGTGTCAACTTGGAACTAGAGAAGTAGTGGTTGCTTTGCATCATCTAGGTATACCACTCAATTATGTTGTGTCTCTAAACAATTGTGACCATGATGCCTACATTTATGTTTCCCATCTATTGTGTCCTAGGACCCCTTATGACCCTTTATGACCCTTTACGATCCCTAAGAATACATCTTAGAGGTCTTAAAATGTCGTAAAGGGTCATAAGAGGCTCCTAGGAGGGGCCATATGAGCTTCCACCTTCACGTGGTTGGCCTTGTTAAGTAGAGAATGTTAAACTATTCTCAAAACAAGGAGAAGCTCAATAATTTAAGGTCTCAATGCACGAAGATGCTGAAGATAACAGAGCTCAAGAGACCATCATATTTGGTCTCTTTCTTCGGTCCATATTACTGACAAAATGTTTTACCTTTCATTAGCTCATCAAATGCATGGATTTGAAAGAATTTAATAGATGATATTTTCATCACTAACATACATTATTTTAGTTTGATGCTGAATGAATTTATCTACTTCCCACACTTGTAGACTACAAGTACAGCCATAAAGAAGCATCCCCTCCCATGTCTTGAATAATGTAGGCCATGGGAGGAGATGCTTCTTTATCACTGTGCTCGTAGTGTAGGGATGTTAAGGCAATCTGGCTTTGAAATCCAAAGGTCACTGATGAAGAATATTCCAACTTCTACCATTCACTTTCAAAGGTTTGTGAACTGCAACTTTAAAGTTTGGTTAGTCTATTTTCATAATATTGTGAATGTGTCTGCTAGGATGATAATAAAAAGGGTCTTTAATAATATACTCGAAGAGCATGGATAAGACATTAGAAGGATTTTAAGCCATAATGTTTTGAATTCTAAATCATTTAACAATCCTAATTTTTTTGGTTTTTAATAATGTTAGCACTCATACCTAGACAAAATAATTTGTAGTATTACTATTAGATTATCAACTTCAGATGATATTTTTCCTTATTAATAGCAACAATTTGGTAAAAAATGCAAGCATATGGATAGATAGAAACATCATTTGAAATTAGGTAAAGACATATTCATTTTTTCACAATTTCACATTTCTATAGGCTTGGGCAATAGGTGGAAATACACTTATTGTAGTCATTGAACTGCTCTATCTAGGCAGTCATTGAATGTCGATGTACTAAAAAACTATGAGGTTTGTGATTTAAATTTTAGTTTTTGTGAGTGTAGGTTGAATGTTATCATGATGGAAATGGTTGGAGGACCTTGTATTCAGTAGATGTTGGTAAGTGATCCTTCTTAGCCATTGTTTTTTTATAAGGTTTGTCTCAATCCCAATAGGTTCTAGTTTAATTTTCTAGATGTGTAAGTCAGAAGGGGGCTTACAATAATAAATTATGTAATGTTGTTTTGAATATGAAGAACACTAGTATATGCAAATTTCATTATTTAATAATGAAAATCTATTAAAATGTTTACAGATGCCTCATTTAACAACTAGCAACCAGTGTCAAATAAGTTTATAATAAACCATTATGCTAATAGTAAAGTAACATAACAAAATACACAGTGATATATATTAATGAAAAGTAACACCTAAAGATAAATATCTAGACTAATCACCGACCAGGATGTCGTTGGTGATTACTCTGGATATTTATCTTCACGTGTTTTTTTTTAACATTACATAATTGGTCAAAATTTTGACTAACCTTGGTTGAAACCCTCACAAAGACTAGTTTACATATCGACCATTCTGTGTCAAAATTTAGCGTTGTGGGTTTTGCATCCTAGTAAGATGGACCAAACATTTTGACCTACATTGGTCAAAATTTTGACAAAGTAAATTGCCATTACATATGTGAATACTGACTAAGATTGGCATAGAAAATTATACCTTAACAATGATGTGTCATAATTTTGACTCAAAAAATAGCGACAAAACCATTTGTAGATTATTCAACCAATTTTGGTAGAAAATTCGACCATTTTTTTGTCAAAAATAGGTGCCAATTATACTAGTGGGATGATATCTCATAATCGGGATAGAATCTAGGCATGCAAAGTTGAACAATTGATGAAGACATTATGATACTGACTTGGACATGACAGCATGGTCAGAGGTCGCACGAGTGAAGATTTATTTTGTTTGGAAGCCGAAGGTTTTTATGTAATTGTGAAATATTTTGTAACGTGTGAAGGTTTATATTTTGTAATTGGTTAAGCCTTGTTGGCCAACTCATTTGTAATTATTTGAGTGTGGTATAAAGGAATAATTGTTCTCCTTGATTTTGAGAAGACATGAATGAACATGTCTAAGGAATTGCAGAATTAAGCAATATATGTTGTGAGAGGATCTGTGAATTATAGAGATCTGGTGAAGCAGTTGGTGCGGTTTGGCATAGACAAAGGAGAAAAGATAAGTTGTTGAGATAGGTAATTATTTGGTATTATTCTATTTGAGTAATATAGAGGTCAATTGGACAGTGTGTTCAGTGATCTTTCCCTTGAAGTTGTCTAGACAGTGGGTCCTTCTATCTTCCATAACTCCTAACTAGGTTAGAATATTTTAATAGGGATTCAAAGTATCCTAATAGGGACTCATAGGTACTAAATGTATTTCATAAGCCTCTTAACAGATTCTATCCTCTCACAAGGAATTTTCATATTAGTGCATCTTTTGTGGGCATCATTCCCATCAGGCTTTACTCTCTGATCAAGAGGTTTCCTGGTCAACATATCTTGTGTTATTGTGTTGCAGTGTATATTTATCTTTTTATGGTTGTTGCTTATATTGATTATATGGTTGAAATCTATTAATAGTGATAAAAGTTGTATTTATCTGATAACTGATTCACCCTCCCTCTTAGTTATCTTGGTTGAAATTAATTTCTAACAGATGTGTGTGCTCATCTCTCATAGGGTCTGATACTTGTTTCATTGTGTACATCCTTGTTTAATCTATAAGAAATGACTCATGTTCAAATAAAATTTCTTTATACTGTTGATGGACTTGACTATATAAAAAATCCTCTTTAGATGTTTCATTTTTCTGAGGTTGATCTATAAATTCATCAGAAATTTGATACATGTGTACTGAATCATTAGTTTGTTTACTTTGATAAAACATGAATTTTTTTTTACCATGTCTCCCAATGTACTTTTGATTTTCAGTCTCTAGTAAATCAGAGATTTCTCCTAAATTGAGAGAATTTTCTTCCTCATTTTTACATTCCCTACAATCAATTTCTGTACAAGTCTCATCAACAATGGATTTTTCTTCAATCTTATCCAAAATTCCTTCTTACGTGTCATGATTCTTTTAATCTTTATCTATTTTAATACAAATGTTCATACCCTTTTCATGTACAAGATCATTTTTAACTTGATCATAGACTTAAGTTATATTCAAATTTGAAGCATTATTAGTTTTTTGTGTCCTTTTTGTAAAATTTTCCCTATACTAATCATCTTTTTCCATCATATCATTATGTATTTGATTTAACAAAATTCTCAATTGAGGATAATGATAGATTCCTAACTCACAAATTTTATTCGCTAGTTCCTTGCATAGAGGACAGTTATCTGAAGGTATTTCCCAATAAATATCTATAATCCTCATGAATATATGCATTATAGGTTCACCTTCATATCTCTCCAAATTGAAGAATACATATAGAGGAGACATGTAAGATTCTTCATCCATAGTGTAATCTTTAATTTCTTAAAGTTCATAGCACATGTTCTCTTCTTCTCTTGCATCATGAAAAACATCAAGAAACCATTGTTCAAACTCACTCCATGATGAGATGATTTTTATAGGAAATGATTCATATGCTTATCTTGCATGATCCTTCAACATCCTAACAAATACCATCATCACTGTATATTCTTCTCAAATTTGATTATCCTCTATGAATGTGTAGAATGCATCCAAATGATCAAGTGTTGAATCATCATATTCTCCATGAAATTTTGGTACAAGCTATGAGAACTTTGGAAATAGCTTATTTGGTATGCATTAAAATCTTCTAAGATCCAATGGTGTGATGCCATCAGGAATAAATGGTTTTCTCTGAAATGGTTGTTTATTTGGATACATTTTGAAATAGAAATTCTATCTCTTTCAAAGATGAAAATTTTCATCTTCTTCTGGATCTCCTCCCTTAGTAGTCACTGACTAAAAATTTTATTGAATAGAGTCACCACCTCTCTTTGAGGAAAGTTTTACTTTATTGCTCTAGATTTCTTATCTCCAGTAGATTCTTAATTACATCACTAGAGCTTCTAGGAAATATCCAACATTGTCTTTTATAGACAACTCCCGAGCAGAGTCACCAATTTGTTGGTTCCCAAAACTACAAGTTGGAATCCTATGAGCCTTGCCAACTCAATGCTGGGATATCCAACCTGTTATGGCCAAATTGTCAAGACTGGTTTAAATATCCAAGTCTTCTATAGTTTTGGTGCTACAAGACCATGGTGGGTGCACCTAGTCCTAAACCTTCCCCTTAGGCCTTAGGATTTTTATATCAGATTATTTGATCACAATTGCAACTAGGATCATTTCCTAATGGAAATAAATTGGGGAATCCTTATTATGAAACACTTGGTACAATATGTGAAAATGCTTGAAAATATGTTTGCAAATGAGAGTGCTTGTGAATACTGAATATTAAATACTTGAAAATTAAAATGTTTATATAAGATTTATTAATAATCGAAATGATGCTTTCAAGAAGGAGATATAGAAAAGATTCATTAACTTCAATTATGAATCCAATGATTACATTTCAATGATCCTAAAGATCAATGCCTTGTTCATTGGGGTAATAGAGTACCACAATGAAGATTCTTATGTACAACTTTATAGGACAATATACATCAAAATATTATTAATTGTTCCTATGCTCTAAATGTAGAAAATCAATCATATATGAAATTAAATATTATTATAATAGGATTTTAACTTCTTTGGTGGGAAGACCAATTAGACTAGGATGAGGAAACACGTGTATATTTCAAATTATCCATTTTTTTATCAAAAAAAGAATTCTATGAAGGACCTTAATGCATAAGCATTGTAAGGAATAACTCACCAATTACCTTGGTGACCACAAAGGACTAATTTAAATTGTGATTTATCCCTATGCCTCAAATGAACAAAATCATAAAAACTTTATTGATCATGCAAAAATAATACGTAAGTTCATGTTGCAAGCTATGACTTTTGATCTATAATCCTAATTAAAAATTAGTATATCTCTATTGAATCTAGTCCTCTAGAACCTTGTTGATTTTGGTATCCTCATTTATATGAAAATGAAAGGATGCATACAAGATTCAAATCAATGTGACTCTTCGTTAAGAAAACCTAATCCTATGTCAATGGATGCAATTTCCATATTACAATAAGAAAAAATGTAATGATCATAAGAAAAATGATCTGCAAATGTCATTAGGAACAAAAATGCTATGTTAGACTACAAATATTCATTGAATTTCATATCCATGACCGTTGGATTTCAAAACTTCATTGCTTTCCCTTTGTAAATATTTGGCGGTCATGATTATATCAAATGGAATTTGCATCACACCAAAGTGAAATCCCAAGCGACCATGTGGAACCATTTCGCTTGTCCTCGACATCCTCTATTATATTACTCTATTGACCTCCTTCTATCCTTTGTGGTACTAAGAGAACTCTTGGCGGCACATGCATCAAATCCATGACTCTCATTGCATCTTTTGTTATTGATGAAAGAACTTCACTCCCTTGGCATAGCTATCATGAGGAGTCTACATCGGTGTAACATACACAACTGGGGTAACAAGGAATTTCTTTGAAACATCTACTGGATGAACTTTAGATCTAGGGCCCATAGATAATTTTAGACCAATTTGAGGAATAACCTCCTCCTTTTAGAAAATTTCTCCAGAAAGAAGATGTGTGTCTTGAGTGGGACCCTCAGCATCTTTCATCGACTATCGACAAACACAATATGATCATGAGATCTTGACATAAGGAGGGGTGATAAGTGGGGCCAAAGGCTCACCCAAATGCTAGACCACCTTGTAGAATCACAACACAGAAGTGATAAGACAAAAATAGAGAGAAAGAACATACATCATATTCATTTATTCATTAAAATTAATACTTGCTAGGTTGTGAGGCCTTCCTGATTACCGATAATACAAGAGAATTAAATTATAAAAACATTACAATCATCATACATGCAAGATCCATGATCACCAGGCTTCCTATCTTCCTTCTAACTTCACTGCCTAAGTGTAGAATAGATTATTACATTTATACTTGAGGCTACCAAACAAGTGAGCCCAAAGCATCTTCTAGATCCATCATTAGAGAAAGCAACAACCCAGATTTAGGTCCACATGTGTTCCAATGAACAATCCCAATATTAAGATCATGACCAAAATTAAATGCACATGTTAGCAAGAGAAAACAATCAAAATAAACTTGTCAGTGAACTAGGGCACTGAGAAACACAGACACATAGAACCAAATCGATGAAGAACACCTCTGAGAAAAAATAAAACATAACAAAGACACTTTGTGAAAGGCACCACCAAGCATAGACCGATAATCAAGCTTGTCGATGAACAACATGAACACTCCACTGAGAATTCCAAAGCAGATATTGATCACATCTAACAAGCTACCGAGATACAAGATTGCAATAAACCTAGAATGCTCCTACATCAGATCTACAACCCATGATGCATTTCAGACTGAATTTTAGAAAACACCTTCTCCTTTGAGAATGTATGGTGAAATGAAGAGACATGGCATAAGTTAACTCGATTGGAATAATTTATCAACATATTCTATAATGATACTTTCATTGGTGATCAATGTAACACATAATTATCTTACCCAATGTTATACAACACTCTAATGAATCATATTAGAAACACAAATATTGATAGGTCCATCGGGTATCGGTGAAGAAAAAATTACTTTGCACTGATAGTTCCTTTCATACCAATGAGTTTTTTGGCATGAATTATACTGATATATTTCATCCCTTTTGTACTTATTTTATTAGGAAAGGCTATTCTGATAGTCTTCTTGCTAATGTTGCCTTCATTACTCATCGACTAATGTTATGCTGATAACACTGATTTGCATTTTACTTTCTTGAGAAGATAAGGACAATGGACCAAATGGATCACTGACTATTAGAACTTCTTTATAAACCCTTGTGCTAACCTTTGGATAGTTTCTAATGCTGCTTGCTAAAATTAAATATGACAATCCTCTTTATCCTGCATAAAAAACACTAGCAGTAACTATTCATACAAAACAAATAACTCATAAAATTAAGTGTCAACAATGGCTCTTTGTAGGGACGTATGCTCTTAGTGATCATAGACAGATCCTCATTATCTATGGGTGAAGTAGGCCTGCAAGCAGAATTATTGGATGCAACAATATAGTAATGAAATAAAATTAACATAGTAGGGTCTAAAAATATAAGAGAGGGAGGAAAGGGGAAAAAAAAGAAACCCCCTGTGTATCCCTTTTTGAGAATAATGAAATCAAATGACTTCAATTCCCTCAAAAGAGAGCCTACTCTTTCCCCTATCAAACACCAAATTCTTATCTTGTAACAATCCATTCCTTGTAATCATAACAACATCTTCTTCCATAGTGTGATTATCTCTATGAGCCAAATTCAAAGAAAAACCATTGCATAGTTTGTCAGAAGTCTTTGTTAAATATTATGATATGTCATAGATCCATAACATGTTATGCTCATTTGAATATTGATCAAGGAAACCCAATATTTGATTGCATCTATTTCCCACTGCAATCTTCTGATAAACATCAACATACATGTATTTTTCCTTTATCACTTTTCTATGATCAGAATTTATCTTTTCCTTATCAACAAGAGCAGAACCAATTACATAGTCATTTAGCCCAAACATTTGATCCTTTTCTTCACACATTTGATTAGTATACTGTAATCAACTAAAAATGGACAAAGACAATTTAACGACAATTCAAAGAAAATCAAGTCAAATCAAAGCAAATCAAGGAAATAATTGAATCAAGTGAATCACAGTGCACAATTAGCCAATCAAAATTAAAATCAAGTCCTAATTTGAGATCACTCAAAATTGAGAGCATTTTAATCAAGTGCAATCAAATCAAAATACAATTAATTCAATTAATTGTATAGTCTTGGATTAAATTAAATTCAACCCATTCAAGGGGTACATAGCTAAAATAAATCAATTAAATCAATTAATAAAAATCAATTACTCTCAACAAACCAAAAGGAGAGAAAATCAATCAACCAATGAGATTTGAGGAAAGGCATTCACATGGATCAAGCCAAATTGAATCTCATTCACTCAAAGTGAAAAGGAATCTTAACCATCCATCTTGTCTACTTGTCCCAAGCTTTGAGGACACAAACTTTGCTTTGTCTTCAAAGGGTGGAACCAAAGACTTAACTCCAACTCAACCATGATTAAACACAACTACACCCCCTACCATTGGAAAATCTATAAAAGGAAGGCCAAAATCCTTCATCATTATCAACCACCTATCTAAGAATTGCATCAAACCTCTTGCAATTTGAGTTTAGAAAGGCATTTAAGAGAAATTTTAGCATCCATCTTGATAATTGTTAGCTTTAGCATATTGTTTTATCTCTATCATTCTCATACTAGGACTGTCATTAGTGAGAGCTTGCTAAGAGCTCATTCATTAACATCTTAGTTAGAGAGCCATAGGATGCTCAATTAGTCATTGATTTTGTTAAATAGTTGCTCAATTGTGGTTGTATTTAGTTATTATTTCACTTATTGTTGATGATTAACCCTAATTCTTTGAAATACTTTTATTAGTATACATATACATTGAAGAAAAATCCCTAAAAGAATCATGATGAAAACTTAAATATTTTTCCCTTAGCATTTTCTTAATGAATTTTATCACAAAGTTTTTAGGGTTACTTACCTCAAACTTCTTCCTATACTTCATACCTGGTTTATGTGCATCATCCATTTGATCAGTACTTACTAGTTTCCCTTTATGAATGAATTCCTTGGTATAGGAATTTTGTTCATCACTTAATAGATCATCATGTACATTGTAACCTTCACTAGATGAATCTACCCAAAAGTCATTTGTTTGATTAATCATACAAACATTTGAATAAGTGTCTTCTTGTATTAAAATTTTCTCCATCTCCATAATTTAGATGTAGTTCCTCTCCACAAAATCATTTTGCAAATATCTCATGTTCAGAAGATGTCACTTTACATATATGTCAAGATCTTGATGAAACAAAACACATAAATAATATTCAAATTCATGCTCATCTGTTTCCATCTTTCTATCTTTATCTAATTTAATCTTTTTTTTAGACTTGGGATACACAATCTGTTCATAAAATGGCTAAAATGATGGTTCATGTGTAGGAGATGCTTCTTCACTTATATCAAGGATTTGATCAAATGTGATACATAAAATATCTTCAAAGATATTTTTCAACACATTCTCCTCATTGTGCTTGTCTCATTTCATCGCATCTTTACTCATTTGATACAAATCCTGCTAGTGGGATGAAATGAAGAATATCTCACCTTTTGAATATACTTCCCCACACATATCATGAGTTTCCTCATCTTAAAAATATTCATTAGGCTTGCCATTTTTGTATTTCTCATCATGATGTGTATGTTAATCTCTCATAGGGTTTGATACTTCTTTCATTATCTACATCCCTGTTTCATCTATAAGACATGACTCACGTTCAGGGAAAATTTATTTATATTGTTGATGGACTTGACTGTATAGAAAATACTCTTTAGATGTTTCATATTTATGAGGTAGATATGGAACTTCATAAAAAATTTGATACACATGTAATGAATCATTAGTTTATTTAATTTGATAAAATAGGAAAAATTTTAAACCATGTTTCCTAATGTACTTTTGATATTCAGTCTCTATTAAATCAGAGATTTCTTCTACACTAAGAGAATTTTCTTCCTCATTTTTACATTCCCTATAGTCGATTTCCATACAAGTCTCCTCAACAATGGATTTTTCTTCAATCTGATCCAAAATTCCTTCTTCCATGTCATCATTCTTTTAATATTTATGTATTTCAATACAAATGTCCATACCCCTTTCATGTACATGAGCCTTTTCAGCTTGATCATAGACTTTAGTTATATTCAAATTTGAAGCATTATTAATTTTTTGTGTCCTTTTTGTAAATTTTTCCATATACTCATCATCTTCTTCCATCATATCATTATGTATTCGATTTAATAAAATTTTGAGTTGGGGATCATGATAGATTCCTAACTCGTGAATTGTATTCGCTAGTTCCTTACACAAAGAACAGTTATTTGAAGGTATTTCTTGGTAAATATCTATAATCCTGATGAATAGAATCTTCATCCACAGTGTGATCTTGAATTTCTTCCAGTTCATAGCACATGTTCTCTTGTTTTATCGCATCATGAAACACATCAAGAAATCATTGTTCAAACTCACTCCATGATGAGATGCTCTATGTAAGAAATGATTCATATGCTTCTCTTGCATGATCCTTCAACATCTTGGAAAATAGCTTCATCACTATTTATTATGCATACATTTGATTATCCTCTATGAATGTGTAGAATGCATCCAAATGCTAAAGTGTTGATTCATCATATTTTCCATGAAATTTTGGTACAAGCTATGAGAAATTTAGAAATAGCTTATTTGGGATGCACTGAAATATTCTAAGATCCAATGGTTAAATGCCATCAGGAATAAATGATTTTTTTTAAAATGGTTTTTTATTTTGACACATTCTAATTACATAGAACTACTATCTCTTTCAAAGATGAAAATTTCACCTCCTTTTGGATCTTCTCCCTTGGTAGAGTCACTACCTAAAAATTTTTATTGAATAGTGTCACCACCTCTCTTCGAGGAAAGTGTTACTTTACCATTTATGAGTTCTTATCTCTAGTATATTCTTAATTATGTCATCAGAGCTTCTAGGAAATCTCCAACACTATCTTTCATAGAAAACTCCCCAGCAAAGTTGCCAATCTATTGGTTCCCAAAAATTCAAGTTGGAATCCTATGAGCCTTTCCAACTCAATGCTAGAATATCCAACCCGCTATGGCCAACTTGACAAGACTGATCCAAAGATCCAAGTCTTTTGTACTTTTGGCTCTACAAGAACAAGGTGGGTGCACCTATTCCTAAGCCTTCCCCTTAGGCCTTAGGCTTTTTATAGAAGATTAGTTGATCACAATTTCCACCAGGATTATTTCCAAATGGAAATAACTTGGGGAATCCTTAGTATGCAACACTTGGTACAATATGTGAAAATTATTGAAAATATGTTTGCAAATGAGAGTTCTTGAGAATACTGAATATTGAATACTTGAAAATATGTTTGCAAATGAGAGTGCTTGAGAATACTGAATATTGAATACTTGAAAATGAAATTGCTTTGAAAGTATATTGCTTGAAAATTAAATTGTTTATATAAGATTTATTAATAATCAAAATGATACTTGCAAGAAGGAGATGTAGAAAAGATTCATTAACTTCAACTATGAATCCAATGATTAATTTTCAATGATCCTAAAGATCAGTTCCTTGTTAATTTGGGTAATAGAGTCTACCACAATGAAGATTATTATGTACAACTTTATGGGACAATATACATCAGAATATTATCAATTGTTCTAGTGCTCTCAATGAAGAAAATAAATCATATATGAAATTCAGTGTTAGTCTAGTAGGATTTTAACTTCTTTGATTGGAAGACCAATTAGAAAAGGATAAGGAAACACATGTATATTTCACATTATCCTTGTTTATCAAATAAAGAATTTTATGAAGGACCTTAATGCACAAGCATTTTCAAGAAAAACTCACCAATTACCTTGGTGACCACAAAGGAATAATTTAAATTGAGATTTATCCCTATCTCAAATGAACAAAAACATAAAAAATGTATTGATCATGAAAAAATAATACATAGGTTCATATCGCAAGTTGTGAATTTTGATCTACAATCCTAATTAAAAATTGGTATATATCTCTCAAATCTAATCCTCTAGAGCCTTGTTGATTTTGGTATCCTCATTTATATGCAAATGAAAGGATGCATAGAAGCTTAAAATCAACATGAATCTTTGTTAAAAAAACCTAATCCTATGTCAATGGATGCAACTACAAAATTAAAACAAGAAAAAATTTAATGATCATATGCAAAATGATCTGCAAATGTCATTACACACAAAACTGCTCTGTTAGTCTACAAATAGCCATTGAATTTCATATTTGTAACCGTTGGATTTAAAGAATCCCTTGCTTTCCCTTTCTAAACATTCAACAGTCATGAAAATATCTTCTAGAATCTACATCATGCCAAAGTGAAATCCCAAGCTACGACATGAAACCATTTCACTTATCCTTGACATCCTCTATTATATTCCTCAGTTGACCTCCAACTATCCTTCATGATACTAAGAGAACTCTTGACGACACATGCATCAAATCCTTGGCTCCCATTGCATCTTTTGTTATCGATGAAAGAGATTTACTCCCTCGGCATTGCTAGCCCAAGGAGTCTACATTGGTGTTACATACACAATCGGGGTAATAAGGAATTAATTTTCAATAGGCATTGGATGAACTTCAGTTCAAGGGCCCATGGAGCATTTTGGGTTGATTTCACAAATAACCTCCTCCTTCTAGAAAATTTCTCTAGAAAGAAGATGCATGTCTTGAGTGGGACCCTCAACATCTTTCATCAACTATTGACAACCATAAGATAATCATGAGATCTACAACCTATGAATCATTTCGAACTGAATTTCAAAAACTACCTTCTCCTTTGAGAATATACAGTAGAATGAAGACACATGGCATAAGTTACTATGATTGGAATAATTTATCGCCATATGTTATAATGATACTTTCATCGATGATTGATGTAACACATAACTCTCTTTCCTTATGTTATAGAAGAGTCTGATGAATCATATTGGCAACACACATACCAATAGGTCCATCAGGTATCAGTGAAGTGGAAATTACTTTGCACTGATGGTTCCTTTCATACTGATGACTTTTTTAGTATGACTTATGCCGATATATTTCATCCCTTTTGTACTTATTTTATTGGGAAAGGATATTATGATAGTCTTCTTGCTAATATTTCCTTCATTACTCATTGCCCAAAGTTATCCCAAAACACTGATTCACATTTCACATTATTGAGAGGATAAGGACAATGGACCAAATGGATCACTGACTACCAAAGCTTCTTGATAAACCCTTGTGCCAACCTTAGGACAGTTTATAATGCTAATTTATAGGCCTACATTTGACAATCCTCTTTATCCTGCACATAAATACCATCAGTAACTATTCATACAAAACAAAAAACTCATAAATTTTCTATGAGAAAGATTAAATAATTTGTCAAAAAATTAAATTTCAAAACATTGTCAAGAAATCCACATCATTTTCTCCATATGAATTGGTCTATGGGAAGAAGGCTAGACTTCTTTTGAATAATTTTCTTCTAGTTTAATTTTTTTTTAGGAAGGAACAACTTGAGGACATAAACTTCATGGAGGAAAGGATGACATAGTTGACATAATTAGATGAAAATTGAAGAAAGGCTCAAGACAAGAATATCATAAAGAAAAAATAAGTGAAGTTGTTACATGACAAGAAAGTACACAATAGAATATTTAAAGTTGGCAATTGGGTGCTAAAGTGGAAGTCCAAGGATTCCAAATGTACGCCCAGTACCTTAAAAATTTCTTCTCTTAGAAGAAATATGAAGTATCTCCTTGAATAAAATGTCTAATATTTATGTTTTTCTTGTTGATTATGTTGTTTTATTTTAGTTTTTTGGTCTTCTCTCCAGAGGTAACTAATATCTCACTATGTCCATGTGTGAACATATGTCCTCAGAAAGAGCCATTGTTACCATTCAAATTTTCAATTTGATTTTTCTTCTAATTTAGAATTTTTATTGTTCAAGATGTCCCTAGTTTATAAATGATGAGAATAGTTACTGTTGAATTGTCCATGTGTAATATTAAATAAAATGTAGCAGTTATCAATAGAACAATCCATAAGTACTTGACTCTTGAAAACCAACCATTATCTGGGAAGCTTAGGGGAACCAATGAGTAGAGACAAGACAAACAAATGTCTTTTCAAATTGGAGGAGAGAAATTTGTCAAACATTTCTAAGAGTGATTGAGAATGCAATAGATCAAAGGATGATTAGCAAAAAATAATTGATCTCATATACACAAAAGGAACCCTTTTTTGAATTATCTAAACCCATCAAGAAAATCATAAACATTTCTATGTAAAAGAATAGCAAGGAAGCTATGTTGGTTGAAATTCACACCATTAGAAAAAGTCAACCTGATGATGATACTTTAATAAAATAGTAACATATGATCAGGCTAATATACACTGATAGAGATATAAGGTGATAAGAACATCAACATGAGTTAAACTGATAAGTTGGAATAAAAAAAGGAAATGCATGGTGTCGATATAACATACACTAATGAATCTCATCAAAAAAGTGAAAACCAACAACATAATGGGAACCTTTTCTTGTCAATAACCGATGAGGATATCAATTAGATATACTCTGATGAATATGAGGAAGGTCTATCGAGAGGCATTATAGAGATAAAGGTCATCGACATGAATAAAGTGATTATGATGAGTACTTTTGGGTTTCCCTGATACTCGATGAGTACATTAGCATATCCTATAGTGATATGAGGTGTTCAAAAGCTATTGTAAAAAGAAGCATCATGAGGAGTTATGCTAATGGATTTATCAGTATAGAGATACTTATCAATAAAGCGGATTCTAAGCTACATCGATTCCTGATAGAATTATCAGGATGACTTACACTGATAAAGGGAAACCATATTGTTAGATAAGGGAGGAGGTTGTCACCTTGATAGAACAAAATGAAGATTAACTACCACATGTCATCAGATAGACATACTCTGATGCTACCATTGAAGGGACATTGGTAGGAATTACCTTGATAAATATCATCAGTGTGAAAATGGCTATCAACATAGTACTTCAAGAGGCTTTTCAATCCCTAATGAAGATATCGGTAGGGCCTATGCCAATTGAAGAGTACCACTTAGCTTTCGAAGAAAAAGAAAATGATATTGACAAAACCAATACTGATGGATCCCATCAGAGTAGTCAAAAGTATCATAGAAGGAAGAAGATGGTTATGTTGATGGCACTAGGAGAATTCATTTATTGGTGGAATCTACCCTAATGAAAGACCATTGCCACATCAGTTAAATTTCAAAATTTGAACTAAAGAGTGTTGTCAATGCTCAAATCAGATGAACCAATCCATTGTACATGGAAAATTTATTAGAAATCCCCTTACAGATTGTAAAGATTAAATGCATTTTTCCTATTTTATAAGTAACCAAATGAATAGTGGTTTTGCAATAATTTTGGATAGATTAAAGGTGTTGTTTGATTTCTGCTGTTTGATTTCTATAATGGGATTTCTAGTAATTGTTGGCCCTGGAGATGAAGAACCAATACATGTCCAATAACATGGTCTAAATGGGTAAAAGAGGATCAATTGGACATTGTTACAAGTCTCCTCACTACCACCTAGGATGTAAAGACAATTTATGCTACATACCAAAGTGATGTCTTGGAATTAGAATTATAGTAGGAAAAAGTGAAGCCACGTGAGATTTTATGAGAAGTATAGGAGAACAATGGAGGGTAGGTTCTAGATGATGTCCAAGATGAGCTACTAGAGTTGATTAACCTAATTCCAACTAACAACACCCCTTTTGTCCTATGATTTTGTTTTAATTTCTTAATTAGTTTATAATTAGGTATTTGGGATTACCATTTTGAAAACCCATTTTGTAATTGTATGAAACTAATGTTGCATCCCTTCATTACTTATAAAAATGGATACCAAGATTGAATTAAAAATAAATGAAAACATTCATAGTGACATCTTTTGTACATTATGGGATTTGTATCATGAATATACATTGTTGGAGAAAAGCAACAATACATTATGTAACTAGTTGGATTATATTATACTTATTTTGATAGAAGTTCAGTTGTTTCTTCATCTTTTTTGGTATTCATCTTTTCATTTAATTGATCAGTTCTCTGTAATAATCTCTTTCATTTGGATGCCTGAATGTTTTGTGTTATGTTATTATAATTTGAATTAAATTTCAATTTGATCATCAAATTGAAGATTGGTTGTCAAGGATTCATTCTATCTTATTGGTCTTTCGCGAGGAAGTTGAAATCCATAAGACTAACTGTAATATAAAATTTAAATTATTAATGCATATAGATGCCTTTGAAGTGATGGTATTTCTTTAAGAGTAAGTTATTAAAATTTGTCTCATAGGGTTATATGTAGGGTCAATTAATTGAATTGATAAGAATCAGTAAATGATAAAGGCACTGGTCTGATCTTGATCTAAGGTAATTTAATCAAGTGTCTTTAGATAAATCCTAATCAATAATTATATTTATATTTTACAAATTATTTATATAACAAACCAATTTTTTCAAAGAAGTTTTGACTATACAATATATTCTTTTCATAAAGTTTACAAGTGCTCATAGTTTTCCAACCTTCAAGAATCATTGCCATCTTTTAGAGGATACTTAAATCCTCTATAAAAAATCCTCCAACTAGTAGACTAGGTTTGAGGTGGAGGTTTACCTCCCTTGGTTTAGGGAAACCTAAAGTGCAGGGGGACTTGATCAAGTGATCAATCCCATTCATTGGCCAAAGCTAATTGAGAACTGTTTAGGAGGAGTGGAAAAACTCTTAGATTTTGAATCTATGGTTTTGGTAACCAACACCTTGTATGTTTCAAATTTGATTTTTGGCATAGATGGTGAAAAATTTAGGTTGGTAGGATGAGTTAATCTAAGGTGGTAGAAAAATGTTTTAGCCAACCTAAAGAAGTTTTTTATAAATGGATTGTGAAATTGAGTTTTTGGAGAGTTTGTGAAGTTGCAATTGTAGAGTTAGTTTTTATTTGATGCATAAAGTGAAGTGGTAAAAATTTTTAAGTGGATCTATCAAGCAGGAAGTATTACAGTTAGGTAATTTCATCTTGAGTCCATCTCAAGGCAAACCATAATAGGTTTATAGGTTAAATCCTCTTGTGAGGTCACTTCTAATAGGGTGAGAAGGATCTCTAATGAATCTATAGATAAAATCCTTTAACCAGGTAGCTCTTAGAAGGAGTTTAAAATCCCTTGACATGGTGTTCTTAAGAGGATGTTGATTCTATCTTTTAACCAAGCTAATGATACTCTTAACTAGGTATGCCTTAAAAGGTGGATGTAATTGCTCCTAACAGGGAAGATTTCATCAGTGCACTTCTGGGCATCACTTCAACACATGGTTTTTTCCCTCTAATAGGGATTTCCATAGAAAAAAATCTTGTGTCAAGTGTTCTATTTATGTGAATGTTTAATGTGATTAGTCTCTATGTGATATTTTTGCTTCCATGCTTATTATTTTTAAAAGTTTTGATTACATAAAAATAGGTTTTGAAAGGACCCGAAACCTTTTACATAAGGATGAAAGATAAAACATTTAAGCTCCAAGAGGGCAAGTGCAACATCACCAAAAAACACAACACAACTGAGTCCTTAAACATAAAGAACAACCAAAAGACAAAGGACAACAAAAAGGAAAGCAAGACAACAAGATGTTGTCTAAACACATTTCATCAGTTCTGCAACCTGGTCAGCAAGAATCAACATGTTTGCAACAGACAACTTTAGATCTTCCTTGTCAATCTTGTTGTCATCCTCCATCTTCTTGAACCTGGATCTCGTGTGCCTACTGGGCCCTTGATCTTCCTTAGTCTCTATCATCTCTTGGTTCCCTTTCCCACTATCCAACTTGTCAACCAAGATCTTCACGTGCTCATTAGAAGCCTTGAGGACATCAAAACTCTATTCTACAATACTCCCCACAGTCTTCTCTAGCTTATCAATTCTCCTCTCCATAGTCTCAACTTTCCTGGTTATAACATTATTGCTTTGAATCTTCTCCTCTAGGGTAGTGAGTTTGTCATTGAAGGAAGCAACATTCTTAGCTCTAGCGACAATGTTAGTGAGCTCATCAATTGTTTGACCCATGGTCTTCTCCCCCAGGTTCATCCTTTTAAGAACCCCCATCTCTTTTTGCAGCTGGTGGATGTTGGTCTTCATCACAGTGATATCATTTTTCATAATGCTAAGGGTAGATAGGAAGGCCAAGCATCCCAAATTCTCAAAATCCTTGTTCCTCCCCTCATTAATCTCAGGACCCATGTTCTCTTCCTCGAAGTTCTTCGTAGGATTCTCCACCTTCTCCTTCTCCAAGTTGGTCTTTTCCTTCTCGCACCCATCTTTCTCTATATTAGTCACCTCTTGTGCAACCTCTTGAAGAAGTTTTTCGTCAACCCAGACATCTTTACTGGTACCCCCCACTCTCCTCCATAGTAGGGTTGTTATCCACATGGTTTTCCTGATCAATCTTTCCCTAGGAAGAAGAACTCTCATCAGAGGATATGAAAACCCTTTTTGCAACCTTCTTCTTCCTAGTTTTAGTTCTGGTATGCTTGCCAACAGGTTCCGGTCTCTTTTTCCCCTGCTTCTTGGAACTCACCTCCCTGCTCTCATATTCCTCAACTTCCATGTCTATAGTAGAATCCTCCATCTTCCTTTTCTTTTTATATTCCTTAGGGCTAACCTCCTAGTAATCCTCAGAGTCCTCCTCTTCATCTTCCGTCTCCTCCATAAAAGGCTCCTTGGAGTCTTTTCCATCAATGTCATAGTCCTCTAGGGATTTCCTATTAAGCTGGGTTCTTTCCACTTTCTTTGACTTCAATGCCTCAAATATGAGGACCATTAGCCCTTCATGGAAAGCATGATCACCCTCTGGATCCCTTTTCTAATGGAGGAGGGATGCATTCAGAGAACTCAACAAGTAAAAAAGGAAATTAATCTTAACCCCGTGCCTAAAGTGGTTTAGAAGAGTAAGATGGTGGTTGTAGAATTTAGTATACCGACCATCTAGGGTAATGTAGCCTATAATAACAAATAAAACAAGTTGCCAGGGCCTGGAAATGAACTTAGGGTTAAAGTATGAATTTTCCACCTTAACCATACGGTTTCTCTCCTGCTTCGTGGGTGCAAAAGCCTCCAATGCTTTGTCTGAAATCTTTCTATCCCTATAGAAGTTGATGCCCTCAGTTAGCAAGCCTGTCGCTTCAGCAATCACTTCCTTAGTCACCTCCATACTTTGTGTGCCAACTAGAACACTACCCTTATTCCAAGTTTTGATGAAGTTTCTAGTCACCGCAACTCTCCCTCCATGCTATCTCTCCAAAAAATTCACCAGTCCCCCATCTTTGACAATTTTCCAAATTTCCTTGTTCTGTTTCCAGTCACTATAGTCCATCGGCTCGCATCTCCTTTTCCTTCCTCCAATGGCTATGTAAGAAAGAAGAAAGTTCTTGTCTAGATGAATCCCCACTCTCTGCAACTTAGCCTTCAAACTATAATAAACACTATCAATGTTATGCACAACCCACAAATCATGCCAAAGGACCCCAATAATGATCTTAGAATCAAGCCATTGTCCTTCATGATGGTCACATAGATTGTTGTACTCAATACTCATTAATGATTTCTTCATTCAAAATGTGTTGCTTACTCCTCATCCTCTCCTTGTTAATTAATGATGATCCATCACAAGGGATGTCCGAACCATCACTCCATTCAATTTCCACCTGGCTTTTACAAGCCACGTTCGTAGCCCAGTTAGCCACCAAATTTGCCTCCCTGAAAATGTGGGTTACCATGCATTTTTCAAAGGTCTCAATAATGTTTTTAGCCTTTCTTATAACATTGTCTATGGTCCATGAAGGGGTCATAGAATTCTTCAAACAATTTACAATACTTAGGGAATCCCCTTTAATCCATATTTTAGTATAGTTCTTCTTTTTGGCTAGTAACATCCCATAGAGAGCAGCATTAGCTTCCACCAACTGATTAGTGTTGAAACCTATAGGAATTTCCATAGCCCCTTTGCAGTTCCTGAACTCATCTCTGATTACCATTCCATAGCCAACAATTCTAGGGTTGCCTTTCGAGGCACCATCAAAGTTGATTTTGACCCATCCATTAGGAGGACAATCCCACCTAGCCTCTTCCCGCAGATTTCTTTGGATGTTTAGAACCTTCCTTCCTTCAAGCTTCTACCTCCTATAAAATTTTTCCTCCCACTCATTCTTTAGGTCTTGATAGTTCTTAATCAACCCCAAGTTTTCCACAAGGGCACTCTTAATCTTGTGAAAAATACTATCCCAATTGGACTCCTTATCCCTGAAAATTCTTTCATTCCTTTCTTTCCAAACCCCCTAGCACAAAAAAGGTAGGAAGAGAATCCAAAAGGAGGTTAAAAAATTGTTGTTAGTCAATGGTTTCCAATACAAAAACAACTCCTAAATGCTATGAGGAAACACCCACTCCATATTCATCATATCAAAGAATTTTCCCATATTTGACTAGTAAAAGGACAATGAATTATCATATGGTTAATATTCTCCTCATTTTTTTTGTAGAGACATCATCTATTAGTTAAAACAAGGCCTCTTTTCCTAAGATTGCCAATTTTAAGAACTTTATCCTACAATAAGATCCAAAAAAAAACATTAATTTTAGGAGTTAATCCCTTGAACCAAGCTTTGGCCCAACACAGTTCAGGACTGTCTTCAAAGTTCTGAATGTATAGGGATGAAACCAAAAACAAGCCATTAGTACTATATCTCCAAATAATAGTATCCTCATCATCAATAAGAACAAAAGCATTCAAAAGGTTATTCAAGCCCCTGAGGGAAGGATCAAACTTAGACAGGTCAGTCCATTTACCCTCCCTCCAGTAGTTCTCCACTTGAGTGCCCAAGGTCTGTTTACAAAGTATAGACATTTCATTCCAGGTAGGAACCTCCTTTAGGGGTTTATCAAGAAGCCATATGTCATCCTAAAAAAGAATTTTCTTACCATTACCAACCTTCCATTTCACCCCCTTCTTTATCATTTCCTTCCTTCTAAGTGCATTGCCCCAAATACATGAACCTCCTTGGGAAGATTCAGAGTTTAAGAAATTCATGAAGTCAAAGTTATCTCTATTATATTTATTGTGCCATATGGTGCTCCATTCTCCCAAGTTCTTGAACATTCTCCAAAGGAGTTTAGCCATGAGATACTCATTTATACTTCTTATAGTGTCGAGACCAAGACCCCCTTTCCTAGTTGGTTTACAAACCTTCTCCCACGCAATAAGAGCCATCCTTTTCTTTTTTTCAACTTTGGACCATAGGAAGTTCCTTTGGATTTTCTCTATACTTTCAAAAAACTTCTTAGGTATTTTAAAAAGGCTCAAAGCATAGAGAGGAATACTTTGAAGGATATCTTTGAGGACAACAATCTTGCCAGCTTGGCTAAGAAGAGCACCCTTCCAGTCAGTAAGACTTTTGTGAAATTTGTCAATCATATCCCACCAAAAAGAATCCAGAGGAATGAGACATAGAGGTAAGCCAAGATAGGACCTTGGGAGACACTCCACCTCACAACCAAGAATTCTTTTTAGCCTCTCTTGTCTTTTTTCAGGCACATTGACGAAAAAAATAGAACTCTTATTCTAGTTAATACTTTGACTCATAGCACCAGCATAGTTGTCAAGGGCTTTTTTAATGTTTTTACCATTTTTGATAGAGGCTTCATCCATTATTATAGAATCATCCAAAAACTATTGATGCGAGCACATCAAGTCCTTGGAGGAAGGTTGCAGACCCCTGAATTCACCTCTGTTAACCAGACTGCCAATGTGTCTACCCAAACATTCTACCAAAATAACAAAAAGAATAGGAGAAAGGGGATCCCCCTATCGAAGACCTCTAGAAGACTTGAAAAAAGGGGTAGGAGAACCATTCACAAGAATAGAGAACATGGCATAGGAGACCAAGCAGTGAATAAGGTCTCTACTTCTTTTTTTTAAAGTTATTGGAAAAGAGTTTTAGATTTTTGGCTGCACTAATTCACCCCCCCTCTCAGTTTATTTTAGGCATAACAATTTTTATCAAAAATAATTTCCCTTGAAGAAGCTTAACATCTTGGGTGAGATCCCTAAGGAAGGCATGGAGAGTTATAAGTAAAAAATCTATCTTTAGGAAGCATAAAAGGTAATCAATGAGCTAAAAGATCAACTGAAGATGTCTATTACTAAGAGGAAAGAACTTTGTGAGAAACTGAATGAAAACCAAGACTACATTTAAAACCTATTAGAACATGGATCTAAAGAATCTGAGGAAGCTATTGTAGATCTAATGAAGGCAAATGAGGAGTTGACCAAAGAAAAATAAAACCTAACGAAAGAGTTTGAAGGTCAAGAAATTAGAATATGTGAAGAGATGGAAGAAAGAAGAACTATAAAGAATGAAAGGAAAGTTTTAGAAGATGCCAAAAAGGTTGTTGAGGATGCCCTAGTTATTCAGGACTATACAAGATAATGGCATAATGCATGAAAGGCTTCATGATAAAATTGAATAAAACCCAAAAGATCCTAAGTGAAAATGAAACATTGAGGGAAGAGAATGAGAAGTTGAAGAATGAATCAAAATTTGAGAAAGAAGCCAATGATAAACTAAAGAATTATAGTGAAAGTTTTGAGAAGCTTAATGAATAGTTGAGGAATCAAAGAAGAACCAAGGAACCAATTGGTCTTGGATATATCAGTTGGGGTAATTTTTAAGTGATTGAATCATCTAAACTAAAGAAGCCCTATCACGATCCAAAGGTGAATCCAAGAAATTATGGTAAGAAACCCTACTAACCTATTTGTTACAACTCTGGTAAGGCTAGTCATACAAAAAATATTCGTAGAAGTTAATCTATTACTAGATATTACACTTTTGATGGATATTGCTATAATTGTCACAAGTATGGTCATACTACAAGTGAGTGTAGATCCAGGCCTAGCAATAGATCTAGTAGTAGTAGCTTTGATGGTTATTTTTATACATGCAAAAAATACAGCCACAAATCTAATGAATGTAGGTCTAGAGTAAATGTCACAAGGCCACCTTTGAACCTAAAAATCCCTTATTCAAGGGAAAATAAATTCAATGTCACATGCTTAGTATGTGGTAATTATGCTCACCTAGATATGAACTATAAAATGAGGTCAAAAAGAGGAAATGAAGGACCATGGAGGTCAACTAGTATGACATTCTTTTACTACCATCAGATTGGTCATCTTTCTAGGAACTGTCGGTTCAAGAATTAATCAGCCAAATGGTCAGAGAATCAAAGAGGAAAACAACATGTTAATGATGAGGAAGTAAGAAATGAGATGAAGAAGACATGGAAAAATAAAGAGGATAGTAATGAAGGAATAAAGACATCAAATACTACCACATCATCATCTCGTGTGGAGATTTATTCATCAAACTATTCCTACTTATAGCTTAGGGGGAGCAAGTATTGTTGATTCTATTTCAAAACCCCCTTTAGATGTGTTGTCAGATCTAATAGAATTTTAAAATGCAATGAAGTAATCTTGAATGTATTTTACATTTTTTTGATGAATTTCATGATGTTTTTGACAATCAATATTAGTTTTAGAGTTTGTTGGTGAGAAAGTAAATTCTATTGGTGAATGCATTTATTAAACACATGTGAGGGTGAATAAAAGGTTATTTTTTAATTTTATTTTCACCTTTGATATTTGAAAATTTATTGGAGTGTAAATGAAACTGTTTAATTCAACTCTAAGAACTCTTGTAAAAGGAGAGATTATTTGTAGTGATTTGGAAGAGGAGATCAATTAGTATCACCATGTTATCGTGAAAAACCTTAGTTTAATGGATTTTGAGGTATTTAATCGATTATATACTCCTTTTATTGAAATTTTAAGATAAAAGAATAACTTTAGTTGATATAAATCAGAGGCCTCATCCTAATTTTAAGAGGCATCCATATAATTCCATGTACAATAAACCAAATGGTGCCCTAACTAGAATTTCCTTTGGTGTCTTACACATTAAAGACATAAGATATTATATCCACTGTAAGTTGGAAAGCTTAGGAAAAGGATAAATATATGAACAATATAAAAATTTATGTCATGAAAAATTGCTATTGAAGGATGAATACAAGAATATCATCGATACATGGTTACATCATGTGGTTAATTATTTAGGAAAGTTTGAAGATGCAAATATTAGATATGTGTTGAGTAGAATCCATGACCAATTTATGTGGTTGGATAGGTCACAAAAAGTCACCAAGGAAGATATCCATGTAGTAATCGGTCTTTGTACAACTGGTGTTGTGCCTGTTCCTCACACAAGCCATAAAGAGGAGGTTATCAGATTGACCAAATCTAGGTCGGATGGGTGTGCAATGATAGTAAATGATATAGAAGATGAAGAGTTAAGTTTTTCATCTATGATAATCAGTTATAAAATTTATCTTTCCAGTCAGTTGAATAGTATTCTAGGAGGAGTGATTCATACAACATATTTGATGGTAAAGGAAAATGAAGATTTTGATCTTGCTGAAGCAATGAGGGAATAGTTGATGTTGGACTTAGAAAATATCAAGGACAAAAGAAAGAAGTTCAAGTTCAGTCAGTTAGTTATGTATTTATTCTTCAACTTTCAGAATATGTTCCCCAGTTTTAACAATATACAATGGAAATTAGGTACCCCAGTCTGTGTTTAGATCAACAATTTCATCATAACCCTAGGGAATGATTTTACTAGTAAAGCATGAGAAATAAATAATACCATTAGAGATTGTGGAGAAGAATACTAATACAATATGCTTCATGGTTATCAAAGGGGTGTGTGGTAAAATATGACACACTTCTATAAACCATTACACTCGAGGAAATCCATGAAGAATGAAATCTCAAGAAGTGGCTTATAGCTTCCTATCTATGACATGAAAGAATCTAAAATAGTATGAATGGTGGCTCTCAAATGAACATTAAAGAGAGACCATTTCAAGGTGCACCATAGAATGGAAGATTGAAATGATAATGAAAATTAAACTAATCTAAGATGAGATGCAAGAACTAAGCTATGATGAAAATGCAAGAACAAGAAAAGTAAAATTAATCTAGTAAGATTACAATACCTCCTAATTAAGCTATGTGATATAAGCTAAATGCAAAAGAAAATAATAGTCTAAGATACAAGTAAAGTAAACTAGTATGCAAGATGCAAGTGAGTGCTCCAAGTGTTCCAAGAGTGAAAGTAGACAAAATGATAGCATAACAATAAAATAATTGAAAAGATATGAAAAGTGAGGAGAGAGTCTCCTTTTTAAAGAGCAATGGACAATGAGAGATTAAGAGGAAAAATCTAAGGGTGGAGAATAATCATCATTTTGACTTTGGTGCACAAGATTCTCAAGAGGCAAAATCAATGGACATGGTTAAGAGGAAAAAAAATGTGTGGAAGAGATTAAGAGGCAAATGGAGATTCCAATCATCTTGAAAAGTGTGCATTTAATGTGTAGACAAAAAGTTCTTTTTCTATTTATTTTTTTAAAATTAGGAAATTTCTTTTTCATGTGCACACATAGGATAAAGTGGATTTTATTTAATCAAAAGGGGACATGTTATTTTAATTAAATAAAAGTTAGGATAAAGTGGCCAAACTTTAGGATATCATCGAATAGATGATAAAATGATGTTTTGATCAAGAAATGAGAGATTAAATAAATGTGCAAAATTGATTAAGCACAAGATGTAGTATAGTATATAAATTTAATGTTTAGAGAGGGGGCTTATAGTTTACTACACCATTTTTGGGTGATTATATTTTCCCCTCTTTGACTAATGTGTGAGTGATATGGGAACACACTGAGTCAAATAATGATGATGTCAAGATAAATGATAGAGATCTAACTCCAAATTTGATTGAACAAAGAACATAAAGAAAATTAATCCAAAACTTGATCGAACAAGAACTAGAAAAGATAGAAAGATTCCAATGCATAGTTGAAGCAAAATTTAACACTGAAACAAAGATTGAAAGACAAGACAATATCAAAATTAATATGATGCGATAAGAAATAATATGTCCAAAGAGTGAATAGATAAGATAGAAGAATCAATTTGCAACTTTGAAATATATGGTATTCCTACCCCCTTGACATTGAAATCAAAATGAGATAGAGGAGATGCAAAAATGAGATAGATTTGTTCAAATCAGGATAAGATAAGGTTCAATATGATTGATAAGCACACAAGACCAAGTTTGACCACCAAGTGATGAAAATTTTCTCCAATTTGAATAAGGTTGACTAGAAAGGTATAGCGTTAGCATTAGATCAAAGAAAGAAGAAAGGTGATTAAATGATGATGCACAAGAGGAAATGGTGATTGCCTCAAAAGATTCAAGAGATTAGCCTCAAAGGTTCAATCAAATACACCTAGAAGAAAAAAAAATTAAAATGCAGTTTTGACAATCAAGATGAAGCCTAATTTTGATTTTGATCTTGAAAATGGATCCAAGACGTCAAAATTAGGTAAGGGTGCAATTTTTGCATAAATATGAGACTTTGAAGAATTTAGGCCAAAATGTTATATAAGGGGCCCAAAAGGTCATTTTCAAATCATTTGTGTATTTTGTCTTTTAGTGAATTCAGAGTGACAAAGATATTTTCGATGGTAGATAGGCGAGTTCCCGTTGAGAAACACTAATTCAAGCTCAACCGGCTACATAACCAGCCTTGACAGTATCCCTAGATGGTAAGTAACTAAAATTTTTTCCTGATTTGGCTTCAATTTTATCATTTTTTCATGTTTTTAACATTATTTTCAAAAATTTAATACAAAATTCCAAAATATCATATGGTAATTATAAGAAACATTGTACAATCTTTTGCATGATCATGGTGTATCATTTTCCATTTATCTCAAATTTTGTATGAGGACTACCCAAAGCCCATACAACATCATGTGAAATATCGTATCAGAAAGAAGTATCGCACCACTATATTGTGAAGTGTCATACAACATAAAGACTGCATGTTGACCATCACCCAAAGAAATTTGATCACTTAACTACTTGATGATTTTCCCAATGGCACTTTTAACTATTGTTAATGTTTTAGTCACTTTTTGATATACCCCTGATGTATTCTAATGTATTTTTGCATGTGTTTGTGATGTAGCGATGGTTTTTAGATCTTGTGATTAGAGAACCTCATCCAGTGGGATAAGGTTTAGGTCCATGCCTATCTAATGATGATAGAGGTACTCTAGAGACCATGGGTCTAGGAGAGTTGTTTCATATGCCCCATATCTAGGAAAACCACAACATATTGACTGCACCAGCTAAGAGATTTTACTCTGAGCATAATACCTTCCACTTACAAAAGAGAGAGATCATTGTTACTCTTGAGGACGTGTATCAGATTCTACACATCTCATGCAGGGGAGAGCTTTATCTTGATGACTGCATATTTTAGTTGAGATGTACTTATGTTTTCTTGATACTGACACTGATACTTAATCTTGTATAATGCAAGTCTATTTTGATCAGTCACCTGTAGAGGGGATAATAGCCATGAATAACATGTTTAGTGATTTTTAATCTAATGGGAGAAAATGATGGATACTTATGGTGATGACTATCTAGTTGCATGTATCCTTTGTTCATTGATTGGTCATTTTTTGGGAGTTGATAGGAGCTAGAATGGATTCTAGTGTGGATGGGGTCATTTGGTTACTATCTCATTCTTGGTGTATGGAATGGGTACCCTCTCTCTTAGTTATAGACATGCATTATGAGTTACATGATATAGTCTATAGGTAGGGGAAGAGATGGTCTACAGGAGCTATCTTGGCACAAGTGTGTTTATGGGAGCATATCATCATGATTCATATGAGGGTGCATCATAGACAGAGGGGTCAACCCTATATTTATAGGTATTTAGGTTTCATGCAAAAGACACATGTGGGAGATACCCCATACTAGAGGAGGAGACTAGATGATTTGCATTTAGTGGTACAGAGACCATATATATATTGTGAGAAGTGGTCTGAGGTGAGATATGAGTTGGCATACATGTTTTACAATAGATCAATGTTAGGGAGACACTCTGGGATAGTGAATAGAATTTTTAGTAGCAGAGTGTGGTGCCAGTTTGGCAGGGTACAAGGTATCAACACAGAGACCATAGACTATGCCAGGAGTAGGGAGGAGGAGGACCTTGGATGGGGTCCTATGTTGAAATACAATATTTATTTGCATGATACATAATAGTTATAGAGGATAACATGGGACCTACTCCCTAGGGTGTCAAATGTGGGGATGACCTATGATTATAGGAGATGGCTACAAGAGAACCCATACCCTAGATTCAATTCTCCTATAGATTTAGGACCCAGGATAGGAGGAGGTAGAGGTAATGATGGGGGAGATGGGGATGGAGATGGAGGATGGAGAGGAGGAGGTGTCTCTAGTGGGACCGAGGGAAATTCCCCTTCTAGTTGTAGACCATTAACTCAATCGAAGACTAGAGGTGTAGTAGTAGATATGGAGGAGGATGAGCCAAAGGAGTGACTAGTGCAAAGGCCACAAGTTGACAGGGGTACTAGATCAGAGGAGAGAAAACTAGCTTAGTCACAAAAGAGAACAAAAGAGGATGAGCACTACTCATAGTGTGTGGGTAGATTAGAGGGTGCAGTGCAAGCACCAGATAGGACCCAAGCTCCTTCCCCTCCTCCACATGCTCAAGAGGGTGGGATTTATTTTTAGATTATATTAGGGTTTCCCATCTAACATTTTGAGACATTTCATCTATATTTTTATCTCATGATTTTAATTGGACTGATTCATCTCTATATATGTGAGATACTAGATTTGGCTGATATGCATTATATACTTATCTCATTTACTTCATGCTCTTGATGCTATGTATATGTTTTTACTTTCAACACTTCAACTACATGTGATGTCAATATGCACTCATGTCTTATATTTCATTCCTTGAAATGTGATGCTCGCATAGTCATCGATACTTTATACTTTGATATGTATGTTATGTACTTCATGATTTGAAACTTAACACTTTTGTTAGATGAAATATGATGATATGATTAACCCCTTGAGATGATAGGAAGAAGAAAAAGATGAATGGGAAAAAGATTAAAGAGGCAGAAAAGTCATGGTTAAGAGGAAAGATATGCGATCAAGTGCGGTTGACTATCTATCCAAAATGATGAAGGAGACCCTCCCCTAACTTGTATGCAAACTAGAAGGAACTCTAAAAAGCAAACTACTATTAAGATGCAAAGTGTGACTTGCAAGGGTCAATTAGATAGGTCCTTGTTTTTATCACCGATCCTTATTAAGGGATATCACAAGATCATACAACCATCACAAGTGTGAGCGCAACTATGAAGATATGAATATGATCTATATCAGATAGAATGTAGGAAACATAGATAAGCATCAACGCATAAGAGCCAAGATGACCTGAACATGGTTTCCAAGTTAATGTTGCAATATTATACCAATATCAAGGAATAAGCACAAAGATAACCATGAGTACGGTCTTGCGTAAGAAAAAAAAATGTAACAATCAAGTATATAGCTCTAAATCTCCCTAGTGTCAAAGGTGTCAAATTAAGAGACACCTAGGATCATCAAAGAAAACATACCCCATGCTCCTAGTCCTCTAGTCGAGTGACATCCCAAAGAGAATAAGGAAGGAAAACTTAGTAAAAATCATTAATCAATCAACATTCAAAGAAAATAAGTCTTGACATGTATCATTCATTTCAGTTTAAGTGTGATGTGAAAAATGAAAAAGATAATCCTTGACTCGCTAGGACTCATTCTTGTAGGTGAGAAATATCACACAATCCTAGACTATAGACAAAGAATCGACTCAATGTAGCATATCTGATAAGTTTTAGGAAACACTCAATGTCAAAGGAAGTGTTGAGAAACACTATTTTGGGTGACTCACTAAGAAACACCATCACACACCAAAGGAGGATACAGTTCATGCCCCCTATCCCTAGAAAAAGATCAATCCTAGACCATGGGGATTGGATATGGAAGTTGAAAGGGTTCAGAGCACAAAGCAACAAGCTGATGGATATAAGTGCATGGGTCTCAAGTAGTGCCTATTTCTAGGTTTTCACCACTTGGACAAACTATTTTTGTTACCATGATGCTTGTTTCCAAGTTTTCACCACTTGGATGAACTATTTTTGCTACCATGATGCTTGTTTCCAAGTTTTTGCCAAGCAACTTTTTTTTTTGGTTGATGCATCATAGCACCTTTTTTCTAGGATTTCACTAAGATGATCAAATTTTAAGGACTTTTCCTAATTTTTAGGATTTTTTATGATTTTTAAGATTTTTTCAAGACATTAAGATATGTACAAAGCTCTAGAGCATCATGCGTATAATTTCTTTAGATGAAGGATGTTGATAGGTTTAGGGAGTTTTTCTCCCTTAGGTATAGAAAGATGATAGGCACCAAACCCAAAAGTAGCATTAACTATGTAGGGACCCAACCAATTCGGTTCAAACTTCTCTTTTTGTGCTCTATTCTATTGATTTTTGAGATTCTCTCTTAAGATGAGGTCTCCAACCTGAGATTCTCTAGAATGAACCCTTTTCTTATAGTTTTGTGACATCCTTTTTTGATATACCCCCATATGATTGAACACAACTCTTCTACGCCCATCTAGAAGTTCTAGTTCTTATATGCACATGATTCTGTAATCTTCATCTGTGATGAGGCCTTTCAATGAAACCCTTAGGGAAGGTATCTCAACCTCAAGAGGTAAAAAAACTTTAGAGCCATAAACAATTTCAAAGGGTGTAGCTCCAATAGGTGTGTGAATGCTAGTTCTATAGGCTCATAGTGCAGGTTTGATTTGTAAGTGCCAATCTCTTCTTGACTTGTTAACTGTTCTATGTAATATTTTTAGCAATGTCTTATTAGAAGCTTTAGGCTTAACATTTCCTTGAGAGTAGTAGATTGAAGACTAGTGTTGTTTAATCTTAAATTTCTTGCATAATTGCTTAAGTCCTTTTTTATTGAATTGTCCTCCATTATCACTAACTATGGAGGAAGGTATGCCATAGCAAGAAATGATATAATTGAGGATGAAAAAAGACACTCTTTTCCCAATAGAATCTGAGAGAGGAACAACCTCAATCCACTTTGTAAAATACTCTATTGTAGTAATGATAAAATTGTGTCCACTAGATGAGTTAGGATGTATTTGACCTACCAAATCAAAAGCCCATTTATGAAAAGGCCAATGTGTAATAGATGGAATAAGTTCTCTTCCTGGAGCATGGATTAAATTCTTGTGTATTTGACACTTATTACAAGACTTAGCATAGTGCATGGCATCTATTTTCATAGTAGGCCAATAATAACCACCCTCAGTAGTTGTCAAGCTAGTGCAAGACCATTAGAGTGAGCCCCACATATGCCATCATGGACTTCAGCTAATGCATGTTCAAACTCATCTTTATCTAGACACCTAAGAAGTGTTCTACCTAGACCCTTCCTAAACAAGTTGGATATTGCTAATGCATTTAATATGTTTAATCACTACATTATCAATGTTTTTGTCATTCAAATTTTGTCACTGATATCAACATATGTTTCTATGAAAAAAATAGACTAGTTATTACAGTGTCTGGATGTCGTACAGATGATTCAAAATGTGCAAATACAAATGTGTGTACAAGAAGTTGTTTTGATCTTATATCTAACATCACATGATGTAATATTGCATATTGGTTGAGTTATAGAATATTTGGTGAAGATTGGTTACTGGAATATGAGAGAGAAAGTTGACAAAGTAAGTCTTTGAATTTTGGGTATATCTTACAGGCAATATGGATTTAGTACATGCGAGCTTAAGAAATGATAGATAGTGTACTGAAGAATGTTCACTGATCTTAGCAAGGTACATAAAGTAGGATGATGTCAGATATAGTGTGTGTTCTAGAGAAGACCTATTTGGAAGCCGACTTCAGATTTGTAGCATGTATCATGAATGGTGAGCATGGATTATGGATGTTAGTTCTTAATTGTTGAGATATAATTGTTGTATACTTATTTTAGATACCATATGTATCTTAGCAAGGAGTTATGCAATTATTTGTATAGGAAAGCCTAATTGGTCGACTTGATCATTTATTTTGCAATAGGGTATATATGTAAGATATTTTCTTTTGAAAAGATATGGTAGAATGCATGTGATGTAAAAAAAGATTGTGCAAGCTGAGAGCTTGTGTCTGCTAGATGTAGAGTAGAGGATAACTTATATACTTCATTGGAACTTATCAAGAAAAGGTAGTTGCTATGAGAAAGTTCAAGGATTGTGTATTTCCTTACATACACTTGTGTTGCGAACAATGAGTTTTGAAGGTGGTCATAAACTTCTTTGGGAAGTGAGCCTACTTCTTAAATTCTTGACTCCTAACAAGGTCTGTCCTCTAACAAGGACTATGTACTATAATGATTTAATCAAATCCTAACATGGCTAGATCTTCTAACAAGGATACTATACTCTCAGTACATCATTAGTGAGTGTTAATTCCCACTAGGGTTTTACCTTTAATAGGGTTTCCTTGACAAAAAATAATGTGTTATTGTGTTGGCATTCATTGTGCTCACTTGTTATTGATATTGCTGCTATTCAAAGTTTAAAGTTTAATAATTTGTCATACAACTGATTCACCCCCCCCCTCTTAATTTTATTGGTGGACTATTATTCCTAACAATTGGTATCAGAGCTATTGGTCTTTAGAGAGAAATCTTAATAGATTGAGATGATCTTGGAGATGGCATTCTATAGGAAAGTTAGTCAAAAATTTAATCTTGAAAATTGACAATTGGAAGAACAAGGCGCGAACTCATTTGCTATGTTTGGGTATTGACTACTGGATGATCACAAAGAAAGATGTAACCATGAAGGTTGAAGATGAATTGATTAAAGCTACTGATGATGAAAAGAACACATTTTTATATAACATGGTTGCAAGGGAAGCACTGATCAACACACTCTCTAAAGGATAATTTCCTGAAGTTAAAGATCTAGATTCAACACACAAGATTTGGACAAGATTAGAAGAATTGTATGAAGGAGACAACTTTAACAAGAAAGAAAAGTTATAGAATTGGAAAATAAGGATGGAGAAGTTACAAATGAAGGATGATGAAAACATTAGGGCTTATGTAAAAAGAGTCATTGATGTTGTGATTAGAATCAGAAACTCTAGAGGCAATTATCAAGAGGAAGAAGTCATTGTAAAGATCCTTAGATCATTGACACCAGTCTACAAGACCAAAGTTCAGGCTATAGAAGAAATTATACCTTTGAATCCAAACTTTAGCAAAGAAATGTTGATTGCAAAGCTAACCACCTTTGAAGCTACAGAAATGGGAGATTCTGTACCTAAAGTTGAAACAACATTTAAGGCATCTACACACAAAAAGATAATATCTACAATTCCAAGCACCAACAATGAGAACATAAAAGAAGAGCTTGGTGAATATGCTGATGAATGGGAATAGATACAAGAAGAATAAAGAAAGATAGATGAAATTTTTGCACTAATCACTAGAAGAGAAAAGAGAGGTAAGGGTAAAATTGAAGGAAAGTTACCTTTGAAATGTTTTTCATGCAATAAGATAGGTCACTTTGCATCTATATGTCCTACAAGAGTTCCTAAGCACAAACCTAAGGTTTTCAAGAATAAGTATTCAAAAGAAAAGGAATGTTATTATGCTAGTAAAGGTATCTCTGATGATGATGATTGTGATTCTAAGGAGATTGGATTTATTTCTATTAAAGATGAAAAACCACTACATGAGGAAAAAGATTTAGTATCACATGTTGATAAGAAATATGAATGGGCTATAGATAGTGGTTGCTCACATCATATGACTGGAGACAAAAAAAAAATTTTTAAACTAATGAAGTATGATGGTGGTGTTGTAAGATTTAGAGACAATGTTCCTAAACCTATCATAGGAGTAGGATCTATTTCTTTGGAAGGAAGGACTTGACTAATACTGACAATGTATTGCTTGTTGATGGACTTAAGCATAACTTGTTAAGTGTTGGAAAACTGATGGACAAAGGATATCAATTAAAGTTCATTGATGGGAAATGCTTTATCAGAAGTAAGACATGAAACTTGATTGCAACTGATACTAAATCTAGAGGTAATGCATTTGAGTTAAATACATATGGAGCTTCTTGTTTTGTTGTGAAGGTAGATGATAGTTGGTTATGGAACATAAGGTTTTGTCATGTCAATTTTGATAATATTGTAAAGGCAAGCTTGACTAATGCAATAAGAGACCTACCGAAAATTGTAAAACCATCTAACACTATGTGCAGAGAATGTGTTATGGGAAATAAAACTAGAAGCAATTATAAAAGTAAATCATATACAGCGAAAGAAACTTGGATCTGGTACATACAGACCTAAGTGGACCTACAAGGACAAGATCATTCTATGGTGATGTAATACCCCAAAAATGGGCTATAAGTTCATTAACCTCTTATATCGACACATCGAACGAAATCAACATCAAAGTCCTAACCTAAGGCACATCTGAACATTATCGAATCCTAATTGATTATCCTAAATTTTGCATCGGGGAATATTCCTAGTAATGTTCCTAATCATCATAACTATCTTTAATTTAATGATTATTTGGCGATAAATCCAATTTATCCTAAAGTTTGATTAATTGAATATTCTCAATATTTAATTAATTAGATTTAATTTTGCCACTTAATTGTTTAATTAAAGTTAATTCTATTTATTCCTAAATTGTATTATTTAATTTTGACAATAAATCCAAAATCCTATGAATAATTGATTAAATCCTTATTTAATTAATTAAAGCAAGTTGTTAATTTTTAATAATATTATTTTGAATAAAAGTTTGAAAAATAATTGATTAACCCATAAATCAATTGTTTTATTTCAAAAATCAGTTAAGTTGAGAATAAATCACTTTATTTATTTATTAATTCATAATTATCCATGTGTACAATCAAAGAGCAGTTAAACTCCAAATCAGAAAATCAATGCAAGTTATTGACTTTTTGGAACTCAACATCATTTTTGAGTTTTAAAGTTGATCTAAACTTCTAATTTGAGTTTAAAAACTATTTTTGCATGATTTGCATGTTTTTGTGAATTAAATCATCTTTATTTAAAAATAACTCAAAAATCAAGTTGAGTTTATTTGAGTGATTTATGGCTTTCTTCAATGCATCCTCAAAGCCCTAGATTTCTATAAAAACAAGGCTCAGCTCTTCATAATTCATCTCTCAAATCCACAGAATCTCATAATTTGTGAACTTATGCTAGTGAATTGCTATCTAGAGAATTAGAGCTTCTTTGCGAATCAACCACGTTTTATGAGATCACTTTTGTTTTCATTTTATTGTTAGATCAATTTCATATAGATTAGATTTCATATCAAGTTTTTATCATTCTTATTGCATCTAAATTTTTTTTTTAAAAATAGATTAATTGCATTCATATTTTATATCAGTTTTGCATTCAAATCCTTCATTTATGTGTCGTCAAGGTCACTAATCTCGATAACAATCTAAGAACATCATACTCGCACCTATTAGAAGGTAGTACATCACCTAGTTAGTTTAGCTTTCAATTCATTGCACAATTTCATTTTTGCTAACCTATAATGTTTTACTAAAGTGTTGTGTCTACAGAACAGGTACAAAATTCACACACACAGGTGAAAGGTATTTTATACTTTTTTTTATTACTTTTCTAGAGTGATGTGGATCACTTACTTGAAAGAGAAATCAAAAGCATTTTGACAAATTCAAGATATTCAAAGAAAATGCAGAGAATGAATCAGGCCTAAAGATAAATTTTTTGAGGTTAGATAGAGGTGGAGAGTTTACTTCAAATCTATCAATTCATATTGTGAAGAACATGGAAAACAAAGGGAGACATCTTCTCCTAGGATTCCATAGAAAAATGGGATAGCAGAGTGAAGAAATAGAACAATAATGGATGCTGCTAGGATAATGTTGCTTTAAGGAAATGTATCTCATATGCATTGGAGAGAAGCTATTAGGACAACAATATATCCATTGAACATAATTCAAGTCAAAGAAGGTACAAGTAAGACTCCTTATGAATTGTGGTTTAATCATACTCCTACTGTAAAATAGTTCAGAATATTTGGTAGTAAATACTATATCAAAAGAGATGATGAAATAGGGAAATTTGATGCTAGAAGTGATGAAGGATTTTTTATTGGCTATTCTACTAAGAGAAATTCTTACAAATGTTTTAACTTGACATTAAGAAAGATGGTTGAAAGTAACAATGTTAAGATAGATAAAAAGTTTCAGATAGAAGAAAGAATGTATGATTGTAATTAGAATACAAAGATCGAGGAGGCTACTACTGCTGAAGAATAAGAACATATTGAAAATGAATGTCAAAATGAGATTTTTGATGATGACACAAATGAGGCTACTGAGATTCCTAAGACTCCGAGGTATGTTAAAAAAGATCATCCTGAAAATCAAATTATTGGTAATGCAAGTAAAGGAATAATGACTAGATCAAAGACAAGGGAAGAAATTTGTTTGATTTCTCAAGTTGAACCAAAGACTACCAATGAAGCTTATAGAGATGAATCTTGGATCAAATTTATGAAAGAATAATTAAATCAGATAAAGAAGAATAATACTTGGGAATTGGTTCCTAGACCTAAACACAAAAATGTGATAGGGACTAAGTGGGTTTTCAAAAACAAAATGAATGAAGAAGGAATTGTTGTAAGGAACATGGAAATATTGGTGTGCAAAGGCTATTCACAACAAGAAGGCATAGATTTTGAAGAGAGAGTTGCTTTTTTTCTAGGATAGAAGCTGTGAGACTATTCTTGGCTTATGTTGCACATAAAGACTTCAAAGTATATCAAATGGATGTGAAATCTACATTTTTTAATGGGGACCTTGAAGAAGAAGTATATATAGAACACCCTAATGGATTCCCTCTATCAGAAGATGAATACATGGTATGAAAATTGAAGAAAGCACTAAATGGACTAAAGCAAGAACCAAGGGCTTGGTATGAAAGGTTAGACAAGTACTTACTTCACCTTGGATTCAAAAAAGGTAATGGTCATAGTAACTTATATTTGAGAACTAGTCAAGATGGAGTTTTGATAATAGAAGTTTTTGTTGATGATATTATTTTTGGAGGCAATGATGAGATGTACAAGAAGTTTTCTAAAGAAATGGAGAATGAATTTGAGATGTCCATGATAGGTGAAATGAAATTATTTCTTGGACTACAAATAAATAAGAGAAAGAATTGCATTTTCATTTCTCAAACTAAGTATCTTAAAAAGATGTTGAAAATTTTTGGAATGGAAGATTGTAAACCTATTGGTACACCCATGGTGACTGGCCATAAATTGATAAATAATGATGAGACCAAGAGTGTTGTTTAGACCAAGTACAAATCAATGATTGGAGGGTTACAATATCTAACTCACTCTAGACCGAATATCACTAATGTTGTTGGAATTATGGCTAGATATTAGGCAAATCCTAAAGAGACACATATGGCTTCTGTAAAAAGGATATTCAGATATCTAAAAGGAACAATAGAATATGGCTTGTGGTATGAAAAAAATGATGACTTTGAATTACATGCTTACACTGATGTCGATTGGGCAGGAAACATTGATGATAGAAAGAGTACTAGTGGAGGCACATTTTTCCTTGGGAAAAGGTTGGTTTCATGGTTAAGTAAAAAGAAAGACTGTATAGTTCAATCTACTACTGAATCAGAGTATGTTGTTGCTGCTATTAACTGCACTCAAATCTTTTGGTTGAAACAAATGCTGAAATATATTGAAATAACTTTTGTTGAACCAGTAGTTATCCATTGCGATAGCACCAGTATAGTAAATATGTCAAAGAATCCTATGATGCATTCTAAAACTAAGCATATTTCTATTAAGTATCACTTTTTGAGAGACAAGGTGGTAGAAAAATAAATAAGGTTGGAATACATTAGCACAAAAGAACAGATAGCAAACATCTTTACAAATCCATTTCCAAAATATGCCTTTGAGTACCTCAGAGGTATGATTGTGGTGCAGGCCCCTCCTAGTGAGAATTAAATGATGTAGGGATACATCATTCTAGAGGTATTCAGAGCTCTATTATTTTTTGGACTTGATGTATGGATCTACTCCTCAGGAGGAGTGATTGTTGAAAGATTACAAAATACATTTGGGTGATTAAGCACCTAGTTGATGAAGACTAAATAGAAGATAGTTGATGATGTATGTCACCTTTTTCCATTGTTTTCAAAGGGAGAGAGATACTATGAGAAAATCCCTATTGTATGGGGAGACTATACGAGGAAAGAGACAATGAGATAGTATTCTTAGTTAACAGATTTTGGGTTGATGGATTTTCCCATATGTTTCCATCAATGCCAAAGGGAAATATTGTTGGATATTTCTAATGCATTTAATATGTTTAATCACTACATTATCAATGTTGTTATCATTCATGTTTTTTCACTGATGTCAACATATGTTTCTATAAAGAAAATAGACTGGTTATTATAGTATACAGATGATTCAAAATGTGCGAACATAGATGTGTGTACAAGAAGGTGTTCTGATCTTATATCTAAGATCACATGATGTAATATTGTATATTGGCTGAGTTATAGAAGATTTTGTGAAGACTGGTTACTAGAATGTGACAGTGAAAGTTGAAAGAGTAAGTCTCTGAATTTAAGGTATATCTTACAGAAAATGTGGATTCAGTAAATGTGAGCTTAAGGGATGACAGATAGTGTACTGAAGAATGTTCACTGATGTTAGCAAGGTACATAAAGCAGGATGATGTTAGTTGTGGCACGTGTTCTAGAGAAGACTTATTTGAAAGTTGACTTCAGAGTTGTCGCATGTATCATGAATGGTGAGTATGGATTTCAGATTTCGATCCTTAATTGTTGAGATATAATTTTTGTATACTTTTTTTAGATACCATATATATCTTAGCAAGGAGTTATGTAATTATTTGTATATTAGGAAATCCTAATTGGCTTACCTGATCATTTATTTTGTAATAGGGTATATATGTAAGATCTTTTCTTTTGAAAAGATATGGTAGAATGTATGTGATGTAAAATAATATTATGGAAGCTAGGAGCTTGTGTCTGTTGGATGTAGAGGAGAGGATAACTAATATACTTCATTAGAACTGATCAAGAAAAGATAGTTGCTATCAAACAATCCAAGGATTGTGTATTTCCTTACATACACTTGTGTTGCGAACAATGAGTTTTGAAGGTGGTCATAACCTTCTTTGGGCAGTGAGCCTACTTCTTTTTCTTGACTCCTAACAAGGTTTGTCCTCTAACAAGGACTATGTACTATAATGATTTAATTAGCTCCTAATAGGGATAGATCTTCGAAGAATGATACTATACTCACAGTAAATCATTAGTGGGTGTTAGTTCCCATTGGGATTTTACCTTTAAGAGGGTTTCTTCAAAAATAAATATTGTATTATTGTGTTGGTATTCATTATGTTCACTTGATATTGATATTACTACTATTCAAAATTTAAAGTTTAATAATCTGTCATACAACTAGTTCACCCCCCCTCTTAGTTGTATTGGTGGACTTTTATTCCTAACACAAGTCACCGGGGATGAGAGTATGACATGAAGCATTGCAAATGAGTTGTCATTTCTCATTATAGGTTAGGTTATTAGGAATGATTTGGTCACGAAGGTAAGAGTAAATGTTAGCATATTGAGAGGAATCATGACCAATCATGGTACATATGACACAGTTTTTAGGGGAATCATAGGCAGGAGATCGTAGCTCTTCCACTAGGAATTGAAATTTGGACTCATGATCCTCCAAGTGTAAGATAGAAGCCAAAGTAACCATGGCATCAGTTGCCCTATTTTTAGCTCTAGGGATATGCTGGAATGTGAAAAATGTGAAGTAATTCTTGACATCATCAATCATCTTCTTATAAGGAACTAATTATCATCTATTTGATAGTCATCATTAGTTTGATTGGTAATAAGCTATGAGTATCCAAAAATATGTAGTTCAGTGATCCTCCATTCAATGGCTAGTTTAATCTCATTTGTCAAAGCCTCATATTCTACTATGTTGTTCATGCAAGGAAATAACAACTTATATGACTTTGGGATAGTGTAACCATGAGGTTTGAAAAACAAAATACCATCTCTAGCACCATTCTATGTGTGAGATCCTTCGAAGAACATCTTCCATGTTTTCTCAGTCACATGCATAATAGATGAGTTAGGAAATTCAAGCTGTATAGGAGCATCATCTCGTAGAGGGAATTCAGCTAGTTGATTAGCAATTTATTATCCTTTTATGGCCTTATGATCAATTTACTCAATGTCAAATTCAGAGAGAATCATCATCCATTTAGCAAGTCGACTTGTAAGAGTAGCTTTACTTAGTAATTATTTCAAAGGAATAATTTTTTCTACAAGATGTGTAGTATGTGCCAACATATAATGTCTGAGTTTTTGAGATGCAAACACCACTGCAAGGAAATCTTTTTCAGTGTTGTTGTAATTGATCTCATAAGCTACTAATGCTCTACTGATGTATTATATACCTCTTTCCTTCCCATATTCATCTTGTTGTGCCAATAATGCCCCCAAGGATGTAGTTGTAGCTGAGATGTACAAAATAAGAGGTTTGGTTAAATATTCCTTAATCTGATTGAGACTTTTCTCACATTATTCATTCCACGTACATGTAGCTCCTTGTTTAGGTTCTTATCGAAAGGTTGAGCTCTATCATAAAATTAAGATATAAATCTCCTAACGGACTAAATGTGCCCTTATAGACTCCTTAATTAGCTTATGTTTTTGGGAGGTGACATCTCCATTATGTTAGAATAATAGTGTCCCAATCAACTGAGAGGTAGGGGGGGTGAATCAGTTGATTCCAATAAAATGTACTTAAATTTTTACTTCAAACTTATTCATTAAAACATTGAACTAAAAAATGAATGCAACAATAACACACATACATATGAACACCAATATTTGTTCTCAAGGAAAATCCTGTTAAGGGAAAAACCCCAGTGGGGATGGTACCCAAAAATATCTGCACTATAGGTATAATAATCATGTTATGAGTTTTGACCATGTTAGGAGCTAACTATTACAATAGGTAGGTCTTGGTTAAAGGAAAAACCCTGTTAGGAGTCTTTACAATGTGATTCTAATTAAGGGATCAACCCTGTTAAGATTCTAGCCTTGTTAAAGACAATCAAACCCTATTAGGGGTGTACAATACATCAACCTAGCCAAGATATTTGAGATTTAAAGACACCCTCAGGTTCACCAAATCTTACAACATCAGGTCTAAGTTAATTATGTTCTAAAACTATTTCCATCCTTCAATCAATACTAAGAAAGCTCCACCTTGTGCCAAAGTGCAAAACCACTATTATACTAATAGTATCCAATGTAGCCTTAAGCTCTCATTTACCTCTATGTATCACATATGTAGTTCCACACTTATTTTCCAAGGAATTCAATCCTTAAATACATCTTACAATAATTATATCCAAGTTAGCCTTAATAGGATAAATCCTATTTACAAAATACCAATGGAACCATGAAAATATGCACACGAAATCTCTTAAAATGTTACAACATAGTGTTGGAGATTTTCTAGCAGGCCAGTACTAACTATATGTTTTTCATTGATGACAACATATGGTAAGTAGCATGCATGGAAGAATTATGTAGTAAGCCTTAAGTATATGTAGCATGGACATTTTATCAACATGATATCATGGATGCAAAGGTTAACTAATAGTAAAGACAATTATATAGTAGCTTGTGTTAGCAATGTTCTTGATAGAGTAATAGGTAGTGTTATATGTATGGTTGTCTGTAGAGTTATCATGGAGCCTTGCACATTTGGATATGTGATGAAGACATGTTAGTGATGTTACATTCATGGATGCAGAGTTTGATGATCACTAGAAGTGAATTTATGCAGTCACTATTCACCAGTAGCAGTTTCATGTGTTTGTTTAGAAGAGCCGATAGAGATTATATTGGTTCTAGAGTTGCACCTATCATTTTGGTATGAGCCCTTGGATTATAGCTTGGAGAAGAGTTATTAATTCAGCTTGAGGAGAAAGATCTAGTTGTTTTGGTAGAGCCAATAGTGTCTAGCGTGTGTTTACAACTATCTTATTGGACAGGTCCCAGAATGTGTTTCATGCTTAGTAGAGCTGACTGAATTGCTATTGGATTTTTTTATGGCTTCTCTAATATGATTTCAAGGTGGTTCTAATAGGCCAACTTGATTATATCATTTAGAAGAAAGATATTTATAGGAAGTCATTTGTGATTGCTAGAGGATGGTTTAGAGTTGATTGTGAAGAGCAGAGTAGAGTGTGTGAAGTGTTGAGCCATTACAAGAAGGTCTATGTGACCAATAAAAGTATTTTTTCTATATATTGGAACTAATCAAGATAGCAGGTCAAAGCATAGTTCAACAAGATCTAGATATAGTGTGTATCATTTATTCATAAGGTTGTAGCCTTCACCCATTTGAGCAGTGTGCTCTTGGATAGTGCATCCTCACCCCTAACAGGGTCTGACCCTTGACCAGGTCTACTATACTAAATGTATTATAAAGAAACTCCTAACAAGGTTAAGGATCTTCTAACAAGGATCATATTACACTAGTGCAGAATATTAGTGGGTGTCAATTCCCACCAAGGTTTTTACCTATTTGGGTTTCCCTGTAACCAAAATATTGGTGTTGTGTTGAAGTGTTCTTTCATTGTGTTTATGCTTTATGTTTAAGTATACTTAATTGGATAAAGAATTTAAACTTGTAGATAACTGATTCACCCCCCCCTCCCTCTCAGTTATCTCTTGGGACTATTCCTAACAATTGGTATCAGAGCCAAGTGCCTCAGAGAGAAAGTTTAAAAGCTTGAGGTTGATTAGATGGAATTCTTTAGAAAAGAAAGTCCTAAGTTTGATGGAGAGAATTATCTTGATTGGAAGAACAAGATGGTGACTCATTTGCAATGCATTTCTTTTGAAGTTTTTGATGTAACTATCAAAGTAGTCAAGATCCCTACTTTAGAAGACCTTACAAAGGATGATGCTACTAAAAAGAAAAAGGAATTGTTTCATTAGAATTCAATAGCCAAAGAAGCCCTTATCAACGCCCTATCTAATAGTGAGTTTTCAAAAATAAAGAAAGTAGATACAACCCACAAAATATGGAAGTACCTAGAAGACATATTTGAAGGAGACAAACAAGCAAAGGATGCATGCAAAAAAACATGGAAGAAAAGATACAATGCATTATAGATGCTACCTAAAGAAAAAATCAGAGCTTATAATCAAAAAATCAATGAAGTAGTTGCTGGAATCAGGAACAATGGTGGAGAGATCTCGGAGGAAGACATTATGGACAAATTGATGACTACTCTCACTCCAAAATATGAAAACAAGATCAACATCCTTGATGAGACCATGTAGCTTACATCAAATTTCAAGAGAGAGACCTTGATCAACAAAATCTCAGCTTTTGAGATTTCAAGATTGAAGATAGAACCTAAAAGTGAGATAGCCTTCAAAGCAACAGTTCATGGTAAGAAATATGCAAACACTTCTGGTAATTTTGATAATGATGATGAAGAGAAAATACTAGATGATTTCATTGCTATGATTTCCAAAAGAGAAAAGAAAGGAAAAAGAAAATATGAAGGTCATTGCCATTTAAATTTTTTTCATGTAATAAATTGGACACTTTGCATCCAAGTGTCCTACAAGAGCTAGAAAGTTCAAAAATGACAATAAGCCCAAATACTCTAAGGAATGTTACTATGATAGAGATGGAGTTTTAGATGATGACTCAGTTCAAGAATAAATTGGATTCATTTTCATTATAGAGAAAATGAATAATAAGATAGACCATGAAGATGAGAAAGAGGAACAAGAGCTAGCATTGATTTCACAAGTTGATATAAGGATAGACTGGATTATAGATAGTGGTTGTTCACATCACATGACAGGTGATAAAGATAGATTTGTTCATCTAGACAAATACAATGGTGGCATGGTTATATTTGGAGATAACACTCCTAAACCCATCATTGGTAGAGGATCCATCACCATGGATGGAAAGAATAGTACTGATGATGTTCTTTATGTCGATGGTTTGAAACATAACCTACTAAGTGTTGGGTAGTTACTTGGAAAAGGTTACAGATTGGAATTCAATGGAAACAAGTGCATCATTAACAAAAAAGAAGGAGAAATAATTGCCTCAAGATCAAAGACTAAAGGTATTTTTTTTTTAGCTTAATCCATAACCAAGTTGTTTTGTTGCTAAAGTAGATGACTGGTTGTGGCATAAAAGACTATGTCATATCAATTTTGATAACATGGTTAAGATAAGCAATGTAAAGGTAGTAAGAGATCTACCTAGCATAGAAAAGCTAGTTGATACTATATGTAGGGAATGTGTGATGGGAAAGCATGTGAGAAACTCATTCAGGAGAAAGCATAATTCAGTAGAAAATAAGTTGGATCTGATTCATACAGACCTATGTGGTCCAACTCAAACAAGATCATACTATGGTGAAAGGTATTTTATTTTGTTTGTTGATGACTATACTAGAATGATGTGGGTTGTGTTCTTGAAAGACAAGTCAGAAACATTTGAGAAGTTCAAAATAATCAAAGCTAAGGTTGAGAATGAATCTGGACTAAAGATAAAATGTTTGAGATTAGATAGAGGAGGAGAATTCACCTCTGATAGATTCTATGAGTACTGCAAAGAACATGGCATCAAGAGGCAGTTGAGTGCACCTAGAACCCCTTAGAAAAATGGAATTGTAGAGAGAAGGAATAGGGTCATCCTTGATATAGCACACACCATCTTGATTGAAGGAGAAGTTGCACACACCTATTGGAGAGATTCAGTCAATACAATAGTCTGTACCATCAATAGAATTCAATTGAGGCCTGGCATGGACAAAACACCATATGAGCTATGGTTTGGTAATGTTCCCATAGTAAAATGCTTCATAATCTTTGGAAGAAAGTGATACATCAAGAGAGATGAAGTAGTAGGCAAGTTTGATGCAAGAAGCAATGAAGGTATTTTCTTGGTTACTCTACTAAAAGTAAAGCTTATAGATGTTTCAATTTGAGATTGAAAAATATCATTGAAAGTTCTCATGTTAAGATTGATGAAAATTTTATGGTTCAAGAAAGATATCATGATTACTCACCCATGATTGAAGAAGAACCCAGACCCTCCACTAGTGAGACAATTATTGAAGAAATGTTTGACAGCATTGATTTGTTATTCAATGACCTTGAGACAAGTGAAGAAGAAATTCCTAAGGAAAATAAGATAGTATCACCCAAAGCTCCAAAGTTTACATCTAGATATCATTCTAAGGATTACATCATTGGAGATCAATGCGTAAAATTCACAACAAGATTGAAAGCAAAGAGTTCTACAAGGAGTGAGGCAGTATGTTTACTATCTCAAATTGAACCCTTAAGTGTTGAAGATGCATGCAATGATTTAGATTGGCATGATGCTATGAAAAAAGAACTAGATCAGATTATCAAGAATGATACTTGGGAACTGGTCCCAAGACCTAGTGATAAAAATGTGATTGGAACAAAGTGGATATTCAGAAACAAGATGAATGAAGATGGTACAATAGTGAGGAATAAAGCAAGATTGGTATGTAAGGGATATGCGCAAAGAGAAGGTATTGATTATTCAGACACTTTTGCACCAGTAAGTAGGTTAGAAGCTATTAAATTGTTTTTAGCTTTTGCAATATTCAAAAATTTCAAATTTTATCAAATGGATGTTAAGTCAACATTCTTGAATGGAGAGCTAAAAGAAGAAGTATACATTGAGCAGCCAGAAGGATTCACCCTATTAGATAGACCTGATACTTGCAAGGCATGATAGATCAAATACTTGCAAGGCACTATAGACTATGGTCTATGGTATTCTAACTCAAAAAATGTTGAGCTTCATGTGTATACTGATGCTGATTGGGCAGGATGCATTGATGATAGAAAGAGTACATTAGGTGGAGCAATGTTTCTTGGTGATAGACTTATCACTTGGACAAGAAAGAAGCAAAATTGTATCTCTCAGTCAACAATAGAAGAGGAGTATGTTGCAGCAGCCCTGAATTATTCTACAATTGTTTGGATCAAGCAAATGATAAAGGATTTTGGAATTCAGATTGATTATCCTATTATTATTCACTATGATAACACTAGCACTATCAACATGTTAAAGAACCATGTGATGCATGCAAAGACAAAGCACATTGAAATTAAGTATCACTTCCTAAGAGAGAAGGTGGCAGAGAAAGAAGTCAAGTTGGACTATGTGAGTACTAAAGATCAGTTGGCAGACATATTCACAAAGCCCTTGCCAAAGGATACTTTTGAGTATCTCAAGGAGAAGTTGGGAGTAATTCCCTTGCGTAATTCTACTTATAAGAAAGAAGGAAGAGCATCAATCCTCAGGGACTAATGGATGGTTGACTACTCTACTTCAGGAGTAGTACTAGTGCTTAAACTGATTGGCACCCTTTTCCATTGATGTCAAAGGGGGAGTAATATATAGTCATGAATAACATAAATAAAAGGAGTAATATACTAAGGGGGAGTAGTATTCAATTTATGGAAGCAGTTCAGTTGAGCAAATGGAGAATGTTGAATAATATTACAGTAGATGGAGGATCCATCCTTGGGGGAGTTTTGAAGAGGAAATGGAGAATGTTATAAAAGAAATGTTCATTTGGATTGGTGGAGTTTTTCATTCCATATATTGCCATCAATGCCAAAGGGGGAGATTGTTGGAGATTTGGCAGAAGGCCAGTACTAACTGTATGTTTATCATTGATGACAACATATGGTAAGTAGCATGGATGGAAGAATTATGTAGTAAGCCTTAAGTATATGTAGCATGGACATGTTATCAACATGATATCATGGATGCAATAGTTAACTGATAGTACAAATAGTTATATAGAATCTTGTGTCAGCAGTGTTCCTGACAGAGTAATAGGCAGTGTTCTATGTATGGTTGTCTATGTAGTTATCATGGAGCCTTGCATGTTTGGATAATGGATGTAGATTTTGATGATTAGTAGCAGTCAAGTTATGTAGTCACTATTAACCAATAGTAGTTTCATGTGTTTGTTTAGAAGAGCCGACAAAGATTATATTGGTTCTGCAGTCGCGCCTATCATTTCGGTATGTGCCCTTGGATTATAGCTTGGAGAAGAGTTAGTAAGGTTTGGTTAAGAGTGCATGAGGTAATTCAACTTGAGGATAAATATCCAGTTGTTTTGGTAGAGCTGACAGTGTGTAGCGTGCATCTACAACTATCTTATTGGACAGGTCCCAGAATGTGTTGTGTCCTTAGTAGAGCCGATTGAATTATTATTGGAGTTTTCTATGGATTCTCTAATATGATTTCAAGGTGGTTCTAACAAGCTGACTTGATTATATCATTTAGAAGAAAGATATTTATAGGCAGTCATTTGTGATTGCTAGAGGATGATTCAGAGTTGATTGTGAAGAGCAGAGCAGAGTGTGTGAAGTGTTGAGCCATCAGAAGAAGGTCTATGTGACCAAGAAAAGTATTTGTGCTATACATTGGAACTGATTCAGATAGCAGGTCAAAGCGCAATTCACCAAGATCTAGATATAGTGTGTATTTATTATTCAGAAGGTTGTAACCTTTTCCCATTTGAGCAGTGTGATCTCAGATAGTGCATCCTCACCCATAACAGGGTTAATTGTAAAAGACTCCTAACAGGGTCTGACCCTTGACCAAATCTACTGTACTAAATATATTGTAAAGAAACTCCTAACAGGGTTAAGGATCTTCTGACAAGGATCATAATACACTAGTATAGAATATTAGTGGGTGTCAATTCCCATTAGGGTTTTTACCTATTTGGGTTTCCCCGTAACCAAAATATTGGTGTTGTGTTGAAGTGTTCTTTCATTGTGTTTATGCTTTACGTTTAAGTGTACTTAATTGGATAAATAATTAAAACTTGTAGATAACTGATTCACCCCCCTCCTCTTAGTTATCTCTTGGGACTATTCCTAACACATAGTAGTTACATTAATTAATCATTTAGATTTGTTGATTAAGCTTGCATATCTTATTACTAAAAATGTGTTCCAAGTCAGCCTTCAAATAGGTCTTCGCCAATGCATATGCCATATCTAACATCGCCTGTATGATTGTGATGCTATATGGTTGCAATAATCTCTCAATCTAGTGACCTGCATGAACCTATGTTCACATATCATAACTCAAATGACCATGATTTCTATCCACAAAGTTCTGCAATCAACTCTGTGAAAACATAGTTTTTATCTTCTAAAAACTAGTCATTAGTAACATAGTCATAACTCTATCAGATCAACTCATAAGAATGTGAAATCATAGATGGTGACCCAAGACATTATTAGAAGTCTTCCTCTAAGTGTGCATGTTCTTATTCATTGTCTTGTGTCTGTACAATTCTCTGCATCCTCTTCTACATGCTCCTGAACAATCTAGTCAATATCATTTGTTGCCATCAATGAAAAACTCTATCATGAATGCAACACACAACCAATGTAGCATGCCTCTATCATTACTATGATACTCCCCCATAGGAATACTATCATCATTCATGCTAACACATTATAGCTTGTAACTTTTTAGAGTCAACCTTGATCCCTTTAGCTAAAATGATATATCCAAGTAGTTTTCCCAAGGTGACTCCAAAAGAACATTTCTTAGGGTTTAATCTAAGTTGGAATTTTTCCATCCTATCTAAGATCAAAATCAAATCTTCAAGATGCGTGTTCCTTTTCTTAGGTTTTTCCAAGGTATCATCCACACAATCTTCCATATTTCTATGCATCATGTCATGAAAGATGGTAGTCATAGCTCTTTGATAGGTAGCTCCAACATTTTTTAGTCCAAATGGCATGATGTTCCAACAAAAGTTTCTCCATGCACATATGAAGGAAATATTTTCTTGATCTTTAGGAGCTATTTTAATCTGATTGTATCCATGGAAACCATCCATGAGAGAGTACATTTCATAACCTATAGTCATATCCACTATCACATCTATGGTTAGAAGTGGAAAGTCATCCTTTGGGAAGGCTTTGTTAAGGTCTCATAAATCTGTGCATACACAAATAGATTTTTTAGGTTTAGATATAGGTACAATGTTTGAGATCCATTTAGCATAATCTATAGCTCACATAAATCCAACACTCAAGAGTTCTTCTAATTCAACTTTGACCAAGAGAGCTATGAGTGGATGCATCTTTTGCAATTTATATTTGACTAGATTAACACCAAGAGATATGGATAGATGATGCATAATTAGATTAGTGTCCATCCCTGGTACATCCACATATGTCCAAGCCAAATTGACTTTCTTTTCTCTGAAGAACTTTGTAAACTAATTTTTTTCATCTGTTGATAGAGATTGAGCTAAATGTATGATTTGAGGTACTTCAGTTGTCCCAATATTTATAGTCAATGTTGGCTCTATCAATACTAAAGATATATCCTAAAAATAACTAGGCAGACTATCAAGTACCTCATCCTGCTTGGACACCTCAAAGTGGTTTTCACCCTTAGATACATCTTTTATTTTTACTTTTTTAGGCTCTGACATCGCCACAAAGTGGCTTTTTCCATTATAGCACCTATTATTTTTCAATTTTCTTTTTATTTTATGACTAAGGTACTTGGTATCTATTTCAATAATGTTTATTGCTAGTTTACTGGTGGAAGAAACTACGAGCTCAATAGCATTGAACTAATACGCTATTTCATAGTCATTTTGGAAAGAAGGTAATGTAGGTTGTTGATTCTGTTGTGACCAATCAATAAGGTTGGGTTATATGAGTGGGAGATAAGTGGAAGGTTCTAAAGAATTGATATGGGGGAAGTCATCTCAAGTGAAAATATATTCAAAGTCTATAAGGGTAAGTGCACAAAGATGGGGGACCAAAAAGGGGGTATAAGATGCCACTTTTTTCTTGAAATCAGAAAACTTTGAACTTCAACAAGAAATTGAAGATAGTTAGACTCAAAATTTTAAGATGCTACAAGAACAAGAGTTGTAATACTCTGAATCTAGTTCCTAAACTACTAATTTATATTGAAAATGGTGTAGATTAAGGCCCTCAAAAAGGGGGAGCACAAAAAGTGGTCCTATTTTATGTGAAAATACATAACATAGCGTATGATGTGCTCCCCTAAAATGTTAACTTTTTTTTTAAAAAAATTAATTGCTTCAGTGAGAAGTTAGCTAACACCACATAGTTTATCCTAGATTCTTTTCCTAATTTTTTTATGAATGTATAATTTTTTATGAATTTACAAAGCGGACACATCCTGAAAACATGAAATTTCTGTGTGCTCCCCATAGGAATCATTTAAAACTAATCAAAAATCAAATTTTCTCTTTTTTAAAGTGTGTAGTATAGAGTCTAGTTTCTAAAAACATAACTTGTTGCAAAATTTGATGAGCGAGCCAAAATCTATGCCCAAAATACTATATGTTGGTTTTTGACAAAAAATGGACATACACACAAAAGAAGTTAGAGATGAAAAACTTAACATAATCAGAATTCAAAATAAATTATATGCTTAGATAGCTAACAAAGATATCTACAATATCACATTGTCTGATTTTAATGTTATTGAACCATGAGTAAACCTGATGAGGAGCACACAAAAAAAGAAGTCATTTTTTTATATGTTTGCTAGAAAACACGTCTCAAACCTGTTTGAATCCTCCAAGCATTTGGGTTGGATCTCCGAGGAAAATCCAAGCCTTAGGCTTGGTGGATTCCAATGTCTTTAAAAGCGCAAGCACCCTATAGGGCGTGTGTGCTATTCAAACCTATGACTTCCATAGGGCGTGCATGCTATATAGGGCATGTGCACTATAGTGCAAGCACCCTATGGAAATCATAGATTTCAATAGTGAGAAACAAATAGTTATAAAGTGGTGTGGGCTTAGAAGGATAGGGGATGAGAGAGAGAGAGAGAGAGAGTAGGAAGTTGGGAAAGAGCGTGAGAGAGACTGAGAGAGAAAGATGAAAGAGGGTGACAAGAGTCTCTCTCTCCCACTCTCTCTCCCACTGTGTATCTCTCTCTCTCCCTCTCTCTCTCTTTCTCTCTCATCACACTCTCTCACCCTTCTCTCTCTCTCTCTCTCTCTCTCTCTCTCTCTCTCATTTTGCATAGGGCACACACGCTATAGCGTGCTCATGCTATGCAAGAGTATGCAAACACTTTTTATTTTTGCATAAGGTGCATGCGCTATAGCGCACTCGCGATATGGAAGACTAAAATAAATAGTCTTCTTTGTTAAATATCTTGTGAAAGAGGCCCACTTTTTCTATATGATGTCTGAGTTTTGCATGTTATCCGACAATTATTCACTTTTCATGGTGTTAAAAGTGAGAAAAAAGCATATTCTATCAATTTGCACCATCTTTTTATTTAAAAATCAACATCAAATTGTGAAAGTCAATCATTATTCACCGAAATTTATCGATTGAGGTAATTTTATTTTTTTTTACATGTGAAATGTGAATAAAGAGTGTTTTGGTTTATAATTGGTATGATATAGACTTGTTCACTACATAATTTGATATAATTGTAATAAATTTATATTATAATTTATCATATTGTAAGAGGTTTATATTTAATTTGACTTATTATTTTACATTTATATTATATTTTTAAAATTGTAATCAATTCATATGTAGAAATCATCATCATCCCAAGGAAACGAGCAAAGACTTTAACATCAAAAGAGCATGAAAGAGACAAAGAGAATAAAAGGGAAAGAATGAGACAACTTTGTGAACAAAAAAATTTGGATATCATAGAAGAAGATTTTTCTTTGGATGAGGAACATGAAACATCAATCCAAAGTAAGAGAGAATTGGAATTGGAAACAAAAAGACAATGAATGAGAAACTTGCATGCAACAAGACAATTGAATTATGAAGATGCGGGCACATCATCTATGAGTTCCCAAATTAAAGAGACATCATCATCCAATGTTGGAGGCACACCGTTGTCTACTTCTGAAGGTGTGGGCACACCCTTGTATCATGTTGAAGGTACACCATTATCTACATCCCAAGGTGTACGTATCCCCTTGTATCATGTTGAAGGCACACCATTGTCTACATTCCAATGTGTAGGCACAACATCGTCTCATGTTGAAGGCACTTAAGATGGTATGCAATTCACACATAATATTTTTGATGCTCCTAGAATTATTTATAGAAATTCAAAATATTTCATTGATATTGATACTAACATTTTGCAAGAAATGCCTAACAAGATTCCCAAGCGTACTTGTCAAATAAATGCTAATCATATTTGGAGATCATTTTTTGAGAATTTAAACATGATAGGAAGATGTCAACTATTTGTTGAAATGATGAGAAATCTGAAATTTAGGCCCATCATGAAGATTCTTGGGCTAAGAACGATGGATGAGTCAAGTGAAAAATCTATTGTAAAGAATCTAATGACTACATATGAGACTGTGGGTTCTACATCATGCATGAAAGATAGTAAATTCACACGACCTGTACTTACATCAATGATAGTAAGAACTCAAATGAAGAAATCTTGACTCATTAGAAAGACAAGAAAAACATTGAAAATAAGTAAAAAGTCTCTAATGAGAGCCTTGGGAAGCTGTCAAAGAGTGGAAGATCCAAATAGCAATGAATTATGGGCATTTTCGGTAGACTATCATGAAAAGATAAAGCAATTGTTGAAGCTTCGAAATCCTTGATTGAAGAATTTTGGAAGAATAACACACGGGTATCTCCTAATCAAAGAGATGTTGTAAGGAGGATTGGTAGTTGAATTCATGTTCCACATACAAAACATTTTTTGGATTCAACTCAGACACAATTCTTTGCAAAATTTATGCATATGTATCCTCAAATTAAAATTAGTCAGAGATATTTTGAAATGTGTAAACCTTTTTATGTGAAGATAAATTACACACACACAACTTGTTGTTGTAGTGTACATATTGAATTTTCTAACCATTTTGAATTTTATAGGAATATATGTGTAGATTTGAGCTCTAACAATGTTTTGCAGGATTGTAACATAAATGTCCCACCTAGATCTTCAAGGAAATTAATATCTACCATTTTATGTGAAAGAGTGGATAGTCAACAATTTTACAAGCTCTCATGCTTGAATGGTACATGTATAGATTGTGGAGGTTTGTGGTATTTACCAATTTGTCAACATATGGAGAGTACGCATGCAATCGGTAATGATATAGTGGAATTTGGTAAATATAAGATCGTGAAATACAATCTAAAAGATGGAAAAGAGGATAAAAGATGTGATTAAGTAATTGAAAAAATTCTAGTGTATTAGTTCATGGACATTTTTTGTAAAAAAAATATTTATGAGTATGCAAGGAATACACATAAAGCACAATGGTTGGATATGCAATTCAAGTTGTGCAAGGACACATTCCCACTTGATACCATTATTTTAGTTGTGGACTTTGCAGAGAACTACACACTAAAACCACAAAATGAGGTGCAAGCAAAGTATTACAGCTCTCAACATGTCGCTATATCTGTTCATATAGCATTCATGCATTCACCAGACAGTATAGAGGAGAATAGGAAGATATTGAGGGAGTATCATTTTTATATCAGTGATGATCACTCACATTCTACAAAGCTTGTACACAGTTGCTTTCAACTATTTTATGGTCATTTGTCTAACACAGACATAAAATATCATTGACATATTATATGGTTAGATAATTGTGCATCACAATTCAAGAATTCTCGGATGTTTTATTGGTTGTGCAGGAAGCATAAGATTACTAGAATTCAATAAATGTAGAATTTCACAGAGGTTGGTCATGGAAAGGGAGAGCATGATAGCACAGGTGCATGTATTAAAAGAGCCTTAGCATGTGAAGAATTAAATTACAAAGAGAAAGCAACATTTTCAGATGCGAGATGTATTGTCTAGTGGTTTAATGCTACAATGGGTCTAGGTAATGAAGGTGAGTCTATGGTTTGTAGATTTTTTTGTTGATGGATGAAACTAACATTGCACCATGTGAGGATTGTTGTACACTGACAGGATCGAGTGAGCTACACTCTTTTAGAAATTGTAATTCAGGTTCATGGAGTATCCACACATGACATATGGCATGCTTTTGTTCATCATGTTTAGATGAAGATTGGGATGGGTGTGAGTCAAAGGAATGGGTTGACAAATGGTATATACATATTTTGAGTCCACTTGCCTCCTATCATCCCCATGAATCACTACAACTGATAGAAATGGAATCATCCATTGACTTTGATCACTTATCTAATCTAGTACACCCAGGTAAATTTTCTACATACAAATAATCTCAAATTTAGTACTTTATCATAAATATTCGGTAAACTAATGTCCTCATTATGTTTATATCATTACAGGCCATGTTTTTGTTGTTATTGCACTTGAAGACAATGAAGAAGGGATAAATTATTATTTTTGTCATTGTGTTGAGGCAAAAAAGAAATTGGATCACTCGGTTATCGATGGTGAAGAATTAGAATACCCTATAGGAGCAGTGGTTGTAACTGGTACATGGCTTAGATGGTATGCTATGAAGAACCCTAGGTTGTGGTTGTTTGAGGATTGGGAGACACACAAAAAGATTCTTCATTATTCAAACCTCGTCATCACATCAAATGTCCACTTGATTAGATATGGGGGAAGACTGTATAATAAAACTCTTTGGAAGGTTCGTGAGTCAGACCATGAGGCAATACTTGAGACAATCAATGGTAGGGAAAATCCAATTGGTTCATTGGACTAAATGGAGATACAAAATATTGTAATGTCAAATTTATATAGCACTGTAAATTGGGTGGACTGTAAATTGCTCATGCATTACCCCATATGTATAACGGGAAGTTTGAAATATTTAATGACAACCTTTCTCTTCTATTTTTTGGGGCAATGCCAAAGGTTTTCTCTGCTCAACTCTTTCCTCCTGATGCTCCTAATGAGCTGAGTTGTAAAAATATTTCTCATTATTAAAAACAAAAACTTTATGATGTTATGCCAATGACTTGTAGGCACATAATACTTGGAAGGCCATGGAAGAGCCTTAAGTATCCAACTCAATTCAAGGATGCACTATCTAGACTTCTCCCAATGCACCTAGAGCCTCCAAGTTATCAAATCTCCAAGCAAGACTTCCAGCCTTGTTCCAACACTTTAGAATGCCTTAACATGGTTAATGTACCATGTTCACCAACCCACCAAGTATAATGATTCAAATGCATGGAAATGTAAATAATAAACACAACAATGTATTTACTTTACTGCCCTATCCAAAACACGTTCCAGTCAAGCATATGAAATTGTTGTTTCATTGATTGTTCACCTAGAGCCTCCAATATGTCAAATCAGCCTTTTTCTCCTTATCCTCCCAAACAACTAAAGAAACTCTTAATTGTTTAAGATACCCTTTTGGTTTCTATAAATCCTACCCAAACCCCAAGATAGACTCCTTTGGACCATCTAGTAGATCCAATACCCTAACAGTCACCAACTATGCCTAATTCCATCACCATTACAAGGAAACTCATAGATATATTTACTCCCCAACATCCCAACCAAGAAAAAGTCTTTCATAAGATTTAAAAACAAAAACAATTCAAGTTTTCAAGGTCTCAACACCTAGCCATCTTCTAGCCACCAAACCCTTGTTTCTAGGGTCACACAACTAGGGCCTACACAAATGGAACCTTACAACTTCTTCCAGATCAAACCAATTGATCAAACACATTAGTATGGATCCTAATACACCATAAAAACACCATAATACACCATCAAAACATCCACTCTTAAGGATTTACACTCACCAAAATGACTAGTGCCAAAACAAGGCTCTCCTCACATAACAAAATCCTTCATTCAGTGATCTCTCCAACATTGTCCATCATATTCTTGCACCAAACATTATATTACAAGGATATAATACACAAGGATATAATACACGTTCAAACCTCTCCCACCAATGATCACAGGGGGTGGGAGAGTCAAATCTCATAAGGACACCTCAATCCCAATCACTGACTGTGACCCCAAATCCAATCACTGTCAAGAACACTAGTAATTTCCTCTGTCATAAGTACAAAAAAAACACTGAAATGAATGTGTGGAAAGATAAATAACAACCAAGGAAAATTCCTTACATCATAGACCAATCCAAATCATGTTTTATGCAAATATTTTAATTCACTAGTCTTAGATTGTACTCTGAGCCAAAGTGTCCCTCAAGGTCCCTTCAGCATGAAATCAACAATCTTTACGGGGCCATATCTTAGAGCTCATGTGAGGTAGCATCAATTCATCAGGTACTACGGGACCATGTTGCCAAGGCCTACAATAACATGTCTCATTTTTCAGAGATTCAAGTTCATTTATATTTGGCAACACATTCTTGGTCGATGTCAAAACTCGATGTGTTCCTTAGTTCAAATAGCCAACATTGCGTATCTTTCAAACCGTCGGTCATAGCATCGAACCATCTATTCCAAAAGCTCTAAATGGTCAGGTAAATGCTAGTGGCAACCTCATTTGGAACATAGAGTTGCTCAAACGGCCAACATTGCGTATCTTTCAAACCATCAGTTGTGTTATCTCTATTGAGCATTCAAAGTTGTCATTAGTATCAAAGGTTATCAAAGATATCAGTCAGTCACTTACATTGAGAAAATTGGTAACTAGAAGCAAGGCAGACTAGTTGGTAAAGCTTACACACCGAGCACTACATAGTTTACCGAGCAAAGCATCACTGACACCAATAGATAATAAACACTGAGCGTCATAGTCTACACCAAGCAATTTATACAGTGTTTACCGAGGATCACAAAAAATGGCATAGTAATCTGAAATGGCACATTCTTCTATGCAAACGGTTACAACATATCAAAAAACATTTTACCAAGATCGAGGAATATTTATTGTTATGATATTCATTAAATGCAATGTATATCTTATGTATTAGTCCAATCTAGGTCATTTTTGTACACCGTAGATCTTAGGGTTATGACTAAGTTGTGTAACCTAATTTTGTTAAAGAGGCAAAAGAAGATCGTTATATAAATGTATGTTTGCATCATTTGTGATGTGAGTTGATGTGAGAACAAATATATGAATCAAGGGGAAACTTGAAGAATTTTCCTAACTTCAAGTCTATCAGTTAATAGAGCAGATTGTAGAGGATATCAGATTAAGAAGAATCAGAAAAGGCTACCGAGCGGTTCAGAGCAGAGATTCATCATAGTAAAGGTGAAATACATTCAGTACTTTATAGATCTGTATCAGACAATTGAGTTGTCAAGTAGTAGATAATTGCCTATTGCTTTCTAACAATTGTAATAGATTTTTGGATAAATCTCTTAACAGAGTAGACTTAATAGTCTTATGTTAATCCCTTAACCGAGTGCACACTTCATTAGTGTTGTTAAAATCCTATAACTAGGTAGATCTAGCTGATCTAATATGTTACTCCTAATAGGGTAAGATCACCAGAAGTGATCAAAACTTGTAGCCCTAACAAGCAAACCTTTTCTATTTGTAGTAGTGAAGAATTTGTGGGTGTCATCCCCACTGCAATTTTTACCTTCTAACAAGGTTTTCTGCATTACCAAAATACTTGTGTTATGTGATTGCTATTTTGATTTCATGTTGTTTACTTTTATAAGTTAAATGAATGATTGATACATGCAATTAGATATAAGTCATTTTGCAAGGTTATCACTATTTACAGTCATAGATCTGAAAGGTTTACAAGTAAAGTTTTTGAAGGCACTGATTCACCCCTCCCCTCTTAGTACCTATCTCTCCTAATTCCAACAATTTGTATCAAATCATAGTTCTCTTGTTGAACAGTTTAACCACTAAAGGGTAAAGATCTAAGCCATGGAGAGATATAAGCTTTATAAGACTATTGAGAATCAGAAGATACAAATGCAGATGTTTATTGAATAGTACAAGCAAGCCAAGGAAGGACTAAAGAAATTACTGGTTGAAAGGAAGAACCTAGCTATTCTACAAAATGAGATTGGTTACCATGAAGAATCTATTGATGAAATGTTTGAGCATATTGGATCTAGTTTTGGAAGAATCTTTGATGGATCTGAAAGTATGATCACTAATTTGTTTGAAAAGAATCAGCACTTAGTTGATCTATTGAAAGCACTACACATCAGTCAAGAATCTCAGATGATGAGAATGGTAGAAATAATGAACAATGCTAGACAAGCCGAGTAAGAAAGGAATCTAGCTATTGATGACCAAAGACACATGATTGAACAACTTCAAGCTAAAGAAAATGAAATATAGAGACTCACTGATCATCACTTCCAAGTATCTAATCAAATGATGACTGTGAATCAATAAGTAAATCAAGTAAATGGAGAATTATCAATGAACCTTGAAGAAGTTGCAAGACTCAGAGAGGAGAATTAAAAATTGAGAAAGGAAGTTAAAACTCAGCAGTAACACAATGAAATGAAGAAATTGGCTGAGGATAGTTCAAATAAGATTGATGACTTTCTGACTAATCAAACAAGATTTGGGAGTAGAGTTGGGATAGGCTATACCAGTGAAGGAGAATCATCACAACAAGCTAAACAAGTCAACAACAATAAAAGTCAAAAACCTAAAGCGTTGACATGTTATCACTATGGCAAACCGGGACATACATCTAATGTGTGTAGAAGCAAAGAACAAGGTAAATCTCCTGTCACTCCTAATTTTAATGGATATTATTATTACTGTGGTAAGTTTGGACACCAAGCTTATGAGTGTAGAGCTAAACAGAATGATATTACTAACAACACTACTATGGATAAAATATGCTATACTTGTAATAAACATGGACACATTGCATGAGAGTGTAAGGCTAAGATGAAGCAAGTATGGACTCCTAAGCAGAAAACATAGCGAAAGCCTTATCAACCGAAGAGACAAGGTAATTCTTATGTTTGGGATTATAACACTTGGACTAACTGTGTAGCTTGTGGTAGATATGGACACATTGCAGAAAATTGTTACAGAAAGAGTCGGATTAGACAATCAAGAAGCTGGAAAAGCATTGGAATGGCATGTATGCACTGTCATAGAGTCAGTCATTTAAGAAAGAACTGCAGAGACCTAGCACCAGATGAAAATCATGTCTTTGAGAGTGGATACACTATTGTAGATATCACAAAGTTAAGGAACACTATGTGGAAGAAGGCATCTATTGAGAATGTTGAGTCATGTAATGTTGTCAGTGAAACCTCATCCACTGGATTGGGTGACATCGGTACCTCCACTTAAGATGATATAGGTATGTATGGAACTGACATTTCAAAATGATCACATTTTATATATAGTTCCTTATATATGTTGGGCACATACCAAATCTGCATGAATAAAGATGCACTATGGTTTACATGTTTTGAGCTAACAATGTTATAGAGTTGATAAAAGTTAGACCGAGAGCTAGTTACCTGTTAGTAATCACTATTTAAGGTTAACCGAGGAAATGCATCAATTGACGAAGAAATTGTGTGTTAACCGAGTGGATAAAATTTTTAGTTGTCATTGAGCTGACAGCTATTATAAACTAAAAGTAGGTCAAGCATTTAATGCACAAAAGTTTGAGCAGGAATATTGAAAAGTCTATAAATACACGGGAAACAAAGTTCATTTTTACATTGTGATTTCAAAGAGTGAAGATTTCACAAAAAAGAGTTCGAGCTACAAAGATTTTTAGAAGGATTCAAGGCTACTGTAGATCAAACCAACATCACTCTTTGATGGCTCCGAGTAAGTTCATTTTCTATCATACACTTTATTTACCTGCTACTAGCTAAAACCCTAAATTGATTTATGGCATCTACATCATCCGCTAGCAAATCACAAAGTGTCGAGGAAGAAGTTAATCTGATTGTAAGGGAAAATTTTGATGAACCTAAGTTCAAGCCACATCCCAAGGTTGCATCACAAACAGATTCAATGGGTGCTTTCTCAAGCATACCAGATAGGGTTTTATTGAAAGAAGATGTAAGAGCGTATATTCACTGCAAAATTGGAGAAGTAGGAGATTTTGAAACTATTGTAGCACATCAAATACTCTATGGCACCAATGGAAAATTAAAACTAGAATACAAGAAGATTGATGAATCAGGGATATCATGCATCACTTACTATCCACAATCATTTAAGATAGACTGGATCAGAATCATATTGAGTAGGTATCATGATGGAAAATTCTAGTTGGATAAACCAATAGAGGTCACTAAGAAAATGATTAGTAGGGTTACTGGGCTCCCTACAACTAACAAGGAAAAAGCCTTCCATAGTTCATCTCGTCATGATGTTGAAAAGAACACTAGAGCTCAATGGGACAGTCGGGCACTAAAAATTTCAACAATCAAAGACCCAACAGTTAAGTTCACAACACATGTAATCAGGTACAAGATATTTCAATCGAGCAAATTCAACAACGTACCCTATAGTGCAGTAGATATGGCATACAAAATTGTGGAGAAAGGTCACCAGGTTGATCTTGTCGAGGTACTATTACATCAACTACAAGACAACATGAAGACTATAAGGTCAAAGAAGTCAAATGCCTATAAGTTTGGATCACTACTTGTTTGTATATTTTTCTGTCTACAAAATTTTGTACCTGGCATCGGTAAAGTAAACTGGACAACAGATAAACCAATAACTGCACAGATTACTGAGATGGTAAATAAGTTAGGAGATAAATTGAATATAGAATTTGATGCATACTTCAAAGAATTTTAGACCAAAATGCATCAAAGAAGTAGAATTCTAAGGGATTTAGTTGAAAATTTTGAGATAGACATTTTTTTTGTAGTAGACACAGATCATTCCATGATAAAAGTAGTTGAACCTAGATCAAAATGGTTGGCACCTATGGGTTATGAAATGAACTGTGATTTCACACTGAAATCTATTAATGCATTGCTTGCAATACCAAAAGACCCCATTGCCACTAGTTTCGGAACATATGAAGAGGCCAAATCTAGAATCACTACAGGCATAGAGATCGGTAAAATATCTAGAAGGGCAAAGAAGATGAAGAAAGATCTTACTGCTAGATTTGGAGATGTGTCTAAATCATTTGAGGAGACACCACTTGAACAAGAAACCGAAGGTTAGTTACTATTAGCTAACAAGCCATATGATAGTGAGGAAACCAAGTCTGAAAAAGAAAAAGATCCCACATTGGTTCCTCCTCCTGAAGTTCCTAAGAAGAAGAAGTTACCCGTACAAGAACATATAAGGACAAGATCATCAACTGCAACTTCACCACCACAAAAGAAGGAAGTAGAAAAGGTAATAAAATGAAAAGTAGCTACACTGACTAAGACTTATGTGAAGAAAGGATCCAAGGTTGCAGCTGAAGCACCGAAGAAAAGGAGAAGACTGATAAGAGGTAGAGAAGACCTTGAGGATACTAAAATTGAAGATGACACAAATCAATTCAAGGTGGTCAGCAATAAGGTAAGGTCCATAGATGAAGTCATTGAAGAAATAATTGAGAACGGAGACCTTACTGATCCAAAAATAGGTAGATTTGATAAAATGTCAAATGAGGATCAAACCAAGATGGAAGAGGCAGTCATCCAAATGATGATAAAATTCAAGTGAGTTCCATTAGAATTTGCATGTTCATTACCAAAGGAATTGGACGATAGAATAAATTAGAAATGGGGATATGCACTTGAAATTGAGAAAAGAAAGAGAGAAAGATCTCTAGTTCGGGCTGCTCCACATCTAAGCCTAGCAGGACTTGATGAACTCATGGTTAATCATCAATCAAGATTTACTGTAAAGAACTGAGCCATGATGATACTAGATGAGAACGTGGTAGATGTAGAGGATACTAGTGATGCCCTATGGAGATCAATCTTTAAAGCCAAAGAACAAGCTGAGCAAAATGCATACTTAAATCTATCTAAAAAGAGACAAAATTCCAAAGGTAAAGGTATTTATATTGATGATACTACAATAGAGAAGTCAAAGGATTCTAGTATATCACTTACTGAGGTAATTGATATCACCAAAGAAAAAGAAGACATAAATATCTCATAGGATGCACTAGATCGATTAGAGATCCAAATAAAGAAGAAAACTGATGACGATGTACTCATTGAGGACATCACAAATGGTGATCCTGATGACAAGGATGATGAGGATGTAAATATTGCATCGGAAAACACTCAATATGAAGGAAAAGTCACTGAATGTGCATTTACATCACTACCAGGTGAGCTTCATGTACTTGTAGAGGCACTAGAAATTATTTCACAGGAACAACCCGATGGCTCAGACCCCAAGCAACACAAAGACACAACAAGGGTACAAGAAACTGACAAACTTGTATAGATAGATGAGCCTAATAAAATAGAGTCACCTTCCATTGAGACAAAGGTAATAGATGAAATAAAGGCAATTGAGGTGATCCCATTTGACACCACACTCAAGGCTCCCACTCCATCAACTGAGAAAATAGCTACTGAGGAGCAGAAGAAGGAAGAGAGTGTGTTAACCGGGAAGGATACTCTGAAGACTGGAGACAAGTCTCTTGTTGTTACTAAGAAGAAATCACCATTGGTATTGGAGAAGAAGAAGAAAAAGAAAGGAAAAGGACTGGTCACTCTAGATGAAGTGATAATTATTCCTGAATGTGACCCGAGGACCCTTAGCCCTGAAGAACTAAGTAGATATGGAGAACTATGTCAAAGAAAGGCAGCTCAAGTAAAGCTGAAGCAAGAAACAAAATGAAAAGAAATCTTAACAGATGTTTAGGATATCCTACAATAGGTAGTACCTGAGGTGAATATTGATGAAGGTACTCCTATCATAGATCAACTTGCTATATTAACCGAGAAGATAAATGCCCTAGATACCGATGCAGACAAACGGATTGAAGAAAGGGCAAAGTCAAGAATACATAACAAACTGGTAGAAAGAATTAGCCAAGAAGTGGTGATCAACAAGGTCAAATTATTTGAGGTAATAACTAAAATAAAATCAATAGCCTAGTTAATTTGTACATTCTTACTGAAGCTATGCACTGTGGAAACCTTCATTGTTGAGATCAGTGAAAAGATAAAAGGTCTGGAAGATGACATCAAGACCAGTGCAAATGCCACTACAACTGAGCCACATGCTTTTTCAAAGAATACTCACCGAGTTTAGGAACTCTAGCGGTTGATATTAGATCTCAAGAAATAGGAAGAGAACATAACTGATCAGGTCACTGAGTTATAGACAGAACTCCTCCCATACCTAAAAAAATTTGAGGCACACATTGTCAAAGCAGAGCAACTTGTTGCAACCCCCGAGATTTCGGTGTTGGAGAACATCTTTGACATGCATGCACAAATCAGTCTTGAGCATATTTCTCTCACCAACTTGAAAGAGGAATGGGAAAACCTCTTGGAGTCAATCAAGAAAACCCACCAACATATTTTTGACAAGATGTGAGTATACTATTTAATTTTTGTATTTGGCATTACTATCAAAAAGGGAGAAATCAATGTATAAGTCATTATGGAAAATATGTACATAGATGCTACGTATACTACATATTACCGGGAGCATGCACCGAGGGGGAGTACTTTAGAAAATTTTGATAAGCATATATGTATATGGTCGAGATATAAGTTATATATAGAAAATTTTGTCTATATACATTCGAGTTTTGATACTAATGCCAAAGGGGGAGATTGTTATCTCTATTGAGCATTCAAAGTTGTCATTAGTATCAAAGGTTATCAAAGATATCGGTCGGTCACTTACATTGAGAAAATCGGTAACTAGAAGCAGGGAAAACTAGTTGGTAAAGCTTATACACCGAGCACTACATATTTTACCAAGAAACAACATCACCGACACCGATAGATAGTAAACACCGAGGATCATAGTATACATCGATAAGTTTATACAATGTTTACCGAGGATCATAGAAAATGGCATAGTAATCTGAAATGGCACATTCTTCTATGCATATGGTTACAAAAAATCAAATTTTTTTTTTCCAAGATCAAGGAATATTTATTGTTATGATATTCATTAAATGCAATGTATATCTTATGTATTAGTTCGATCTAGGTCATTTTTGTACACCGTAGATCTTAGGGTTATGACTACATTGTGTAACCTAATTTTGTTAAAGCAGCAAAAGCAGATCACTATATAAATGTATATTTGCATCATTTGTGATGTGAACTGATGCGAGAACGGATATATGAATCAAGGAGAAAATTGAAGCATTTGCCTAACTTCAAGTCTATCAGTTAATAGAGTAGATTGCAGAGGATATCAGATTAAGAAGAATTAGAAAAAGCTACTGAGCAGTTCAGAGCAAAGATTCATGACAATAAAGGTGAAATACATTCGATACTTTATAGATCTGTATTCAAACAATTGATTTTTCAAGTAGCAGATAATTACCTATTGCTTTCTAACAATTATAATAGAGTTTTGGATAAATCTCTTAATAGAGTAGACTTAACAGTCTTATGTAAATCTCTTAACTGAGTGCACACTTCATTAGTGTTGTTAAAATCCTATAACTAAGTAGATCTAGTTGATCTAATATGTTAGTCCTAACAAGGTAAGATCACTAGAAGTGATCAAAACTTGTAGCCCTAATAGGAAAACCTTTTCTATCTGTAGTAGTGAAGAATTTTTGGGTGTCATCCCCACCGCAGGTTTTACCTTCTAACAAGGGTTTCTGCATTACCAAAATACTTGTGTTATGTGATTGCTATTTTGATTTCATGTTGTTTACTTTTATAAGTTAAATGGATGATTGATACATGCAATTAGATACAAGTCATTTTACAAGGTTATCATTGTTTACAGTCATAGATCTAAAAGGTTTACAAGTAAAGTTTTTGAAGGCACCGATTCACCCCTCCCCTCTTAGTACCTATCTCTCCTAATTCCAACAGGTTGTAGCATCAAGCCGTATGTTCCAATAGCTCCGAATGGCTGGGTAATCACTAGTGGAAACCTCATTTGGTACACTGAGTCACTCAAACACCGCCGATGACTCCGGGCCAAAATGTCCCTCAAGGTCCCTTCAACATGAAATTGGAAATCTTTACAGGGTCATATCTTAAAGCTCATGCAAGGTAGCATCAATCTTTTAGGTGTTACGAGACTGTGTTGCTGGGGCCTACAATAACCTATCTCTATTTTTAGAGATTCAAGTTCATTTATATTTGGAAACACATTCTCAGTCGATGTCAAAACTTGAATTGTTCCTCATTTCAAATGGCCAACATTGTGTATCTTTCAAACCGTTAGTTGTAGCATCGAATCATCTATTCCAACAACTTTGAATCATTGGGTAAACACTAGTGGAAACCTCATGTTTGGCACATAGAGTTGCTCGAACACCACCGATGACTCCGGGCCAAAGTGTCCCTCAAGGTTCCTTCAACATGAAATCAATGATCTTTACAGGGCCATATTTTAGAGCTTGTGTGAGGTATCATCAAGTCATTAGGTGCTACGAGACCGTATTGTCGGGGCCTACAATAACCTGTCTTGGTTTTTATAGATTCAAGTTCATTTATATTTGGCAACACATTATCGGTCGATGTAAAAACTCGATGTGTTCATCAGTTCAAATGGCCAACATTGTGTATCTTTCAAACCGTCTATTCCAATAGGTCTAAATGTTCAGGTAAACACTAGTGGAAACCTCGTTTGGCACACAAAGCTGCTTAAACTCCACTGATGACTCTGGGCCGAAGTGTCCCTCAAGGTCCCTTCAGCATGAAATCAACAATCTTTACAGGGCCATATCTCAGAGCTCGTGCAAGGTATTATTAAACCATCAGGTGCTACGGGACCATGTTGTTGGGGCATACAATAACCTATCTTGGTTTTCAAAAATTCAAGTTCATTTATATTTGGAAACACATTCTCGGTCAATGTGAAAACTCAAAGTGTTCCTCAGTTCAAACAGCCAACATTATGTATTTTTCAAACCATTGGTCGTAGCATCGAACCATCTATTCCAACAGCTCCGAATTGTTGGGTAATCGCTAGTGGAAACCTTGTATTCCACACTGAGTCACTCAAATGCGAGCGATGACTTCGAGTCAAAGTATCCCTCAAGGTCCCTTCAACATGAAATTGGTGATCTTTACAGGTCCTTTTCTCAGAGCTCATGTGAGGTAACATCAATCTGTTAGGTGCTACAAGATCATGTTGTTAGGGCCTACAATAACCTATCTCAGTTTTTATAGATTCATGTTCATTTATATTTGGCAACATATTCTTGATCGATTTCAAAAATCAAAGTGTTCCTTAGTTCAAACAACCAACATTGCATATCTTTCAAACCATCGATCATAGCATCAAACCATCTATTCCAATAGCTCCAAATGGTTGGGTAAATGTCATTGGTAACCTCATTTTTCACATAGAGTCACTCGAACGCCACCGATGACTCCAGGCCGAAGTGTCCCTCAAGGACCCTTCAACATGAAATTGGTGATCTTTATGGGGCTATATCTCAGAGATTGTGCAAGGTAGAATCAATCTGTTAGGTGCTAAGAGACCATGTTATTAAGGCCTATAATAAACTATCTTAGTTTTTAAAGATTCAAGTTCATTTATATTCAGCAACACATTATTGGTCGATGTCAAAACTTGAAGTGTTCCTCAGTTCAAATGGCCAACATTGTGTATCTTTCAAACCATTAGTCGTAGCATCAAACCATCTGTTCCAATAGCTCCGAACGGATGGGTAAACACTAGTGGTAACCTTTTTTTCCACATAGAGTCACTTGAATGCCACCGATGACTTCGGGCTGAAAAGTCCCTCATGGTCCCTTCAACATGAAATTAGTGATCTTTATGAGGCCATATCTCAGAGCTTGTGTGAGGTAGCATCAAGCCATCAAGTGCTACAAGAACATGTTGATGGGGCCTACAATAACCTATCTTAGTTTATAGAGATTCAAGTTCTTCTATATTTGGCAGCACATTCTCGGTCGATGTGAAAACTCAAAGTGTTCCTTAGTTCAAACGACCAACATTGCATATCTTTCAAACCATCAGTCGTAGCATTAAACCATCTATTCCAACAACTCTGAATGGATGGGTAATTGCTAGTGGAAATCTCATTTGCCACACTGAGTCGCTTGAACACCACCAACAACTCTGAGCCAAAGTGTCCCTCAAGGTCCCTTCAACATGAAATCAGTGATCTTTATGGGGCCATATCTTGGAGCTCGTGTGAGGTAGCATCAAGTCATTAGGTGCTACGGGACCATGTTATTGGGGCATACAATAACCTTCCTTAGTTTTCAGAGATTCAAGTTCATTTATATTTGGAAACACATTCTCGGTCGATGTCAAAACTCAAACTATTCCTTAGTTCAAATGGCCAACATTGTGTATCTTTCAAACTGTTAGTTGTAGCATCAAACCATCTATTCCAATAGCTTCAAATGGTCGGCTAATCACTAGTGGAAACCTCATTTGGCATACTGAGTCACTTGAATGTTGCCGACGACTCTGGGTTGAAGTGTGCCTTAAGGTCCCTTCAACATGAAATTGGAAATCTTTAAGGGGTCATATCTCAGAGCTCATGCAAGGTAGCATTGATCTGTCAGGTGCTATGAGACCATGTTGCCAAGGCATACAATAACCTATCTTGGTTTTTAGAGATTCAAGTTATTTTATATTTGGGAACACATTCTCGGTCGATGTTAAAACTCGCAGTGTTCCTCAGTTGAAATGAGCAACATTATGTATCTTTCAAACCATTAGTCATAGCATCAAACCATCTGTTCCAATAGATCCAAATGGCTAGGTAAACACTATTGGAAACCTCATTTGGCACATAGAGTCACTCGAATGCCACTGACGACTCTGGGCCGAAGTGTCCCGTGAGTACAGTCAGGGAATAGAAACTTCTAATGATCATTAGTAATGTGTTTTTGGATTGGTTTTGATGTAAGGATACTCCTTTCATTGTGTTTACTTATTTATGCAATAATTTTTATGTTTTTGTTGGTATTGAAGTCTAGGAATATACTGGTGTTCTTGGAATTGGGATTGGTTCAGGGTACGAAATCAGCAATTTTAAAGTAGTTTGTCTCAAAACAAGTTGGGTCACATTTGGGATATGTTTTAAAAATTCCATAAGGGTATCCAGATCATTGATTAATTTTTGAATTCTTTAGGGAATATGTGGAGAAAGATACCATTTTATGACTAGTGAAGGTTACTAGGAGCAGTCCTAGAATGATAGTTTGATAGTTTGGAGCCAACCAATGCAAGTGCATTAGGTGAAGCCTAGAGAGTGGATCCTTATGATGAATGTTTGATGTGAGAAGATTGTCTCACTTGTTACTGATTATTCTTTTATTTCTATAAGGGTACGGGTTCAGAGTGTCTTACACACCACCTGTGCATCACATTCATGTTCTAATAAAGTATAAATCATATAGTAACAATAAACATCGATAAACATACAAGCATAACTATAAGGCGTGGGAAATTTACAAAGCATAATACATCCACATAAACATACATTAGTATACATAAATACACCAAACACATGAATTGCATACCTAAAACATAAAATAAAAAATTCGTAGGGCATGAAGCCAAATACATATGTCCAATAATGTCATACATTGAATATATTCAATACAGTTAAATTGGCTTACTCAAAGCCAAATGGATGTACAATGTATCACTTATACAATATAAAAAAAATATGTCCACTAATGCCATATAGGCATACAATCTATATCCCTAATCTAGTCATTTCCTGCCAAGGGAAGAAAACAAATCCTGAGCTGTCTTTGATTATCGCAGCGATGGAGATGCAGTGGATGCTATAGTATTCTGAGTGCGCTCACTAGTCCTTCTGTCTAGACTCTTTTGTAGCTCGAGCTAATAAAAAAAAAGTTAAGCATCAATAACTAATATACATCAAAATTGAATTATACAATGACATAAAATTGAATATTTGCTTACAGCTAGCAAATAGTCACTATGTACATCCACCAAAGGTGCATGCTGATGATCTGGAGTAATAAGTCCCTACAATAATGATCAAAATAATAATTAAAGTATATACATGAATATCATTATAAAATTCAATACAAACTATTAAAGTAATAATTAAAATTAAGTGATCTCTTTCATACCTCAGTTAGTGCTTCAGAACTAGCTACTATTGTAGCTACTCCACAATCCAAAGTATCACGAACAGAAGGAGGAGTCTCTAATGTCAATAAATGAAAATGAAACAACAAAATTATTATGTAGTTATCAAGATTACATATATTTTTTACAGCCCTACTAATGAATAAATGATACCTTCATGAAGGTTCCACTGGGTCCTTTGGTGTGTAGTGTCAATGTCGAAGCTACAACATTCAACTAGTGCACATGTACATGACAAACTATAAGATAACCATTCACATAAGAACGTACTACTGACATGTTAATTATAATGCATTATTACATATATACCTGTGGACTCAATGGTGACATCACAAAGCCAGGTGAAAGAATGTGATCACTGCAATGACCACTTTGCCTCTTGATTTTGATCATAATTTGTCTAGTAATTTAGTTATTCATTCATTTATTAATTAAATATAATCAAGTAAATAAAATTAACATGCAAATAAAGATACCTCAAGGAAAGTGGCACGATGCCCTTCGTTGTCTATTGTGAATGTCCATGGTCCACCAGTGAACTAATGCACATGCACAATAAGTTATGATACAATTATTCATATAATTACATAATAATCAAATATATTAATTAAAATGTTTTATTCAATACATACTTTTGGAATTGACGATGATGTGTAGAAGGGGACAGGAAGATCATTGTCAGTGCCACTCCCACTGACACTCTTGCCCTAAATTTTGATCATAATCAATAGATACTAAATTAATTAGTCAGTCTTTTATAAATGAAATATGATAAAAGAAATTTAATGAACTTGGAAATATTTACATGTGTGTCAATGCCAAATGTCATATTTAGAAAATTATCAGTCATCATTCCAGGATCTTGTTCCTCTATCTCGATAGTACCAAATGTGTACAAGCATCCACATGACCAAAAAATATGTCCCCTCGAAGATTGACCATGGTCACCCTCAACTAAAGGAGTGGCACACTGAATGAGAGTCTCTGTCAAAGCACTAATTGTGCCTAGTGTGTCCACCTCTACATGTTCCTTCACAATGGAAGGAATACTAACATGATCCACCTATGGCTTGCCAATAGGAACCCTAGGTGCATTAGGGTCACGATCTACCCCCGTTCTATCAAATGATGACCCCCCTTCTCTACCCTAAGAATCTAGGTAGTTAAAATAATTGGCAACTCCTTGAGTACAAACTCACAATAGAGTTTCCTCAAGAAATATATAGGAACCTCATGATTGTTACAGGGAGGTGAATCAAAGACCATCCACCATCTCTCCCAAAATAAAAATTAATGTCTTCATTTAAGCACTAATGAATTAGGAACCTCCTTGTTCTAGTTCTAATAGTATTTGTGTCCCCTGGTATTTTAAAGAGTTAGTAAATGTCATCTTTTGTGATTTTTTTCTTTTTTATGTCCGCATAAGATAATTTATTTGCATAATATTGTTTTTGTTCTTCTCTTTTATCCCACCATAAATTAATTTTCCCACTAACTGAGCTTACATGGGTCAAGATTTCTTCCAATGATTTTGCAAGTCTTTCCCTTCCAGGATTTGTACCAATAGAATCTTTTAACCTCTTAATTAAAGATTCTAATTCTTTTTTCCCTCTTTCAATTTGGTTGATAAAATTTTCTTGTATTTCAAGAGGAGGTTTCTCGATTGGTGGAGGTAGTTGAGGTTCATTTTCTTGGTTATTTTCTTCATTTGTTTCTTCATTCATTTCTTCATGAGGAGACGAAGGGTTTGGTGGAGGGTTTGGTCAAGGGAGATTATTTCTTCCTAGCAATTAAAAAAACTAGATTTTAAAATCTTAATTACACATAAAATATAATAAAACAAATTTTAAGAAAACAAATTTTAACAAAACTAAAATTTAAATACAAATAAGAGGCATGGGCTGTAAAAATAGTTACCTCTTCTTTCAGATCTAGCTTGAGGATGTCATGGAGCCATTTTGTATAAAAATTGAAGGATAAATGAATGAAAAGAAATGGATTTTGCATACGCACTTGGGAAGCTCTTTTTTGCTGCAAACATGGGTTTGTGGAAAGAAACATGAGATTTCCCAAAGGAAGAAAACACTATACAGTGTTTTTACAAAGTGTGTGTGTGCTATAGGGCACACACGCTTTGTAAAAACACTTTTTAGTGTTTTACAAAGCGTGTGTGCCCTATAGGGTGCATACGCTTTAGTGTGTATGCACTATGGTCAATGGGGGACCAAAAAGAAAAGTAGCACCTTTTTGGTCCCCCATCTTTGTGCATATACCCATAAGGTCTCCCTTTAAAGTACCTATATCCATTTGATTCCTAGCATGGTTAACTTGATCAATTATAGAAGCATGTAAGTTCAACTCATTAGGTCCTATGAGTGACTCATCTACTAATTTAGTTTGGTTAGCATAAGTATGCACCACATCTGATGCAGAGGCTAGTGGTATATAACCATTTCTTCATAGTTTAATGCTTCTTTCCTTCTTTGCTTGATAGAAACTACCTCATTCTTCAATCATTGATCACTCTTGGACCTATTACACTCCATAGACCTATCAGAGGTCAATCTTAAATCACCTTAAACTCCACTAGACTCTACATCTTGGATCCCCATTCACTTCTTCAAACTCAAACCTGTCACTCATGCTCCATACTCCATGTCATGCACTCTTCATCCAATGTGTTTCTATAAGCACAACCATCAAATAAGCTCCAAATGGTGACCCTAACTCCTATAGGGGTCCCAATACACCCAAATCACCCACTCTCCAACATCTAAACTCATTCATGCAACCATTTTGTCTCCTTTGCCCAAACTGTCCAGTCATGCATTGTCCTACCAGTACAACAGCGAGGGTTTTAAAATATTTTCCCAAATCTTTCCCAAACAACCATTAAAACAAATCACATATTGGAATACCATTTTGGAAGTTTTAAAACATACCTTAAAACCAATCCTAATTGTTTTGGGCCAATCCTTTCAAATCTGCCATTGTCATAGAACTAGGAGGGCTAATTTGACTCATTTTACAAGGAAACCACTATTATTTCTCAACACTAGACTTTGATACTTTCAATAGTATCATTAAATGATCTCAAACTAAGGATTCACAACCAATTTGGTTCCCTGACCTTCCTAACTGAAAAATCCCTAATTTGCTCCTCTAAAACCCCTAAAATCTAGGGTTGGTCAACGTACGACCTCCCAACACCATACCATCAAATAAATTTATGATTCACCAACCTTAGACCATATCTAAGTGGATTCTACCACAAAATCACCCCCTCCAATGGTTAGATTCTCTACTACAATAACCATGCACCATGCATGTAACCCTCCAACACAGTCAAACTCGACCAACATCCCTTAATCTCATGCAAATGGTCTTTATTCCTACATCACCAGTGTTAGGAAAGTATGTTACATGTGTGGATCCATCCCCAAGAAATAGTATGTACAAAAAGGGGATGGATCTTACAAATTCATAGTGAAAACAAATAAAACTTGTGTGTCCCTACATGACAGTCAACACCAAATTGCAGAGAAAAGTTATCTAGTGTTTGAACTTGCTCTAAAATGATTGAATAACCATCTACAACCATAACCAAACTTTTGGATCACTATTATATGAAATAAGTCTTCAAAATTACAAGAAATCAATCTTTTATTGTTTCAAACGGTACAGTCTGTACAATTAGAAAACTCCCCCCTCAACCTCATATGCTCTCATGCCTTCTAAGACTTACACAGACTCAAAATAACCCCCATAACTGATCCAAAGTAGTTGGATCCTCTAAAAAAGAAACTAATACTTGTTTTGGTAGTTTCCCTCTAAAACACACTTCACCGTTATATTTCAAATATTTAAATTTTAAAACTTATTGAAGTGACTCTCTAGACTTTAGGACTTCAAATTTTGTCCAAGTAGGACCTTGACATAACATTAAATACATTATTCTACTTTAATACCTAGCTTATTATCCTTCTAGGACTTCTAGGCCACCCTATAAAATCAACTCTTATTACATCCTTTCATGCCTTTATACATTAGGCTTCATTACATTCAATTGCATCCAATTATAGCAAATTGGCTTCAAGCCATATTACATTCAAACATATTGATTTATTTGTTCATTTAGTCTTGATAATCCAACCAAGTGATCCCTTTGCATGTCTTTGTTAGGGTTCCCTTCACCATACTCCCAAGGATCAAATCAATCCAAGTCCCTTGGATTGGTGAGCTTCTTTCTTTTCCTCCAATCTCTGTCCACTACTTGTTGAGGACCTTCAATGTCAAAATAGTATCCTCTATTCATTTTTTTCATACCCTTGCAATCAAACATCATGTGCCCATGCCAAGCACTAAATCTTGCATCCCTCATATCTATGTTTCCATAGATGTCTGGAACATGATCATTGACATGATCAATAATGTAATATCCCTGCAATCTTGTCATAAAATTTTTAGCAATAAAATTTTTAGCAATAAAATTTATCAAATCTTTCTCATGGACCAAAATATACATTTGTTACTCCACTTCTTTCTCCATTGGTTTCAACACTTCCTCTTTCTTCTCAAACACTCCTTGTGAGATCTCCTCATTTGTAGACACTTCAGTCAATAAGGTCTACTCATGACCATCTACTCTTTCATCTTTATGCCCTTGTCCTAGGCATTCTTTCACCACTCCACCCTTCCTTTGCCATTCTTCAACTATTGCATCCAATTCATCCCATAAATCCATCTATTTTCCAAGTCCTTGAAGACTTGTATTCTTGTCACCTTCATCAACTTGTATATTCTTCTCACCATCAACTCTTTGAACCCTCTCAGTGGGTCCTCCATTTAGTAGTTTCTTTGGTGCAATAAGCCTTTTCACATGCCAAACTATCTTCTTCCCAACCTTCTTATGCAAACTTGTGGCTTCCCTCTACAACTCTATCCTCAATATCCTCAAATATTTACTCTCCAAGGTCCCTATTATCTCTGAGACCTCTCTCAACTCATCCTTCCAATGCCATCCTCTTTTGCATGCAAATAGTTCATCTATGGCCTTCTTCATAACCCTGTCTTCTCTCTTTTCAATAGAAACTTTTAATGGAGACTTGACTATCCACACTTTGATTCCTTCATCCATGCACACATTAATTGTATCAACAACCTCTTCAATTCTCTTCTCTTTCTTATTCATCACAATTCCATGTGCCCTTTCTTCTCTAGGCATACACATCACCATCTGCATCCATGTCTTGTCATCTACATGCTCTAACTTCTCTTTGTTTATCTTCACATGCATCTATGTTTTCTCTTTTGGTTCTTCACATGAAGCATTTACTCCATCTATCCTCTCCCCTAGGATCTTCATCTGATCCACATATTTTTGTGCCCCATCATAGGCCTGTTGCTCCAAAGCATTTTTTTCTACCTTGTCTTCCACATTATCTTCTTCTTCTTCCCTTTGTCCAAGGAACTTAACTCTTTCAAACAAGAAATTTTTTGGCATATTCCATGATGCTTCATCTTCCTCCAAGGATGTCAATATCATTTTCTTTCCACTATGCATGAAGGTATAGTTGTTCAGTGCTCCATCATATAAGGTACATTTCTCTACTTTCCATGCCCTCAAAAGGATCAAATGGCATCCTAATAATGGAATAACATCACACAAGACAACATCCTTATGGGGTCCAATGTTAAAGTGAACATATTCTTGATTTGTCACTTCAACTTGTCTTCCAACATGTAATCCTTGTACCTTGTAAGGTCTTCTATGCATTATCTATTGTAGACTCATTTTTTCAACCATCTCAACTGAAACAAAATTGAAAAATGAACCACTATAAATGATCATTTTACAAACCTTATTCACACATTTACATTATGTTCTGAATTATGAGTATCCTTGAGTCTCTCTGTTATCCAAATATTTATCCATGATGGCTTGAACCTTTCTATCCTTCAACCAACAACTCTGACCTCATCTACAATCCAAGATCCAATCAACTTAGAATCACCATCTTGGAACGCTCTTAAAGGATAATTCAACTCTAAGGGTTCAATAAGGGATTCTAGGATTTCAAAATCTTAGATTGTATCCTCCAACTCTCTCCCAAAGGAATCTTCCATGCTTAGATACCACTTGATGTAGAGGCTAGTGGTATATAACCATTTCTTCATAGTTTAATACTTCCTTCCTTCTTTTCTTGATAGCAACTACCTCATTCTTCAATCATTGATCACTCTTGGACCCATTCTACTCCATAGACCTATCAGAGGTCAATATTCAATCACCTTAAACTCCACTATACTCTACATCTTTTATACCCATTCACTTCTTCAAACTCAAAATAGTCACTCATGCTCCATAATCCATGTCATGCACTCTTCATCCAATGTGCTTCTACAACCACAACCATCAACTATGCTCCAAATGGTGACCCTAACTCCTATAGGGGTCCCAATACACCCAAATCACCTACTCTCCAACATCTAAACTCATTCACGCAACCATTTTGTCTCCTTTGCCCAAAATGTCCAGTCATGCACTATCCTACCAATACAACAATGAGGGTTTTTAAATATTTTCTCAAATATTTCCCAAACAACCATTCAAACCAATCACATATTTGAATACCCTTTTGGAAGTTTGACAATATACCTTAAAACCAATCCTAAGTGTTTTGGGCCAATCCTCCCAAATCTTCCACTGTCATAGAACTAGGAGGGCTAATTTGACTCATTTTACAAAGAAACCACTATTATTTCTCAACACCAGACTTTGATACTTTAAAAAATATCATCAAATGACCTCAAACTAAGGATTCCACAACCAATCTAGTTCCCTAACCTTCCTAAGTGCAAAAGCCCTAATTTTCTCCTCTAAAACTCCTAAAATCTAGGGCTTGGTCAATGTACAACCTCCCAACACCATACCATCAAATAAATTGATGATTCACCAACCTTGGACCATATATAAGTGGATTACACCACAAAATCACCCCCTCCAATGGCTAGATTCTCTATTGTAGTAACCATGCACCATGCATGTAATGCTCCAATACTGTCAAACTTGACCAACCTCCCTTAATCTCCTATAAATGGTCTTTATTCCTACATCATCATTGTTAGGAAAGTATATTACATGTGTGGATCTATCCCCAAGAAATAGTATATACAAAAAGGGGATGGATCTTACAAATTCATAGTGAAAACAAAGAAAATATGTGTCCCTATAGGATAGTCAACACCAAATTACAAAGAAGAGTTATCTAGTGTTTGAAATTGTTCTAAAATGATCTAATAACCATCATACAACCATAACCAAACTTGTGGATCACTATTATATCAAACAAGACTTCAAAATTACAAAAAAACAATCTTTTATTATTTCAAATAGTACAGTTTGTACAATTAGAAAACTCCCCCCTCAACCTCACGTGCTCTCATGCCTTCTAAGATTTACATAGACCAAAAATAACCCCCATAATTGATCCAAAGTATTTGGATACTCTAACAATGCAACTAATTCTTGTTTTGGTAGTTTCCCTCTAAATACACTTGACTGTTATATTTCAAATATTTAAATTTTAAAACTTATTGAAATAACTCTCTAGACTTTAGGACTTTGAAATTTGTCCTGGTAGGACCTTGACATAACATTAAATCCATTATTCTACTTTAATACCTAGCCTATTAGCCTTCTAGGCCTACTAGGCCACCCTATGCAATCAGCTCTTATTACATCCTTTCATGCCTTTACACATTAGGCTTCATTTCATTCAATTGCATCCAATTACAGAAAATTGGCTTCAAGCCATATTACCTTCAAACATATTGATTTATTTGTTCATTTAGTCTTCATGAGCCAACCAAATGATCCCTTTGCATGTCTTTTTTAGGGTTCCCTGCACCAACATCTATTCCCAATTCTATTCACTTGACTAAGAGAGAATCCCATTCATATTCCTGTGAGTCAACATCTTTTTCTCTTTGTAACAATCGTCCCATGTTCTTTTAAATGTGTTCCCTATTAGGATCTTCAACATTTGACTCTTCACTTTGGTAAGATGTGGAAGCTTCATCATCTTGTTCTAGTGGAGATCCTTCTTCATTCTAAAGAATGGCAGTAGAGGGAACAAATTTTTCCTCATCTTGGTCAAAAGTGTGAGTAGGCACACTCTCTTCTTTAGATTCACTAGAATTATCAAGAGATGGGTCAAAAATCGGTTGTGTATTATAAAATCCCAATCTATTCATATCCTTATATTTCCTTCCATTTGTGTGACTCAAAGGTTAAGAAAGAGCATGTTTTTTATTTCTAAAAGGACCATGACCTGGGTAACCCATCCTAGCTAGAAACTTAGGCTTTTTTCTATCTTTTGGGAGAGACTACAATAGTAAGCATAACTTCCTTAGGTCCTTCCTCTCTATAGTCCCATTCTCTAATAGCTTGCTCTTCTTTTTCATCTTCTATAGGTACTGAGGACTGGACAAAGGTCCCATAAACCTTCATAGAGAAAGATGAAGGCTTCTTATCCTCTAAAGGTTTATCATAAGAACAAGAGGAGACTAGGAGTGTGGCTTCTTATCCTCTCGAGGTCTACTACAACCTTCCCATCCTTGATAAGATCTTGAATGACATGTTTAAATTTTATGCAGATGTCATTTTTGTGTCCCTTATTTTTATGAGACTCACAATAATGGTTGTCATTCCACCACTTAGGTCTCACCTCCAGCTCATAAGGTTTAGAATATTCAGGTAGTGTGATAATCTTATTGGAAAGTAAGGTCTTAAGTATCACCTCATATGAATCTCCCAATGGGGTAAAATCATGTTTAGGTTTATGTACCCATGAAGATTTAGCCTTATTAGAATTGTTAGAATTTGCAGCTTCTTATTATTTGTTTGTTTGGATAGCACTATCAAGGTTAAAATGGGCTCTTTAGGCTTAGGTTCATCAACAACACCGTCATTTACCACATGCATATTCTTATTCCAAGGCTTTTTTTTATCTTTTTTATAGCCATTACCATTGTTGGATTTATCCTTTCTTAATGTGATCTCACCCTTTTTCACCAAAACATGCTCTATTCAAAAAGAGCTCTCAATCATGTCATTAAAGGTGAGAAAGACCTTTCTTCTAATATTGTAATGCAGTTTAGGTATGAGATTATTAACAAAGATATGAATCTTCTCATTCTATGGAAGTTGTCATGGGTATCTTGAGTGTAACTTCCTCCACCTTTGTAAGAATGTAACAAAAGGTTCACCTTGTTTTTATTTGATGTTCCATAGGTCAAGAATTGTCATGGGGTTTTGAATGTTGTAAGAGTATTGTTGAATACACCTTTGGAAAATCTCATCAAAGGACTTGAGTGGAGGTGTGATTTTTTTGAACCACTCCATAGCTTAACCAATTAGACTCCTAGGAAAGAGTCTCATAAGGTAAGTGTCATCTCATAACCTACAAATGATTGAATATCTTGATGGAATTAATGGAAAAGTTAAAGACAATGATTGAAGGTCACTAAGCTACTAAAGTGATATGTAAGTGAATTAAATCAGTCAATGTATTCTCGTCAATGTCAACTAGTTTTGATTGTACTTATCATGATAGTTACAAACATCTAAAGAATAAAATGGTAAAGGAATGAGATATCTACATGAAGATGAGATGGATATGAAAGATATGGATAAGGTATACATTAGGTAACTTATTGATGAGTCTATGGCATCATGTTATTGACTTGATTTTATTACATGATTTTGTTATGCATTGAAGATTAGAACTAAAAAGGTTTATGTGGTCGCTAATTGAAGATTTATGTATATACCAAGCTAGTATAGTATATACCGAGTACAGTATTAACCGAGCAGGTATTCACCGACACATTATGGTATTGACCGATCGAAAGAAACAAATAAATTTTATAACAGCCGACTAAATTGATGAGCTAGATAATTGCTTATGATTTTGAGGTAAAAGATAAAGTCTTTTATGATGATCTAACCACTGAAAAAATTCAAGATTGATTGAATGGAGAAGGATGAAATGTGTTATTGACACAACTGCTAAGGACACTTGAAGCGACAAAATGAATGATGGAGATTAAGAGGCAAAATCCAATGGATGAGAAGAAAATCATTTATGATGTCTATTTAAAGAGACATGAGATTAATTATTAAGTTTGGGGATTATTTTGACACTATAGGAGAATTTGCATGAGAGAAATTTTTCATGCACCGCTAATCAAACAGGTTATAGATAGAATTGAGCTAAACTGCAAACATTACCAAGTGTCAAGGGATTATTCACCAAGCTGAATAAGTTGGAGGATATGAAGGATTGAATTGAATATTGATCAGAGGAGGTATTTGAGCTTAGCATAGATCTAAAATTGGAAAATCTTAGTTGTATTTGAATTAGATCATTATGATATCAGTTTAACCATTGTTACAGCAAAATCTCTTAACCGAGTGGACTTAACAGTTTTTTGTATTTCAATATGACATTAAATTAATGTAGATTATTTTCTTGTTGACCCCATAGTGAATGTTGGTCAAGGGAGAACTGTTAGTGATAAATCCTCTAACCAGGTCACACCTTATAGTGTGTTTTGTAACCTTTGATAGGGTTGGCTCCTAACTGAGCTCACTTGAGAAGAGTGAATTATTTTGGGTTACTGGTCCCAGGTGGTTTTTCCCCTAACATAGTTTCCATATTAAAAATCTATGTGTTATGTGTATTTGATGTGATTTGATTGTTATTTTACTTTACACATTTCATAACTAGTCAAATCAGTAAACATAGTATTGAATTGACTGTCAATCGGTAGATGAAGAGAAAGTTATTGTTGTTAGCTTATTGAGTTGATAATTTGATTGAAAAGTTTGAAAATATACATCTAGAATTTTTGGGACTATAGGATAACTGGAATTAACTAATTCACCCCCCATCTTAGTGATCTAACAATTGGTATCAGAGCATTAGTTTCTTGCAAGGAACGTTTAAAGGACTTAAGCTAAAGATCACAAGATGTATAAGAGAGGTGTGCCAAAGCTGAACAAAGACAACTTCTTGACATGGAAAAGAAGAATGAAGTTGCATATATCTGGAATTAGAGAATCTACAATATTTTACCTAAGAATTGCTTAAATTCAATGGATGATTGGACCTTTGACTCTTGATCAGTTGAGAGATAGACATGAACATAATATGAAAATGATAGAGATTGTTGCTTCCTTGATAGATGTTACATTTGAAGACATCAAGACATGTACTTTTTCCAAAGAAATGTGGGCAAAACTTGCAATAGTTCATGAAGGAGATGTGAATGTGATGAGAGAAAAAGATGAGAGTCTTAGAGGAAAGTTTGATGATATGAAGATGAAAGAAGGTGAAAACATTGCACAGTACAGTAACCGAATCAAGGATATTGTCAATGCTATCCGAGCAGGAGGTGTTATTGATGAGGACACTGTTGTGAGTAAAATTCTTAGAACCTTGGTGCCTATCTATTCTATTATAATCTCTGTAATTCATGAAATGAGATCAGCCTCAGGTAACATTGTTACACTTGATAGCCTAGTCGGCAAAATGACTACTTTTGAGTTGAATAACTCTGATAACAATATTATTCCAAATTTTGAATATGCATTTATATCATCCTTAAAAATTGGTAAATCAAGTAGTAAATAGATGATAAGAAATGATAGTGATAGTGACAGCGATGAGGATGAACTTGAAGCGTTAATGGCTAGGAGACTACAAAAAGGTAAAGGAAGATACAAAGGGAAATTACATTTGGTATCTTTTAACTATAAAGAGATCAGTCACATTGTAGCTAGGTGTCCTAACCAAAAAGATGATGACAAAGACAATGGACCATCCGATGATAGAAAGTATGACAAGAGAGATAATCGAGATCATAGAGGCAACTAACAGTATGGTAGAAGAAGTAATCGAGACTACAAAGACAAAGGCAAGAAAGCATGTTACCTTATTGAAGATGATGATGACATCTATACTGACACCAATGAATACATTGAGGTGGTATTCATATCTTTGAAAGAAGATTCAGAGGAAGAAGAAAGGTATGTTGAAATAGCACTTCTCTCTAAAGTTAGCAAGAATGATACATGGATTATTGATATTAGTTATACTCATCATATGAATCATGATGAAGACAAATTTGAATACCTTGAACATTATAATGGTAGGTAATTTAAAATGGTAAATGATACACCTTGTCTAGTAAAAGGAAAAGGATCTATCTTGTTGAACAATAAGACTAGATGTGAGAATGCATATTGGGTGAAGGGACTTAACTACAATTTGTTGAGTGTAGCACAACTAAATAACTCAAGTCAATGAGTTGCATTTGAAAGTAGAAAGGTGAAAATCTATGATGAGACTAGAAACTTGGTCAGTACTGGTGAACAATCAAAAGGTAATTTGTTCTATCTTGATAATGCTGAAACTTCTTGTTTATTGGCTAGAACTGAAGATGTGTGGATATGGCACAAAAGGTTATGTCATGTGAATTTTAATAACATGGTTAAGATCAGTAAGAAAAGAAAAGTTAGAGGCTTATCGAGCTTATCTAAACCTAACCATGTCATGTGTAAACAATGTCATATGGGAGAAATGTCAAAATCTAATTTCAAGAGAAAGACCTATTCATCTAAATATATTTTGGAGTTGGTTCACACCGGCTTATGTGGTCCTATGAGAACTTAGAGTTATTATGGTGATAGATATTTTATTTTATTTATTGATGACTACCCTAGGATGATGACTGTTATGTTTTTGAAAGAGAAATCTGAAGCTTTCAAGATGTTTAAATTGTATAAAGCTAAAGTGGAAAAGAGTTAAAATGTTTAAGATTAGATAGAGGTGGTGAGTTTATTTTTTATGATTTCACTAACTTTTGTAATGAGCAGTGTTTTTTCACTGAGAACAACACAATAGAATGGAATTTCTTCAAAAGGAGGAATAGATCCATAGTTGATTGTGCTAGAACACTGATGATTGAAAAGGATGTTGCACAAATGTACTGGAGAGAAGCTGTTAGTACTGTTGTATAAACATTGAACTAATTACAATTGAAGAAACATTCAAACAAGACATCTTATGAGTTATGGTATGGGTACACACCGAATGTAAGTTATTTCAGAATATTTGGAAGTAGATGTTACATTTGGAAAGATGATAGAAATGGAAATTTTGATTCAAAAGGTGATGAAGGAATATTCTTAGGATACTCTACTAAAATCAAACCATACAAATGTTTGAACAAGGTTTCTAACAAAATGATTGAAAGTGAAAATGTGAGAGTTGATGAGTTTACTGAGAAAAATGATGAAGAAAGCAAAAAGGAACGTAAAGACTACAGTAGATTCACATACATTGAGCATCCTAAATTTTTCCCAAGCCAAAGGTTGAAGTTACTAAGCAATAGGATAATGACACCTAGCATCATCCTATAGAGACCAAGAATCAGGAAGTAGCTACCAAGGAAGATATTGATCCTACACCAATTGATGAACAAAGAAGAGAATGAGTGTTAGAAAAATTTGTGAGGAGACACCATCCACATAATCATATTATTGGTGACAAGAAAGATGGCATGATGACACAAAGTAAGTTGAAAAACACCACATGTTTAGTTTGTGAATTTGAACCTAAAAATGTTAGAGATGGCCTTGAGAATGACGAATGGATTAAAGCAATGAATGAGGAAATTGAGAAAATACTAAAGAACAAAAAATGGACATTTGTACCGACACTAAATGATAAAAATGTTATTGGAACCAAATGGATATTCAGAAACAAGTTGAATGAAAATGGTGAAGCCACTAGGAATAAGGCAAGACTTGTATGCAAAGGGTATGCACAAGAACAAGGAATTGATTATGGTGAGACTTTTGCACCAGTGGAAAGACTTGAAGGAGTTAGAATATAGCTTGCATATGTTTCCTACAAAGGATTCAAAGTATATCAAATGGATGTCAAATCTGGATTTTTGAATGGGATACTAGAGGAAGAGGTTTACATTGATCAACCTGAAGGTTTTGTTGATCCAAATCAAAAAAAAATGGTATGTAAGCTGCAGAAAACATTGTATGGACTGAAACAAGCACCAAGAGCATGGTATGAAAGACTGCATTGATATCTTATTAGTATTGGATTTGTTAGAATAAGTGACAATAGCAATTTATATTTGAAAGGTGAAACTGATGACAAGATACTTATTGCTTAAATTTTTGTTGATGATATCATATTTGGAGAACATGATAATCTATGCAAATCATTTGCTGATGAAATAAGAAAGGAATTTGAAATTTCAATGTTTGGAGCGATTAAATTCTTTCTTGGTTTGAAAATTCTACAACAAAGTGAAGGGATATTCATAACACAATCAAATTATATCAAAGAAGTATTAAAGACCTTTGGAATGGAAGATTCAAAACTAGTTGGTACACCTATGGTCACGGGATGAAAATTGACAAAGGATGATCAGTCAACTAAGGTAAATCAAACAATATACAGATCAATGATTGGAAAATTGATGTATGTCGTGCATAGTAGATCGGATATTGCACATGTAGTTGTGATAGTAGCAAGATTTTATGCTAATCTTAAGGAATCACACATGACTTTTGTGTTAGGAATAATAGTCCACCAATACAACTAAGAGGGGGGGTAGATCAATTGTATGATAGATTATTAAACTTTAAACATTTAAGTAGAAGCAATATCAAATATAATGAACACAATGAATGCCAACACAATATTTGTTGTCAAGGAAACCCTGTTAAAGGTAAAACCCCAATGGGAATTAACACCCACTAATGATGTACTAAGAGTATAGTATCCTTGTTAGAAGATCTAGCCCTGTTAGGAGCTAATTAAAACATTACAATAAATAGTCCTTGTTAGAGGATAGACCCTATTAGGAGTCAAAGAAAAGGGTAGGCTCACTTCCCAAAGAAGGTTAAGTATACCTTCAGAACATACTAATCAAAACACAAGTGTATATCAGGAAATACATGATCCTTGTGAACCATCTAATAACAACTGTCTCTACTTGATCAGTTCCAATGAAGTACAAACAATCCTCTTCTCTTCATCCAGTCGGTACAAGCTCACCACTTCCACAGTCCGCTTTCATAACATATCCATATCACATACATCTTTTCAAAGAAAATGATGTAGGAGCATCTTGAGTCCTTAGCAATCCTATGTCACCAAAAACATGTTTGTGTTTTTCTGTGTTGTTTGGTTCCTTCTTTGACCGATTTGGTTCTATAGCTGCTCAGTTTCCTTTGTTAACTGGAGTTGGTCAGTTATCTCTCTGACGCTCAATTAATTCCTTGGCGCTCGGTGATGCTTGTCTGGTGCTCGATTATCCCTTCTTACTGAGTTGTTTGTTTTAGTTTCTTGTTGAGGCCAACTTGTGCAATTAATATCGGTCATGAATTTAATGTTGGTATCTATCATTAGGAAGCATGTGGACCTAGGTTTGGTCATTCCTTTTATTTATGGTGGATCTGAAGGTCAACTTGTTCGGTAGCCTCTTGTATATATTATAATCTTTGTTTGTAGTTTAGGGATAGCAATTAGGACATCAGTGGTAGAAGATAGAAGATTGGAGATAGTTTCAGATCCTTGCATGTTGGAGGACTTCTGTACTTGAATTGTAATATCTAGCCTAAACCGGGAAGACCTTATAGTCTGGCATGTATAAATCTATGGGAATGAATATATGAAAGTGATCTGCATTCTCTCTCTCACTTGTGTGTCAATGCTTATGTGTGTGATCTCTGCAAGGTGGATCTAGTTAGTGTGTACCTTTGGACCCTCTCCTCATCTCCCTTGTGTCAGGTGGTATCAGAGTGAGGTGAGATCTAGATCTAGGTTTGCAAATCTAGGTTTGAGGGTTCCTTCTTGTCAAACCCTAGTTTATTTGTTGTGGGGTAGAAAATTATGATCTAGCCTACAATTGCAGAGGGTTTCAAGATAGTTCATGGGAGGCAAGATGCGGATCTAGGATTGGCAAACATGTTGAGACAACTTGCTGCTAGATTAAAAGTTGTTGAGACAGCCTAACGAAGAGGCATACATCTTGAAGATGTCAGTGATGATAAAATTGAGGAAGAACAAGGTGAATTTCAACTTGCAATTGTGATGGACCAAGGTGAAGAAATATTGTTGAAAGATTTGACAAATTTGAAGTCTACACCACTCTTTAATCCTCCTGAGTATAGTGGAAAGCTTGATTCGGATGAATTGGTGGACTGGATCACCGAGATGGAGAAGTACTTTGAATATGAAAATGTCCCTGAAGAAAAGAAGGTGAAAATTGCAAGCACAAAGTTGAAAAGTCATGCATCCTTATGGTGGGAACATCTGCAGTTAGACATAAAGATGAAAGGAAAAGATAAAATTAAGGTATGGAATAAGATGGTAAATAAGTTGAAAGGAAATTTTTTACCTTGTGATTATCAGATTAACCTAGTTAGGTAAATACAAAGTTTGAGGTAGAAAGATAGCTTGGTAAAAGATTATACTAAGGAATTATATAGATTATATATCAGATCTAGACATGATGAAGATGATGGGGAAATAATTTCTAGGTACCTGAATGGTTTGAGGGTTTCCATCCAAGAAGAAATTAGTTTGGTTAAGTTGGAAAATATTAAAGAATCTTATTAGTTTGCCTTGAAAGTTTAGGAGAAATTGAACAAAAGACATGAGCAAAGACAAAGAGGTAGAGGTGGTGGATTCCCTAGAGGAAGAGGTAGATCTTATGGTGAAAACCATAGATCTGATCTGGAAAAGACAAATCTGGATAAAGGCAAGACTGAGTGTAAATGTGAAAGTTCATCTAGAGGAAGAGGTAGTAACTATTGAGGCAGTTATAATAGAGGTGGTTTCTGAGGAACATGTTACAATTATGGAGAAGAAGGACATATATCATTTGAATGTACACATGCAAGTAAGAAGGTTGGTAGTAGAAGAAATGCTTTGGTGCAAGTAGAGTCACCGAATGAACCTGAGAAGGAAAATAACTTGATGGTAAGGAGAGCACTATGGAGTGAAAGTAATAAGGAAGATCCGGTAAGGAAAAGTTTGTTCAAGACTAGATGTAGAGTTTCTGATGAAGTTTTGAAGGTAATCATTGATAGTGGAAGCTTAGAGAACTTGGCATTTGAGGAAATGGTTACAAAGTTTCAATTGAAAATATTGGAACACCCGAAGCCCTATCAAATTTCATGGATCAAGGATGAGCATACACTCTTGGTAAGTGAATAATGTTATGTGAATTTGAAAATTAGTAAGTACTATGATAAGGTGTTATGTGATATCATGCCTATGGATTGTTGTCATATTTTGTTGGGTAGACCTTGGCAATATGATAGACATGCTATATATGATGGAAGATTGCATAAATATACTATTTGGGCTGATGAAAGAAGACAAATCTTGTTACCTTTGATTAAAGAACCTATTAGTAGTGTTTGTACATGTGTGAAATTTTGTTTGATGGAAGGAAGAAATTTTTTTAAGGATTTGAAGAAGAATGATGTATGTTTTGCTGTGATTCCTAACAAACTGAGTAAGAAAATAGAGGATAGCATACCTAAAGAGATTGATAAGTTACTCACTGAGTATAAAGAGATCATTTCTAATAATGTACTTGATGGTTTTCCACCGAAAAGAAGTATTGATCATTTTATGGATCTTATCCCTAGAGCTAGTTTACCGAATAAGGCACCACACCTACCAAGAATCAGGAATTAAACCAACAGATTCAAGAATTGTTATAGAAAGGTTTGATCCAAGAAATTTTGAGTCCTTGTGTAGTACCTATTTTATTGGCACCTAAGAAGAATGGAGAAAGGTGAATTTTTATGGATTCCAGAGCAATCAAGAAGATAGCAGTGAAATATAGGTTTCCTATATCGAGAATGGATGACATAAAGGACAGTTTGACTAGAGCAAAGTATTTTACCAAAATTGATTTGAAAAGTGGATATCATAAGATCAAAATTAGAGAAGGTGATGAGTGGAAGACTGCTTTTAAGACAAAAGAAGGTTTGTATGAGTGATTGGTTATGCCTTTTGGTTTAACTAATGCACTGAGTACTTTTATGAGGTTGACGAATGAAGTTTTGAAGAAATTCTTAGGTAAATTTGTGCTTGTATTACCTGGATGATATTATGATATTCGATAAGACCTAAGAAGAGAATTTGTTGCATGTTAAACAAGTATTATAGAGGTTGAAAGAAGAAAAGTTGCTGATAAATCTAAAAAAGTGTTCCTTCATGAAAGAGGAGATTGTGTATTTGGGATTTGTGATTTTAGCTGATGGTTTGAAGATGGATCTTGAAAAGGTTGAAGCTATTTTGAATTGGCCTACACCTAAGAATGATAGTGAGGTAAGATCATTTCATGGTTTGGAAAGTTTTTACAGAAAGTTCATTAGAAATTTCAGTTCAATTTGTAATGCTATGACTGAGACTATGATAGGAGATAAAAGAGAATTCAAGTGAACACATGGAGCTGATAAAACTTTTGAGAATCTGAAGCAGAAGGTTGTTGAATTGCCTGTGTTACCATTGTCTGATTTCAATATGATATTTCAAGTGGAATGTGATGCAAGTGGAAGTGCAATAGGAGCTTTGTTGAGTCAAGAAGGTAAACTTGTTGCTTTCTTTAGTGAAAAGTTGAATGATGCAAGAAGAAAATATTTTGTGTATGACCAAGAATTATATGTTATTTTTCAAGCCCTGAAGAAATGGAGACATTATTTGATACCGAGTGAATTTGTGTTGTATACCGATCATAAAGCTTTACAATATTTGGGTAGTCAGAATAAGTTGAAACATAGACATATGAAATGGGTTGAGTATTTGCAGAGCTATACATTTGTGATAAAACATAAGAGTGGAGTCACTAACTGAGATGTTGATGCATTAAGTAGAAGAATATCTTTGATGACCAAGATGAGAACTGAAGTTCTTGGTTTTGATGACATGAGAGATTTGTATGAAACTGATCCTGATTTTTCTTATCCATGGAGAAAGTGCAGAGCACCTTTTCAAGATCAATCGAGTACAAAATGGAAAGACTATTTCATTCAAGAAGATATGTTATTTAAAGGTATTCAATTGTGTATACCGAGAGGATCAATGAGAACTAATTTGATAAAGGAGAAACATAGTGGTGGTTTGGCTGGACATTTTGGTGTTGACAAGACATTAAATTTTCTTAAGGAGAAATACTTTTGGCCACAGTTGCATAAGGATGTTCATAAATTTGTGAAAAGTTGTGGAATTTGTCAAGTTGCAAAAGGAGTAAGTTAAAATACTAGATTGTATACACCAATTTATATTCCTGAGAAACCTTGGATTGATATCAGTATTGATTTTGTTCTTGGCTTACCAAAGATAGTAAGATGTAATGATTCTATTTTTTTTTTGTATGGATAGATTTTCAAAGATGACACATTTTGTACCTTGTAGAAAGATATTAGATGTAGTACATATAGCAGATCTTTTCTTTAAGAAAATTATTTAGATTTCATGGATTACTTAGGAGATTCATCTCTAACCGAGATAGTAAATTTTTTGGATACTTTTGGAAGAATCTTTGGAGAAATTTTGGCACCGAGTTGAAATATAGTTCTATATTTCACCTACAAACTGATGGACAGAAAAAATTTGTGAATAGAAGATTGGGTAATCTTTTGAGATGTTTAGTTGGAGACACACTGAGTAATTGGGATTCTATGTTGGCACAAGAAGAGTTTGCATATAATAATTCAGTGAATAGGAGTATTAGAAAGTCACCTTTTGAGATTCTAAATGGCATACAACTGAGAGGTATATATGATTTGAGGGATGTTGCTAATGAAGGGAATAGAAGTGTTGGAGTAAAGTTTGCTGAGTACATGAAGATGTGAAACATAAGTTGGAGACAAATAATTATAAATACAAAGACAAAGCTGATAGATCAAGAAGACATAAGACTTTTGCAGTCAGTGATGAAGTAATGGTTCATTTGAAGAAAGGCAGATTTCCTATTGGAGCATATGGGAAGCTGAAAATGAAGAAGTTTGGTCCTTGCAAGATTTTGAGAAAATTTGATAGTGGAAATGCATATGAGATTGAGTTACCTGATGACATGGATATACCACCTATATTTAACATTGGTGATTTGTATGAATACCATGATTCAAATGAAGAAATGACATTACCAAATGATTATCCTAAGAAACAGATGGAAGAAGTTGAGCAGATTTTGGAGAAAAGAATTAACAGAAGTACAAGAGTAAAATAGTATATGGAATATTTGGTAAAATAGAAGAACAGACCGATTGAAGATAGTTCATGGATTTCACAATCTGAGTTGGATTCATCTTGGGTTGTACCCACTACATGATTCAGATAATAATTTTTCAAATAACCCCAGGTGTTTGATGCAAGAGCATCTTAGGTCCTTGGCAATCTTGTGTCACCAAAAATATGTTTGTGTTTTTCTATGTTGCTCGATTCCTACTTTGACCGAGTTGGTTTGGTAGTTGCTTAGTTTCCTTTGTTAACCAGAGTTGGTCAGTTATCTATCTGGTGCTCGGTTAATTCCCTGGCACTCGGTGATGCTTGTCTGGCACTCGAATATCCCTTCTTATTGAGTTGTTTTTTTAGTTTCCTGTTGAGGCTGACTTGTGCAATTAATATTGGTCATGGATTTAATGTTTTTATCTATCATTGGGAAGTTTATGGACCTAGATCTAGTTGTTCCTTTTGTTGATGGTGGATCTGAAGGCCAACTTGTTCGGTAGCCTCTTGTATATATTGTAATATTTTTTTATAGTTTAGGGACAACAGTTATGATATCAGTGGTAGAAGATAGAATATTGGAGATAGTTTTAGATCCTCGTTGGAGGACTTCTGTACTTGAATTTTAATATCTAGCCTTAACCGGGAAGGCTTTACATCCTGGTATGTATAAATCTATAGGAATGAATATATGAAAGTGATCTAAATTCTCTCTCTCACTTGTGTTTTGTTGCTTCTGTGTGTGATCTCTACAAGGTGGATCTAGTTAGGGTGTATCTTTGGCCCCCCTCCCCATCTACCCTTGCATCAGAAAAGATATTACATATATACCCTATTACATTTTACATGATTAGGTCAACTAGTTGGGCTTTCCTAATATACAAATGATTGCATAACCCCTTGCTAAGATACACATGGTATCTAAAACAAGTATACAATAATTAAATTACAACAATTAAGGACCAACATCCTTAATTCATGCTTTCCATCCATAATACACACTACATATCTAAAGTCAGCTTCCAAATATGTCATCTCTAGAACACATGCCACAACTGACATCATCCTTCTTTTCATGACTTGCATAGACCAATGAGCATTCTTTAGTACACTAACTATCATCCCTTAAGCTTGCATACACTAAATCTACACCATCCGTAAGATATACCCAAAACAAAGAGACTTACTCTATCAAATTTCACTATCACAGTCTAGTAACCAATCTTCACCAAAACATCTGTAACTTATCCAATACACAACATTACATCATTTGATCTTAGATATAAGATCACAACATCTTCCTATACTCTCATCTGACTTTGCATGTTCTGAAACATTCATACAGTATTCGTACACTGTAATAACTAGTCTATTTTCTGTATACAAACCTATGTTGACATCAATGACAAAACATAAATGACAACATTATGAATGCCAATTCTAACACCAAAATAATGTAGTGATTAAACATATTAAATGCATCAGCAATATCCAACAATATCCCCCTTTGGCATTGATGTCAACATATGGGAAAATCCATCAACCGAAAGTTTTGTAACCAATCAGTACTCGCATAGTATAAATTCTCTCAGTATCTCTCCCTATTCAGTCATAGTATCTCTCCATAGAATCTCCCCCTATAGTAGGGATTTTATCATAGCATCTCTCCCCCTTTGACAAAAAAGGAAAAGGGTTCCATAAGTCATCAATTGTTCTTCTTCTTTATCTTCATCAACCAGGTGCTAAATCACCCAAATGTATTATGTAAGCTTCCATAAGATCACTTCCCCTAAGGAGTAGATCCATACATCAAGTCCAGATTATGATAGAGCTTTGAAGACCTTCTGACTGATGTATCCCTGCATCATTTAATTCTCATAAGGAGGGGCCTATACCCAAAGCATACCTCTGAGATAATCAAAGGCATATTTTGGAAATGGCTTTGTGAAGATGTTTGTTCTTTTGTGCTAATGTATTCCAACATTATTTCTTTCTCTGCCACCTTGTCTCTCAAAAATTTATTCTTGATAGAAATATGCTTAGTTTTAGAATGCATCACCGGGTTCTTTGACATATTCACTATATTGGTGTTATCACAATGGATAACCATAGGTTCAACAAAATTTATTCCAATATCTTTCAGTATTTGTTTCATCCAAACAATTTTAGTGTAGTTAATAGCAGCAACAACATACTCTTATTCAGGAGTAGATTGAGCTATACAATCTTGCTTTTTACTTAACCATGAAACTGACTTTTTCCCAAGGAAAAATGCACCTCTACTAGTACTATACATATCATCAATATTGCCTGCCCATTCAGCATTAGTATAAGCATGAAGTTCAAAGTCATCATTTCTACCATACCATAAGCCATATTCTATTTTTCCTTTTAGATATCTAAATATCATTTTCACAGCAGCTAGGTGTGTCTCTTTAGGTTCTGCCTAATATCTAGCCACAATTCCAACAACATTAGCAATATCTGGTTTGGTGTGAGTCATATATTGTAATCCACCAACCATTGATATGTACTTGGTCTGAAAAAAAATCTTTGTCTCATAATTATTTGATAGTTTATGACCAGTCACCATGGGTGTACCAACTAGTTTACAGTCTACCATTCCAAACTTTTTCAACATTTCTTTAAGATACTTGATCTGAGAAAGAAAAATACCATTCTTATTCTAAATTATTTGTAGTCCTAGAAAGAATTTAATTTCACCTATCATGGACATCTCAAATTCATTTTCCATCTCTTTAGAGAATTTCTTACACATATCATCATTGCCTCCAAAAATAATATCATCAAAAAAAACTTCTATTATGAAAACTTCATCTTCACTAGTTCTCAAATATAAGTTACTATCAACATTACCTTTCTTAAACCTAAGGTGAAGTAAGTATTTGTCTAACCTTACATACCAAGCCCTTGGAGCTTGCTTCAGTCCATACAGTTCCTTTTTTCAACTTGCATACCATATCTTCATCTTCAAATAGAGGAAATCCATCAGGTTGTTCTATGTATACCTCCTCTTCAAAATCCCCATTAAGAAATGAAAATTTCACATCCATCTGATATACCTTGAAGTCTTTATGTGAAACATAAGCCAAGAATAATCTCATAGCTTGTATCCTAGCAACAAGAGAAAATTTCTCTTCAAAATATATGCCTTCTCATTGTGAATAACCTTTACATACCAATCTTGCCTTGTGTTGTGGTTCCACAACCATGCTCCCCTTTTAAACTGCATGGCTTTAGGGGCCCCCTTTGTTCTGGCTTGCTTTGTTTTTTTCCTCTGCTTGTCTATCTTGTTGTTTGTCTTTAGGTCTAGTTGTTTTCTTTGGTCTTGTTTTTGTTTCACACTTTTAGAGTCCCCAAAGTGTGAAAGGCCTAAAAATCTAGTAAACCTTAAGCATATTTGATTCCAGGGGTTTGAGACTTTTGGAGGTCTAGACACCGAAAGGTCTGATTCTCCAAAGAGAATCAGTCTTTTGGCACTTTGGGCTTTTGGAGGTCGAGAACCCCCAAAAGCCTGAAAGGCCAATTGGTGGAGGTGGCTGACATCACCCCTGCCAGTTGACTATATTAGGTGGTGAGCCACTCTTTGTCTTCACTTGTTCTCTACTCGTGATCTCGATTTTTAGAGTTTTTAGGCACACTTTTCTTCCACAATTTTCTCTGCTCCTCGGTTGCTTGTGTCTGCTTCTTGGATTTTTGTCTCGAGGCTTGTTTGAGGTTGGTGTCTTCATCCTCCCTCTGTCTTTTCTTGTTGGTCTCTGGTTTTGTTTCCCATTTTTTATTTCTTACTTGGCATTTGCTAGGGTTTGTACATTTTGGTCAGTCTTGTCCTACTCGGGGGTTGCAGGGTTGTCCCTTTAGACCCCTTAGCCTCAGGTTCATGGTTAGACTCATTGCAAGCTCATTTGTGAGCTTGAAACCCTTAATCCTTATTTTCCTTTTTTTGGCCATAAAACTTTTGGACTTTAGCAGTCCAAAAATCAGAGAGGATCTGTCTTCAAGGAAATCAGTTAAGTCTTTTTTTTCTGGCATTTCAATGGTTCTGTAAACCAAAGATTTTGTTGGAAAAATAGTTAGCACTCCCCTCAGGATTTGTGACATGGTTTAACAGCCTCCTATGTGCTATAAGTCTAGTGGTTGTATCAAGCATTAACAGGTCAATCTTTTGGTGCAACGACAACCACTACTTGTAACAAATGGTATCAGAGCTTGGTCAAAGGTTCGAATCCCCTCGGGTAACGCTGAGGGGGAGATTGTTGGAAAACTAGTTAGTGCTCCCCTCAGGATTCATGACATGGTTTAATAGCCTCCTATGTGCTATAATTCTGGTGGTTGTATCGAGCATTACTAGGTCGATCTTTTGGTGCAACGACAACCACTACTTGTAACAGATTTGACATGCTCGAATCGCTGAAACCTAGGCTTTCGCACCTCTGAAGCGTCGAGCCCAAAACTTTGGTGGATCTCCTTCTTTTGGCATTTTGGCCTATTTTTTCTTTCGAAGGTCATGTACCCCCAAAGGTCCAAAAAGCCAAAATTTATTTCTAGGCACTTTTAACTTGGGTTATTTGGTTGTTTCTATCTTTTCTTATCAGAGTTTCTTGCATAATTTGTTAGCTTGATAATCTATGATTTGTGTCCCCTAGCTCTTTAAAGAAATGGTAGAGAAGGTCAACTCACTGGCTATGAGGTACTAATTCAAAGGATCTCACACACCCTCCAAAGTGGGAAATTTGCATGATGAGATCATGGATATTGACATCGGGAATGTCAGTTGGAATGACTACCTAGTCAAATGTGCACAACTAGTAGAGAGGTCTGAGGACTGCACTTCATTAGTGTATTTTTCTCTAGTAAACATAGTATCACACCTGGTATCCATCTTGTCATCATATTTGATCACCACTTTGGCAAGTCACTATATACCAAATGAAAGAATGGTTAAGAACAACACGGGTGAAGTAGTTTTGGATCTCTGGCCAGACAACATTGAAGATGTCATCCACCTACCCAAGGGGGTAGATAATTGTTTTAGCTTCTCCATTAGCAAAGGAATGGACTTTTATAACAAACCCATTTCATTGGCCCATGAGATTGTGAATAGGGAATATCTTATACAACCCCTACCCAGGAATAAATTGGAAAAGATAGACATGAGGAGAAGGTATATGCATGAAGACATCCAAGAAACCATCACCATGATTAGTCAAGTGTATGGACTACCAAAGTACATCCAATTGGAACCATGGATGATTTTCTCATTGAGAAGATAAAGGAGTGACAAGCGAGGTTTGACTGGGCTACTATTCTCAGTGATAACCTAGACCAATAGTTGACTACAATAAAGAATGACCCTCACTTCTATATGACATCTTATGTTGTGTACTTATTGGTTGCAAGGGCAGTATACCTAGGATTTGTCAAGGTTGGATCCATGGGCAATCAAGATGTGTGGCCATTCATAGTGTACCCACAACTAGTTTGAAAGGAACACTATGCAATGGATAGTCTGGAATTCTACATCGTCAATGATGCTTTTGTGTTTTCCATCATACGCTCTATTGAAGGAGACTATGTCAAAGAATCTCCATAGAAGTTGTTGCTAAGGTGAAGGACCTTGGGGCATTCTATATTTAGTTCAAGACCTTTACATACATCTGGGTGGCAGGGAGCACCTTGGCTCCTAAGAAGTTGCCAAGATATCCATCATATAGAATAATCTTGATGGAGATGGCTCGACAATTGTTAGATGCCCATGAACATATCTTGCATAAGAAAAAGCATTTTTGGGACTTCCCAATGTCCATACGTCCCCATTTTTAACAAGATATGAAGATATGTAAGTCACTAACCTTCGAATAGGATGAGCATCCTCTACAAAACTACAATCTCATAAGGACCAGGTTCGATCCTATTGGTATGTATAGCCACATAATTGGGAGACACTATGTACATGAGCCTCACATTGAGGATCATTGGATAAATTTCCTAGATGATTATGAAGTCAAGAGCTGTAATTACTTTTGGATGAGTTTGGAGCTAGCGTAGACCGCCCTATTGATATAGGTGTCACAGAAGGTGAAAGAAGTTGATTCTGAGGATGTTTTGGATCTTATCTACAATGTGGATAAGGTATACACCAGAGCCATCTTAAATGCAAAGGTGGATAGGGATGAAAATGATGACATCAATTTCAAAGCAAGACATGTCATCAAAGAGACTAAGGCATGGATCGCCCCTCCAAGGAAAAGAAGAAGAAAGGGGAGAAGGTGTTGATGCCACAATTTAAAGAGGCTATGCCACAGAAGCCAAAAATAGTGTATAGACATGAGAGCCCTACGGTATATGGCTCTGCTACCCATTCAAAGAAGCCCAAAACTAGAATTATTGGAAGAACAACACCTTTAGATGCTCCTTCTTCTAGTGGTCCTAAACCTCTGAGTGCACCAAAGAAGGAACCTAAATTCAAGGTAACTAGACCTAGGTCGGTCGAGATAATAAAAGGGCATGTATAGAAGAGGAAGAAAGACTCAACACCTACTCAGATGCAAACTCTCTTAGAGGAAGGTGAAGATGAGGAGGATCAAGTTCTCCTTAGCAAAAGAACCCGGTCTGTAGGATTCTTGAAAAGAAAGAGAGTACGGGATGTAGATCAATAAGGAGACGTCAAAGGAGGATCCTAAGGAGACCTAATAAATCTGGATGCTTTGGGTGATGATGAATTTTACATCTCTAATTTCAAAGGACTTCATAGTTTCCAAGAATCTAAGCAACAGGCTCCAACTACATGATAGTCCATTTCCTTTGATTCCCTCCCTACACAGTTCACTAGTCCTCTTGACAATGTGGGAGAGGAAATTCCATGAAACTCTCAAAAATTAGTTGAGGAGGTTGTAGATGAAATTTAGGAGGCTCTAGAGTTGGGAAGAGATTATTCTATAGGTATCACCTCTAAGGAGGATATTACAACACAAATCCCCTAGGCTTCACATTCCGTTCCAACTCCACCTCCACCGGTGCACAAAACTCCTCCTCTTCCATGTCCAACACCACCTAAAAGTCCACTTTCACCTCCATTTCAAACTACACCATTACCACCCCAAAATTTGCATGTTCATGTTCCCATGCTGACTCTGCCTCCTCCACCAATGCCTTCACCCACTCCCCCTGTTTCTCCTACTCCTCCCATCCAAAACCCTCCTTCCCAAGCTACTATTCCACCACTTGTCCACACTAAAACATTAGCATAAGAGTCTCAAGAGAGAGAAAAGGAAACTGAGGCAATTGGTGTGGTTTTGTTAGAAGAACAGAGTGGATTAGAGAAATAGGTTGGAGAGGAAGAGCAGATGAATGTAGAAGAGGAGAAGAACATGGGGGAAGAACAAGAAATAGAAGAGGGAGAGGAGGAGAGTCATGAGGAGATGGAGATAGAACATTGGGCTAGTACCTCAAGTTTGGCTACACCATATGAGCCAATTAATGCCTTTTCAAAGCCCACTTGGTTCACCAAGGAGATTCAACCAAGGGTAAGAGTATACACAAATGATGATGATACTGACATGTTAGCACTGGGATGAGCATTCCACTGAATAGGATCAAGTGCCCATGAAAGGACCCTTTCATATGTAATGCAAGATGAAGTGGTCAGGTGGAAGGCTTAGGTGGTTGTCCCTACAATGAGTATCAGTATGGCTGAAGTCACTCTAGATGATTATGTGTTGGAAGAGGTAGACCTATGAGAGGTGACTAGAGAGGAAAGTAAGACTCTAGCTACACTAGGACTAAAGCATTCTTTAGGCTTCGTGGACAAGGATGAAGATAAGATCAAGGCATTAATGGAATAGAATAAAGAAATGAAGAAATTCATTCTTAAAACAATGGGTCCCACTGACCCTGATAACCCTGAGGCCTCATTATAGGCTATTTTGGAGAGGTAGGGTGATATAGAAGCCCCAATGGATGTCCCACATTCTTTCATTTGTGCATGTATAGATTGAAAGGAATATTTTGAAGAGTTTTTTATGGTGGCTCTCAATAATATATTGAGGCCCTTTAGAGGTATTCTTTAGGGAATTACATTTTTGGTTGAAATTATGAGTGAGGAGAATGGTCTGGAGGAGAAAATCCTGAAGTGGCAAAAGGCACTGGAGGATCTCGTAGTAATAAGGAAGCAGTGCTTCCATTTTTTGATCAAGGTGTATGAAGGGTCAAAACTAGATAATTTTGACGTATGGATCCAAGATATTACTGGTGCTTTGACCATTTTTGAAAAGGTGTTAAAGAGAATGAATAAAAAGAGGGATAAAGGTCTACTTTTTGTGGGGGAAATGCATAATTTTTTTAAAGGGTTGGACCTAGATTTATATGAAGAAGATGAGGAGAAAAAAATTCATCATGTAAATATCATCGTAAATCAGTATCTAGATATCTTTGGAGGAGTCAGTACAAAAGAAGACCTCCAGCAGATGTTTTATAAGAGGGAGGAAATTCAAGAGATGCTATCATGGGAGGAGGAAATAAAGAGGTTTGCAGTGGAATTACTCACCTTCTAGGAGAAACAACAAGAACTCCTTAATGGGGTCAAAATGGCTGACTTCGAGGAAGTGTAAGAGATTGTGGATAGGTTCTGCAAAGCTCACCTAGAAGTCTTCCCAAGTCAGTAGACACCCAGTTTTGACTTAGCCAAATTTTGTATAGAGGAAAAAACATTTTTCACACTAAGACATTTTTGAAGACCTGGATTTTTGGCATTTCGGCCCTAGAGGATTTTCAGCCTCTGAAAGTCTGAAAGTTGAGAAAGGGTCACTTCCACACTTAGTCAATTCTGAAGCTTCATTTTTTGGGGGAACTGTCAGGATCTACAATTTTTGGGCATGACCGCCATTTAACTTTAGTCTTCTCCAAGTTGTTTTTTTAGTTAGAGAGATCATGTCAAGAGGGTCATTTCTACATGATTTGAGGGCCTCTTCTAGTTGAGTCGACGTAGGAGATCCATAATGGAGAATAAAGGGCTGGATCACAAAGTTTCATGAAGAACATGCATGAGTTCCAGTTTCATTCTTGAATTATTTTATGCATGATCTACTCTAGATTTGTAATGCACGAGATTTAATTTCATGCTAGGGTAGTTTAAACTTGTTCTAGGCTTATTTTCTTTCATGTTATCTCTAGTTTAGATTTATTTTCAAGTTTCCATGTAGCTAAAACCCTAGTTGCAAAATTGAGAGCATTGCTCTATAAATTGTATGAACTCAATGTAATTAAGGTTAGATTTTTATCATAATACAATACATACAATTGGTTCTTAAATCATGGTGTGATTATTCTACTATCTTCATGAAATTTATGAATGTGTGAATTGCTCATTTTTTTATTTAAAAGAACTAGTTGATTGTATGGTGATTTAGATCTGTGATTCTTTTAGTTCGATGTTTACCTCTATCGCATTGCTTTGTTGTGAAAAATTATTGAGAAGATCTCTCTTCTTTTTTAGTGCTTTGAAGATAAACTTATCTCATGTGTGCACACATCCATGGTGGCTTCATGATCTGATTTGTTTTGACTTATTATACATCTACATTTGTTTCCATTGATGATTGCATCTACCTAGCTGAGATTGTGATTTATTCAGATCTCTATTTTGTGGGTTTCCTCATCTTCTTGGTATTTTAATTCATGAAGCAGTGTGATATTGGTTTATGTCCATTAGTTTTTTTCAAAAAATTTCCTTCAAATTCTCATCACCTTGTCTCTTACCTTCCTCGCATATCAATTATGATAGATTAATTAGATTAACATTGTTTGCATTTAAAAGATCTAAAAATCCCAAAAAGAAAGTATTATTGTTTTTAAAGTTTTTTTTGCAGCATTTTTCAAGATACAAACCAGCAAAGGCCTCCTCATGACATATTCGCATTTATCTTCAGTTGAGCTATCCAAGTGGTTGAGACCCAACCTAGAAGGAACCTTGAGATTGACTAATATCATTCTTCCAAGAGGGGAATTTTCTCATGTAAATTCCTAGCCATTGTCTTGTGTACAAATGATGCTCAATAGAAGTGGTGCTAGAAGGAGCGCCCTCAAAAGGGAGACCTTGAAATATTGGATCTTTCTCTCCCAAAAGGTTTGAAAGAGTCCTAAGATCCTCACCGAACAAAGGGGAATTATTAGAACTTAGAGAAGTTCACAGACCTCATAGTAGCAAAGAAAAATAAGGAGGGAATGTTTCATATTAGCCTAATCTTCCTCCATTTGCGCACATTGTTTCCCTACCTGTTGTTGCTCCACAACTAGCTCCAATGGTCTTCTTCACAAATGCACAAAGTTCTCCATTGGCTCTACAAGGATAGCTCCATGAGCTGCCCAAAAACCCTAAGAAATTATGTCCACGCTTCATCTATGAGGAATCCAAGACACTGGAAGAGCACATCCATCCCTTCAAAGAATTATGTAACTGCAAGGAGATTGCACATCAGGATGTTGGGTGTCACCTTTTCCCCTACACATTGGGGGAGTTTGTGTATAATTGGTACTTGAACTTTTTGTGGGCATCCATTTCAACATGGGGAGAATTTGAAATTAAATTCCTCAATCAATTCAAGCTATACATGGATTTGGCTAATCTTCACCACCAGTTCATCTCGGTGAGAAAAGACCAAAATGAACCAATTGGCATGTTCAATCACAATTTTTATAAGATGTACCAAAAGCTAGAGGCTCCTTATACCGTACTAGTTTGGGCTGTTATACAAGTTTACCTATGTGCCTTGCATCCATTAACATCCATATTCTTGAAGAGGTTTCCCCTAGGAGACATAGACAGTATGGAGAAAGTATTTAAAAAAGCTATCACATTTACCCAACAAATAGATCCATAGGTAAGTGGAAACTATGGTGTTTCACTAGCATTAGGGAATGCTACCATGGTTGGTCCATTCGCAGCAAATAATTAGCTCCCGATGCAACACACCCCAAGATTCAATCCGGTGTCAGCCCCATACACTGCTTCCCCACCACTCACCATCACATACCTAGGATATGATGCACATAAGGCAGCCCTATGTGAACAAAAGTTTGTTGTCCCAAATGAGCCAGACCATGCTTTAGTGAATGAGTTGGATGCCATGAAAAAGACTTTGTCCGAATTAACAGGTGAGATCACCAGTATGAAGCTTAATCCACCTCAGAACCAGGGAAACTACCAATGACCAGCTACTACCCCAAACACCTATTCTCAGAATCAAAATCGTAATTATGGTAGTTACAATAATAGAAATAACAATAAAAGTGGAGTTTATTGGAATGTTTCTCAAGATAAACATTTTGGTAAAAAAATGAACAAATAGAATGTGGAACACATGCACCAATAATGGTAGCATACCCTATGACAATGCCAATACCTTCAACTCATCTGAGGTCAATTTCACTCAAGCTCCCAACATGCACCAATTAGATAATGAGTACAGGGGAGAGTTCGACAATTAATAGAGCTAGGATCCTGATAACTCCATAATTTGTCTTCCCTTTCAATCAGCAAAGTCAGCTTGAGTACTCTAAGATCCATGCTTTTCAGAACAATAATAGGAACAACTATAATCTGAGGAGTAGAAGAGAACCTCTAACTAATGGTATTCCCCAAAGAATGCAGCCCACTCCACTTTACCTATAGGCTAACAATAATCCTACACCTCCTAGAGGTCCCAGTGCCACTATTACCCCGGTGATGCAACACTAGCCCACCATGCTGAAGAATCCATCTTAGGCCATCAAAAATTATAGCACACTGGAGTAACTAAATAGAGTTAAAGCCAATATGTCAATGTACAATGTGTTGCAAAGTTGTCCTTCACAAAGAGAAGCCCTCCTAAAATCACTGGATCATTCCAAATCAGTTTTGTCCAGTAGTAATGCTAGAAATTTATCCAATGTAAATGTGGCCGAGGAAATGCCAACCATGTTCAAAGATAGGGTAGAAGTACCCCCATTCTTGCTCAACCTTAAGATTTTTGGAAAGAACCTACACAACTACTTGATTAACTTAGGGGCTTCCTATAATGTCATGCCATTATCTATATGTCGTAAGCTAGGGATGAACCCTCAACCAACCAATAGGGTTGTGATCCAACTAGACAAAATAGAGGTCAAATTCATTAGGGTCTTGAAGGATACATGCATATAGTTGACCACTAACCCTAGGATCTAGGATTGCATCAACATACATGTGGTGGACAACCCAGAAACATGTGAAATGTTACTCAGCAGGGAATGGACCTAGTTCTTGAGGGGTTGGTTCTCTACAGATTTCACTCAACTTTGGCTACCATGGAAAGGAATCAATAACCAATTAAAGATTAATGTTGAACCCAAACTCAAGTAGATGATAACTAAATACAATTCTCCAAATGAAGTCTTGTTCTTACAAGTTGATCTGGGGGTGTATCGATTTTATAGGGTTCTAACATTTCACATCAAAGAAGAAGAAAATTCAAACGATAACCCTGTACAAGGTTTGGTGCATACTCAAATTCTTGAGAAGATCCTCATAGATTTTGTAGGAAGTATGATGAAAAACATGAAACATCTCGGTCAAGATACTAACCCAAACATATTAATGTTGCCAGGATATTGTCACCTACAACAAATAAATCATTCAGAGTTTGAATGACAAGATTGCTAGGATACTATAATTTAAGTAATGGACCAAATTTCTTACATGCCTAAGCTTACGAAAGAGACAACAACACATTCATGTGATTGCAAACCTCCCCTTGGTGACAAACCTCAAGTCCCTACAACTGAATTCCCTATACAAGAGGAATGGAGTTCTTTCGATGATGGCTGTCTGCCCCTATGTCATGAAGTCTAGCATGATGCAAAAGAAAAACAAAAGATGAAATGGGTCCCCCTCTCCAAAAGGGAACACTCAAATGAATAGAAATTGGAGATCCCAAGCATAGAGAGCCTATCGCCACCCAAAATTCCCATTGAACCCCAATTCAATGCACATCTACCTAAGGTTGCGTCAGAATCCCAAGCTAAATCATCTTTCCATAAGAATCACCCTGTGTGGAAACTTCAGTTTGATGGCTCCAAATGTAAACAAGGAGAAGGGGCTAGGATCAAATTTTTCAATCCCCATGGGGGGTCATACTACATTGTGTATAGGTTAAAATTATATTCCACCAACAATGTTGCTAAGTATGAGGCTCTAGTTCAGCGTCTCCTCATGGCACATGAAAAGAAGGTGAAAGATTTAGTTGTAGAGGGAGACTCACAGTTAATAGTTAGATAGATCCAGAGCTAGTATTCATGCATTGATAAGTGGTTGGAATCTTATTGTAACCATGTCTGGGACTTAATCAAATATTTTGAAGGTTTTAATATCCGAAGTGTCCCAAGGAGAAGGAATATTTTTGTTGATGCTTTGGTAGTGTCGGCAAGTTCCTTACAACCATTGGAAAAATTCAAACTAAAGAAATTCTCCATTGAGCTAGTGGCTATGCCACCCATCCTAGATAATATCACAAAATTCCAGGTATTCTAGGATGACCAACAGATACTAAAGTTCATCATGAATGCCAAAATCTTTGAAAGACAAAACATTGATGAAAAAGAAGATGAAATGGAAGAATCAAATGACCTAGGGATATTAAACTTGAAGACTAACTCCATCCCAAAAGGAATGTAGCCTTGGAAAGGATTTTCAACAAGGAAGAACATGCTCATGAAAGAGAGAAGATGCCAGTGGTAGGAGGTGATGATTGTGAGCTCTACAATCTGGGTACACAGCTTGAACCTAGGGAAGTTCATATTGGAAAAGTTGGCACAGATGAAGAAAAAAGAAGAATGGTACAACTACTCATGGAGTACAAAGATGTCATAGCTTGGAGCTATGAAGACTTGAAAACCTATGATCCTACCATTATTGTACATAACATCCCTTTGAACCTAGATGCTAAACCTTTTCACCAAAGATAGAGGCCAGTGAACCCTATGATCAAACTAGTGATCCAAAAGGAGGTACAAAAGTTGCTCGATGCCAAGATTATTTTCCCTATCTGACAAAAAACATGGGTAGAAAACCTTGTCCCAGTGAGGAAGAAAAGTGGAGGTTTAGCTCTGTGTAGATTTCAAAAATTTTAACAAGTCTTCTCAAAAAGATAACTACCCATTTTCATCCCTCAATGAAGTGTTGCAAGTGTTCAATGGCTCCTAGATGATGTCTTTCCTTGATGGTTACTCTGGGTACAACCAAGTCATGGTAAAAGAAGAAGATTGCTTGAAGATAGCTTTCACAACAAAGTGGGAGAGATTTTCTTATCGTCTTATGTGATTTGGTTTGATCAACATAGGACCCACTTTCCAATGAGCCATGGATGAGGCATTTAAAGGCCTGGTCAAAAAATATATTGTTATTTATATGGATGATCTCACGGTATTCTCTAGAAATTGTGTGGACCACATTGAAGATCTGCGCAAGGTATTGAAAAGGTCTCGACACTATGGAATCTCACTAAATCCTAAGAAGTGTGTCTTCGGGGTGACCCAAGGAAAACTCATCGGGCACATCATATCTAAAACAAGCATTTCAATCAACCTTGAAAGAGTTGAAGCTATTCTTAAATTGGTTCCCCCAAATAGCCGAAAAGAGCTGAAATCTTTCTTTGAGAAGATCAACTTCATCAAAAATTTTATTAGTGGGTTTGCAGAGATAGTACATCCATTGAATGACATGCTAAAAAAGGATGCTAAGATTGAGTGGAGCACTCTAGGTAAAGAATCCTTTGAAGAGATTAAGATGTCCATTGCTACCGCTCCAGTTCTGGTCAACCCCGATTACCTTTTTCCATTCAAGGTCTACTCTTTCACATTAGAACATTGATGTACAGGAATTCTCACCCAAAAGAAAGAAGGGGAGGATGAGAGACAAATAGCTTTCATGAGTTGTCCTCTAAAAAATGCTGAACTTAAGCACCCAAATCTTGAAAAACAATCTTTTTCATTGGTAAAAGTTGTCAAGAAGTTCAGACACTACATCCTTAGGAGTAAGGTCATTGCTATTATTCTTGATCCTATGGTCAAATCCTTGTTGATGCAAAATGAGCTGGGAGAATGAAGGGGGAAGTGGATGCCTATACTCCAAGAATTCGACATCAAAATCCAACCAATAAATTTAGTGAGAGGTCAAGGCCTCACCAAGATGATGGCATAAATAGAGCAAGGTTTAGTGTGCCAAGTGTACACAAATGAAGGAGTGATCACTGATGTCTGGTATCAATATACTCTATTATTTGCTTCAAAACCATTGCTCAAAGGGATTGAATGGCTCATAGAGGAGAGCTCTAAAGAATAAAAGTGGATCCTATATGCTAAAAAATGGAAAGATGTACAAGCACAATTACAATGGCCTTTACATGCATTGTTTAGATTGAACAGAAGCAAAGTAGGTTCTCACAAAGTTTCTTGACAAGTATGGCACTGGACATGGGTCGGCTGAAGTCACAGCCCATCAAATATTGAGATCTGTCTATTATTGGCCAACCTTGTTCAAAGACACTCATAAACACATGCATTCATGTCATGTTTGTCAAACCAGTGTCATACACGAGAGACATCTGGCAATACCCCTACAACCAGTTTATGAGGTACATCCATTCATCCAATGGGGGATAGATTTCATGGGAATGATGAACCCTCCATCTTTTGTAGGACATAGGTACATATTGACCACAACCAATTACTAGATGCAATGGATGAAGGTACAAGTTCTAAGAAATTATACTACGGAGGTGGTAACCAAGTTCCTAGAAGAATTCATCATCACAAGATTTGGTATGCCTTTCTTTCTAGCATGTGATAACTCTCCCTATTTCTCATCTACATCTACCATTCAATGGGCCTTCGAGCATTAGGTAATCCTCAAATTCTCATCCAATTATTATCCACAAGGGAATGGGGTTTTCGAATAAATAAATAAGAACTTAACAACTATAATCAAACATCTCTTGGATGATAACCCTTAGGATTGGCACACTCAATTGAATTACACCATGTGGACTGGCCATGTAAGATTAAAAAATGTCTTAGGGACTTCCCCCTACCAATTGGTCTATGGTCAGCAACCCATTTTTCTGATGAACCTGAAAATACCAATTCTAAGATTCATGGATCAATACGTCAAAGGTGAGGATTGGGTGTAGATTCACCTCATGAACTTATTGGATCTAGAAGAAAAGAGAACCATGGCTTTGGAGTATGTGGCCAAACATCAAGCTATCATCAAGTGTTGGTTTGAAAAAAGAGCAACAATAAAGGCCTTTAGGATTTCTGATCTAGTTTTGATGTGGGATAAAGAAAAATAAAAACTAGGAAGCCACACTAAATTTCAACGTTTGTGGATAGGCCCTTTCCAAATTGTAGAAATTCTAGGAGAGAATACTTTTAGAATTAGTTCTCTTGATGGAGAATTGGTCCCATTACCCGTTAAAGGCCAATTTCTCAAGCACTACTTTGGGTCTTGATGGACCTTTGATCTTTCTTGTATAGTCTTTTAGTTTAGAGTCTCTTCTTTTGTCTTCTTTTTTTGAGTCTTGTCTTTTGTGTCTTTTCTTTGGGTCTTTTGGTTTATATCTTCTTGAGGGGTAGGTGTTTCTTGAGCTTAATGGTTTCAATCAGGTAGTCTAGGAAAGAGATAAGGGTCTTCCTTTGTCAAACTATTTGATGTAGTTTTGTCTTGTAGCAAGCCAGATACAAAGGTTAGAAGTGAGGTGTTTTCCTCTCAGACTTCTTGAAAGTATTCATCATAATGAATGATCCTCAACACTAATTTACATTTAAAAGTGATCCTGGACTAGGAGCCTCTCGGATAGGATTCCAGTCAGAGTCAAGTAATGCCCATAGTCATGGAGAAGGTCAAAAGTTAGAAACCCTATCCCAACTGGAACACAGACTAAAAGAAAAGAGAAAGAAAGAAAAAAAGGAGGAACACGTAAAGACAAGGTCAATAAAGAAGAAAGCTCAAAAAAAAATTGGGGTAGCACAGTCTAAGCGCTACCCCAGTTTCAAAAAAAAATGAGAGAAAAAAGAGACATCCGATAAGAGCAGAAAGGAATACCAGAAGTACCAAAATTTGAACAAAAGAAGAAAAAAATTATCCAGGAACACAATGGTGCAAGTAACTCAGTTTCAATCTGACACATGTTGAGTCTAAGAGCCCTCCAAATAAGTTTAAAACTTTGAACAAAGCTCATCTACAGGAGCGGAAGGGTGATATTAGCAACCACTACCAAGGCTATAAATGCCTGCCTAGAAGTAGAGAAAGGTTAAATTGACTCTTGGTCAAATTTAGATTGGTGGATAGTGATCTAATGATGATTGGTTGATAATCAAGAGAGGCTTACGACAAGGAATTCCTAGAAAAATTGAACACACATAAACATACTAGATGCGGATGTAATGATTTTCTCGATCTTGATGATGATAGGATATTCACTCTAGCTGAAGGCCCTATATTTGGCTCACCATGAGATGGGATTATTTCAAGATGGATTAGCTTTAGGATACTTAGGTTATTTCCCTTTCTTTTTTGGGGGCTATTTGTTGTGGTTCCAAAAACCACGCTCCCCTTTTAAGCTGCCTAGCTTTAGGGCCCCCCTCCTTCTGGCTTGCTTTGGTTTTTTCCTCTACTTGTCTGTCTTGTTGTTTGTCTTTAGGTCTAGTTGTTTTCTTTGGTCTTGTTTGTGTTTTGCACTTTTGAAGTCCCCAAAGTGAGAAAGGCCTGAAAATGTAGTAAACCTTAAGCATATTTGATTACAGGGGTTTTGGACTTTCGGAGGTCCAGACACCGAAAGGTCTAATTCTCTGAAGAGAATTGGCCTTTCGGTGCTTCAAGATTTCAGAGGTTGGGAATCCTAGAAAGGCTTAAAGGCCAATCGGTGGAGATGGCTAACATCACCCCAATCAGTTGCCTATATAAGGTAGTGAGCCACTTTTTCTCTACACTTGTTCTCTACTCATGATCTCAGTTTTGGGAGTTTTTAGGCATGCTTTTCTTCCTCATTTTTCTCTGCTCCTTAGCTGCTTGTGTCTACTTCTTAGATTTTCATCTCACGGCTTATTTGAGGTTTGTGTCTTTGTCCTCCCTCTATCTTTTATTGTTGGTCTCCAATTTTGTTTCCCATTTCTACTTTCTTAGTTGGTGTTTGCTAGGGTTTGTAGGTTTTGATCGGTCTTGTCCTACTTTGAGGTCGCAGGGTTGTCCCTCTAGACCCCTTAGCCTTGGGTTTGTGGTCAAACTCATTGTGAGCTCTTTTTCGAGCTTGAAACCCTTAACCCTCATTTTCCTTTTTTCGGCCATAAAAATTTTAGACTTTCACAGTCCAAAAATTGGAGAGGATATGCCTTTAAGGAAATCAACTAAGTTCTTTTTTTTGTCATTTCAGTGGTTTCGCACACCAAATATTTGACTTTCTTGAATCATCAAAACTTGGGCTTCCACACCTCCAAAGCTATGAGAATGAAACTTTTGTTGGATCCCCTTCTTTTGGTGTTTTGGTCTTTTCAGCCTTCCGGAGGTTATGTACCCCTGAAGGTCCAAAAAGACAAAATTCATTTCCACACACTTTTAACTTAGGTTTTTTGGTTGTTTCTAGCTTTTTTTATCAGAGTTTCTTGCATAATTTGTTAGCTTGTTGATCTCTAATTTGTGTCCCTTGGCTCTTTTTAGAAATGGAAGAGAAGGTCAACTCACCAGCTATGAGGTACTAGTTCAAAGGATATCACACACCCTCCAAAGTGGGAAATTTGCATGCTGAGATCACAGATATTGACATCAGGAATGGCAATTGGAATGAATGCCTAGTCAAATGTGCACAATTGGTGGGGAGGTCTGAGGACTACAATTCTTTAGTGTTCTATTCTCTGATAAATACAGCAGCACACTCGGTATCCATCTTATCATCAGATTTGATCACCACTTTGGCAAGTCACTATATACCAGATGAAAGAATGGTTAAGAACAGCATGGGTGAAGTAGTTTTGAATCTCTGACTAGACAACATTGAATATGTCTTCCACCTACCCAAGGGGGTAGATAATTTTTTCAGCTTCTCCATCAGCAAACAAATGGACTTTTATAACAAAGATATTTCATTGGCCCATGAGATTGTGAATAGGGAATATCTTATACAACCCTTGCCTAGGAATAAATTGGAAAAGATAGACATGAGGAGAGGGTATATACATGAAGACATCCAAGCAGCCATCACCATGATCAGTCAGGTGTATGGACTACCGAAGTTTATCCAATTGGAACCATGGATGATTTTTCTCATTGAGAAGATAAAGGAGAGACAAGCGAGGTTCGAATGGGCTACTATTCTTAGTGATAACCTAGACCAATAGCTGACTAGTAATAAAGAATGACCCTCACTTCTACATGAAATATTATGTTGTGTACTTATTGGCTACTATACCCAAGATTAGTTAGGGTTGGATCCATGGGCAATCAGAATGTGTGGCCATTCACAATGTACCCACAACTGGTTCAAAAGGAACACTATGTAGTAGATAGTCCAAAATTCTTCATCATCAATGATGCTTTTGTGTTTTCCATCATATGCTCTATCAAAGGAGACTATACCAAAAGAATCTCCATAGAATTTTCTACTAAGGTGAAGGCCCCTAGGGAATTCTACATTTAGTTCAAGACCTTTACATACATCCGAGTAGCGAGGAGCACCCTGGCTCCTAAGAAGCTTCCAAGATATCCATCAGATAGGATAATCTTGTTGGAGATGGCTTGACAATTGTCAAATGCCCATGAACATATCTAGCATAAGTAAAACCACTATTGGGATTTTTGAATGTCCATAGGTCCCTATTTTTTACAAGATATGAAGATATGTAAGTCACTAGCCTTCAAATGGGATGAGCATCCTCTACAAAACTACAATCTCATAAGGACCAGGTTTGACCCTATTGGTATGTATAGCCACATAATGGGGAGACACTATCTACATGAGCCTCACATTGAGGATCATTTGATAAATTGCCTAGATTATTATGAAGTTAGGATCCGTGATTACTATCGGATGAGTTTGGAGCTAGCGCAGACCACCCTATTGATGCAAGTGTCACAAAAGGTGAAAGAAGCTAATTCTAAGGATTTTTTGGATCCTATCTATAATATGGATAAGGTATACATCAGAGCCATCTTAAATGTAGAGGTGGGTAGGGATGAAAATGATGACATCAACTTCAAGGCAAGACATTTCATCAAAGTGACTAAGGCATGGATCACCCATCCATTTCCTATGGATCCCATACATATGAAATAGTAGCTAGCTCAACCCTCCAAGGAAAAGAAGAAGAAAGGGGAGAAGGTGTTGATGCCATAATTCAAAGAGGTTGTGCCATAGAAGCCATAAATGTTGTATAGACATGAGCTCCCTATGGCATATGGCTTTGCTACCCATTAAAAGAAGCCCAAAACTAGAATGATTGGAAGCATAGCACCTCTAGATGCTCCTTCTTCTAGCAGTCCTAAACCTCTGAGTGCACCAAAGAAGGCACCTAAACTCAAGGTAACTAGACCTAGGCTGGTTGGGGTAATAAAAGGGTACATATAAAAGAGGAAGAAAGACTCAATCGCCACTCAGATGGACACCCTCTTAGAGGAAGGTGAAGATGTGGAGGATCAAGTGCCCCTCACCAGAAGAACCGAATCTGTAGGATTCTTGAAAAGAAAGAGAGTATAGGATGAAGATCAACACGGAGATGTCGAAGAAGGAGCCCAAGGAGAGGCAATAAATTTTGATGCTTTGGGTGATGATGAATTTGACATCTTTGATTTCAAAGGACTTCATAGTTTCCAAGAATCTAAGAAATAGGCTCCAATTGCAGGATAGTCCTTTCCCTTTGATTCTCTCCCTACATAGTTCATCAATCCTCTTGACAATGTGGGAGATTAAGTTCCATGAAACTCTGAGAAATTAGTTGAGGAGGTTGCAGCTGAAATTTAGAAGGAGGCTCCAGAGTCAGGAAGAGATTCTTCTATAGGTATCACCTCTGAGAAGGATATTACAACACAAATCCCCTAGGCTTCGCATTCCATTCCAACTCCTCCTCCTCCATGTCTAACACCACCTACCACTCCACTTGCACCTCTGGTTCAAACTACTCCATTGTCATCCCAACCTCTACATGTTCATGTTCCCATGCCAACTTTGCCTCCTCCACCAATGCCTTCACCCACTCCCCCTATTGCTCCTACACCTCCCGTGCAGAACCCTCCTTCCCAAGTTCCTTTTCCACCACTTTCCAACACTGAAACATTAACACAAGATACTCAAGAGCCAGAAAAGGAAATTGAGGCAATTGGTGGGGTTCTATCAGAAGAACAAGGTGGATCAAAGAAATAGGTTAGAGAGGAAGAGAAGATGAATGTAGAAGAGGAGCATAACATAGGGGAAGAATAAGAAATAGAAGAAGGAGAGAAAACTCAAGTTTGGTTGCCCCATATGAGCCAATTAATGCCTTTTCAAACCCCACTTGGTTCACCATGGAGATTCAACCATACCTAAGAGTATACACAGATGATGATGATACCAACATGGGAGTGCTAGGATGAGCATTCCATCGAACATGATCTAGTTCTAAGGCAAGGACCATTTCACATGTAATGCAAGATCAAGTAGATGGGTGGAAGGCTCAGGTGGTTATCCTTACATTGAGTATTAGTATGGTTGAAGTCACTCCAGATGATTATGTGTTGGAAGAGGCAAACCTAGGAGATCTAACTAGAGAGGGAAGTAAGACTCTAGCTATGCTAGGACTAAAGCATGCTTTAGGCTTCATGCACAAGGATGAAGAGAAGATCAAGGCATTAATGGAACAAAATGAAGCAATGAAGAAATTCATTCTTAGAAAAGTAGGTCCCATTGACCCTAATAACCCTAAGGCCTCATTACATGCTATTTTGGAGAGGCGGGGTGATACACAAGCCCCAGTGGATGTCCCACATTCTTTCATTCATGCATGTACAGATTGGAAGGTAGATTTTGAAGAGTTTTTCAGGTGGGTCTCAAGAAGATTATGAGGCCCTTTAGAGGTATTATTCAGGGAATCACATTTTTGGTTGAAATTATGAGTGAAGAGAATGGTCCAGAGCAAAAAATCCTAAAGTGGCAAAAGGCACTAGACGAACTCATAGTAATAAGGAAGCAGCGCTTCCAAGTTTTGGTCCTGTAAATGTCATCATCAATCAGTATCTTGATATCTTCGAAGGATTCATTACAAAAGAAGACCTCCAGCACATATTTTATTAGAGGGAAGAAATTCAAAAGATACTATCTTGGGAGGAGGAAATAAAGGGGTTTGCAATGGAATTTCTCACCTTCCAAGAGAAAAAACAAGAACTCACTAATGGGGTCAAAATGGCTGACTTCGAGGTAGTGTAAGAGATTGTGGATAGGTTCCGCAAAGCTCACCCAAAAGTCCTCCCAAGTCAATAGACACCCAATTTTGACTTAGCCAAATTTTGTATAGAGGAAAAAACAAATTTCACACTTCGCCATTTTTGAAGACCTAGATTTTTGGCATTTTGGCTTAGGGGATTTTTGGCCTCCAAATGTACAAAAGTTGAGAAAGGGTCACTTCCACACTTAGTCAATTCTGGAGCTTCATTTTTTTAGGGGAATGGTCGGGATCCATAATTTATGGGCGTGACTATCATTTAACTTTAGTCTTCTCCAAGTTATTTTTTCAGTCAAAGAGATCACATCAAGAGGGTCATTTTTGCATGATTCGAGGGCCTCTTCTAGTTGAGTCCATGTAGGAGAGTCATAATGGAGAATAAAGGGTAGGATCACAAAGTTTCATGAAGAACATGCATGAGTTCTAGTTTTTTTCTTGAATTATTTTATGCATGATCTGCTCAAGATTTGTAATGCACGAGGTATAATTTTGTGCTAGGGTATTTTAAACTTGTTCTAGGCTTAGTTTATTTCCTGTTATCTCTAGTTTAGATTTATTTTCAAGTTTCCATGCAGCCAAAACCATAGCTACAAAATTGAGAGCACAACTCTATAAATTGTATGAACTCAATGTAATTAAGGTCGCATTTTTATCATAATACAATACATATAATTGGTGCTTCAATCGTGGTGTGATTATTCTGCTATATTTGCAAAATTTATGAATGTGTGAATTGCTGATTTGTTTATTTCAAAGAAGCAGTTGATTGTGTGGTGATTTAGATCTGTGATTCTTTTAGTTTGGTGTTTACCTCTGCTACATTTCTTTTTTGTGACAAATTATTGAGAATATCTCTCTTCTTTTTCGGTGCTTTGAAGATAAACTTGTCTCATTTGTGTGCACAATATCTATGGTGGCTTCATGATCTGATGAGTTTAGAAATATTATATGTCTATATTTGTTTCCATTGATAATGACATCTACCTAGCTGAGATTATGATTTATTCAGATCTCTATTTTGTGCATTTCCTCATCTTCTTGGTATTTTAATTCACCAAGCAGTGTGATATTGGTTTATGTCCATTAGTTTCTTTCAAAAAATTTCTTTCAAATTCTTGTTACCTTGTCTCTTAACTTCCTCATATATCAGTTATGATAGATTAATTAGATTAACATTGTTTTCATTTAAAAGATCTGAAAATCCCAAAAAGAAGGTATTGTTGTTTTTAAAGTTTGTTTTGGAGCCTTTTTTGAGATATGAACCAGCAAAGGCCTCCTCGTGAATAGATTCACATTTATCTTCAGTTGAGTTATCCAAGCAATTGAGACCCAACCTAGAAGGAACCTTGAGATTGACTAATATCATTCTTCCAAGAGGGGAATTTTCTCACGTAAATTCATAGTCATTGTCTCGTGTAAAAATGACACTCAACACCTTGTTCCTTACAACAACTCCTTCTACATTCATTTTGTTTCTGAAAAACCACTTAGTTCCAATTACATTTTTGTCTTTAGATCTAGGAACCAATTCCCAAGTGGTTTTTTTCTTTATCTAATCTAATTCCTCTTGCATGGCTTTGATCCATGATTCATCTCTACAAGCTTCATTAGTAGTCATTGGTTCAATTTGAGAAATCAAACAAATTTCTTCCCTTGTCTTTGATCTAGTCAATATTTTCTTTACTTGTATTACCAATAATTTGATTTTTAGGATGATCTTTCTTTAGATATCTTGGAGTCTTAGGAATCTCAATAGCCTCATTTGTGTCATCATCACAATCCTCATTTTCACATTCAATCTCAGCAAGTTCTTCTTCTTCTGGAGTAGTAGCCTCCTTGATCTTTGTATTCTGATTATAGTCATACATTCTCTCTTGTATCTAAAACTTTTCATCCATCCTTATATTGTTACTTTCAATCATCTTCCTTAATCTCAGGTTAAAACATTTTTAAGCCTTTCTTTTAGTAGAATAACCAAGGAAAATGCCTTCATCACTTCTAGCATCAAACTTCCCTATTTCATCATCTCTTTTGATATAGCATTTACTACCTAATATTCTAAAATATTTTACAATAGGAGTATGATCAAACCACAATTCATAAAGAGTCTTACTTGTACCTTCTTTGATTTGAATTTTGTTCAATGTGTATATTGTTGTCCCAATAGCTTCTCTCTAATGCACATGAGATATATTTCCTTCAAGCAACATTCTCCTAGCAGCATCTAGTATAGTTATGTTTCTTTGCTCTTCTATCCCATTTTGTTGTGGAGTCCTAGGAGCAGAAGTCTACATTTGTATTCCATGCTCTTTGCAATATGAATTGAATAGATCTGAAGTAAACTCTCCACCTATGTATGATCTCAAACATTTTATCTTTAGACCTGATTCATTATCTACTTTTTCTTTGAATATCTTGAATTTGTCAAATGCTTCTGATTTCTCTTTCAAGTAACTGACCCACATCATTCTAGAAAAGTAATCAAAAAAAGTATAAAATACCTTTCACCATAGTATGAAATTGTCCTTGTAGGACCACATAGGTTTGTATGTACCAGATCCAAATTTCCTTTTTCTGTATATGATTTTCTTTTATAACTGCTTCTAGTCTGCTTTTCCATAACACATTCTCTACAAATAGTGTTAGATTTTTCAAAAATCTTTGGTAGGTATCTCACTGTATTAGTCAGGCATTCCTTCACAATATTATCAAAATTAACATGACAAAACCTTTTGGGCCATAACCAACTATCATCTACATTCACAACAAAACAAGAGGCTCTAGATGTATTTAATTCAAATACATTACCTCTAGATTTAGTACTAGTTGCAATCATCTTTCTTGCCTTACTTCTGATAAAACATTTTCCATCATTGAATTGCAATTGAAAATCTTTGTCCATTAGCTATCCAACACTCAACAAATTATTCTTAACTCCATCAACAAGAAATACATTGTCATTATTAGTCTTTCCATTAAAATAAATAGATCATATTCCTAGGATAAGATTAGGAACATTGTCTCTGAATCTTACAACACCACCATCATACTTGTTTAGTTTAACAAACTTGTTTCTATCTCTAGTAATATGACGTGAGAAACCATTGTCTTTGACCCATTTAGATTTCTTATCAACATGTGATACTAAATATTTTTCTTCATGAACTAGTTTTTCATCTTTAATAGAAATAAATCCAATCTCATCATAATCACAGTCATCATCATCAAAAATACCTTCACTAGCATAATAACATTCCTTATCTTTTGAATACTTAGACTTGAAAAACTTAGGCTTGTGCTTAGGAACTCTTGTAGGACATTTAGATGTAAAGTGACCTATCTTATTGCATGAAAAATATTTCAAAGGTAACTTTCCTTCAAATTTACCCTTACCTCTCTTTTCTCTTCTAGTGATCAGTGCAACAAGTTCATCTATCTTTCTTTCTTCTACTTGTATCAGTTCCCATTCCTTAGCATATTCACCAAGGTCTTCTTTTAGGTTCTCACTGCTGGTGCTTGGAAGTGTAGACATTATCTTCTTATGTGCAGATGCTTTAAATGTTGTCTCAACTTTAGGTACAGAATCTCCCATTTCTACAGCTTCAAAGGTAGTTAGGTTTGCAATCAACATTTCTCTGATAAAGTTAGGAGTCAGAGGTACAGTTTCTTCTATATTCAAAGCTTTGGTCTTGTAAGAAGGTGTCAATGATCTAAGGATCTTCACAATGACTTCTTCTTCATCATAAGTGCCTCCACAATTTTTTATTCCAATCACAACCTATGTAACCCTTTGAACATAAGACCTAATGCTTTCATCATCCTTCATTTGTAGCTTCTCCATTCTTGTTTTCTATTTCTATAACTTTGCTTGTTTGGTAAAATTATCTCCTTTGTATATTGCTTCTAATCTTACCCAAATCTTGTGTGCCGAATCCAGATCTTTAACCTTAGTAGATTCTCCTTCAGTGAATGCACTGATCAGTTCTTCCCTTGCGACCATGTTATACAAAAATATCTTCTTTTCATCATTAGTAGCTTTTTCCAATTCATCCTCAGCCTTCATAGCCACATAATTCTTTGTAATCATCCATTAGTCAATGCCCAAACATAGCAAATGAGTTCGCATCTTTTTCTTCCAACTGTCAAAATTTTCAAGATCAAATTTCTAACTATCCTCCCTATAGAATGCCATCTCCAAGATCACCTCAAGTTGTTAAGGTTTCTCTCTAAGGACCAATAGCTTGGATACCAATTGTTAGGAATAATAGTCCACCAATACAAGTGAGAGGGGGGGTGAATCATTTGTATGACAGATTATTAAATTTTAAACTTTTAAGTAGCAGCAATATCAAATAAAATGAACACAATGAATACCAACACAATAAAACAATATTTAGTATCAAGGAAACCCTGTTAAAGGTAAAACCCCAGTGGTAATTAACACCCACTAATGATGTACTTTGAGTATAGTATCCTTGTTAGAATATCTAGCTCTATTAGGAGCTGATTAAAACATTCTAGTACATAGTCCTTGTTAGAGGACAAACCCTATTAGGAGTCAAAGAAAAGGGTAGGCTCATTGCCCAAAGTAGGTTAAGTCCACCTTTAGAACATATTGTTCACAACACAAGTGCATATGAGGAAATACACAATCCTTGTGAAATTTTTGATAGCAATAGTCTCTACTTGATTAGTTCTAATGAAGTACAAATAATACTCTACTCTACATCCAGCAGGTACAAGCTCGCAGCTTCCACAATCCTCTTTCACAACATATCCATATCACATACATCTTTTCAAAGAAAAGATCTTACATATATACTTTTGTGGTTCCACAACCATGCTCCCCCTTTTGAGTCACTTAGCCAAACGGCCCCCCCTTCTTTTTTAGCTTGTGTTTGAGTTCTACTTGTCAATTTGGTCTATGTCCCCTTGTCACTTAGCTTTTGTCTAGTTTTGCACTTTCAGAGTCCCTTACATGTGAAAGGGTGAAAAGGCCAATAGAACCTTTTGTTTGAACACTGGTGCATCCTTGGACTTTCAAACTTTTAGAGGTCCAAAACACTAAAATTCTAATTCCCCAAGGGAATCGGCCTTTTGGTTTTTTGGCCTTTCGGAGGTCTGAGACCCCCGAAAGCTCAAAAGGCCGATCGGCGGTGGTGGCTAAAGTCACCCCTGCCAGTTGCCTATATACGGTAGAAGACTGCATGGTTTTCTCATTTTTCATTTTCTACCAGCAGTCGAGTTTGGAGCTTTTGTGCGTGTGTGTTACCCCCAGTCTTTAGTTTTTTAGCTAGACTATTGTCTTTGGTCTTCTTGTCCTTCAGTGTGTTCGAGGTAGGTTTCTTCACCTCCCTCTCTATTCTTTTCATTTTAGGGTTTAGTTTTTTTAAGGTTTAGGATGTTTTCGCTAGGTTTTAGGTTTGTTGTCTTTGTTTTGTCATGCTTTGGGGTCACAAGGTTGTCCCCTTGGACCCCTTAGCATCTTGTTCATGGTCAAAGTTGATCTAGAGCTAGTTTTCAAACTCTAACCCTTGAAACCCTTCTTTTGGTCTTTCGGCCCTAGAAGTTTTGGACTTTCACAGTCCAAAATTTTGGAGAAGGGTTTCACTCCAAGTTTTTGCTAAGTCCTAGTTTCAGGGTTTCGACATTTCGGTGTTTCACACACCGAAAACTAGATACCTCTGACATGCCAAAGTCCAAAATGTCAGCCAAAATGAACTAGACTTCTTCGCATTTTTGGAGGTTTCACACTATGAAGTTGATATGTTGTTCTGCTACCTGAAAGACCAATTTTTGGCTTGTGTATCCTCTTTTGCGATGTTTGTGTGTTTTGGCCTTTCAAAGGTCCGACACCTCTGAAGGTTTGAAAGTCCAAAATTAGCTTCCTAAATGTTTAGACTTGGCTTTTGTAGGGTTTTCTTGATTGATTTTTATCTAATTTTCATCAACACTCCTCCATAACTATAATATGATGATTACTGATTCATGTCTCATTTATTTTTTGTAGAAATTGTAGAGAAAGTGAACTCACCAGCTATGAGGTCCCAATTAAAAGGCTACAATGCACCATCCAAGGTGGGAAATTTGCATTCATAAATTAGAGACAGACATTGGGAACGTCAGTTGGAATGATTACTTGGTGAAGTGTGCACAACCAGTAGGGAGGTCAGAGGACTATACTTCATTAGTGTATTATTCTCTAGTAAATGTAGTGGCACAGCCTATGTCCATTCTTTCTTCTGATTTGATCATCACACTAGAAAACCACTACGTACTAGATGAGAGATTGGTCAAAAATAGCATGGGTGAAGTGGTTATGGATCTCCGACCAAACAATATTGAGGATGTCTTTCATCTTTCAAAAGGGATAGACAAATTTTATGTTTTATCCATTGGCAAGGGTATGAAATTTTATAACAATGACATCTAGCTCTCTCATGAGATAGTAAACAGGGACTACCTTATACAACCTCTACCAAAGAATAAATTGGAGAAGATATACATGAGGAGAGGATATATGAAAGAATATATTCAAGTAGCCATCACCATGATTAGTTAGGTGTATGGACTGCCAAGGTCTATACAATTAGAGCCATGGATGATCCTTCTCATCGAGAAGATAAAGGAAAGGAAGGAAAGGTTTGACTAGGCCACCATCCTTAGTGACAACCTAGATCAACAATTAATCACAGTGAAGAATGACCCACACTTTTACATGACATCCTATGTTGTGTACCTATTAGCAGCAAGGGCAGTATACCTGGGGCTAGTGAAAGTTGGTGCCATGGGTGACCCAAATGCCTAGCCATTTATAGTGTACCCATAGTTGGTTAGGAAGGAGTACTTTACACAAGACAACCCAGAGTGTCACATTGTTAATGATGCTATTATTTTTTCTATCATCCACTCCATAGAGGGATATTATGCCAAGAGAATGTCAATAGAGGCAACAGCTAAGGTGAAGTCCCTTGGGGCATTCTACATTTAGTTCAAGACCTTCACATACATTTGGGTGGCAAGAAGCACCCTAACATCAAAGAAGCTGCCAAGGTATCCATTAAATAGGATAATCCTATTAGAAATGGCCAGGTAACTGTCAAATGCTCACAAGCATATCTAGCATAAGATGAAGCATTGTTGGGATTTCCCAATTTCCATAGGCCCCCACTACTTACAAGACATGAAGATATACAATTCACTAGCCTTCGAGTGGGATGAATACCCATTGAAAAAATTCAATCTCATAAGGAACATATTTAACCCCATTGGTACATATAGCCATATAATGGGGAGGCATTATGTGCAGGAGCCTCGTATCAAGGACCACTGGATAAACTACCTAGATGACTATGAGGTTAGGATCTATGACTATTTCTAGATGATTCTAGAGTTAGCACAAATTTCTCTACTACTATGAGTACTAGAGAAGGTGAGAGAGGCTGATTCTGAGGACATTTTGGATCCCATCTACAACCAGGATAAGGTATATACCAGGGCAATACTAAATGTAGAAGTTGATAGGGATGAGAAGGATGACATAAATTTCAAAGCTAGACATGTCATCAAGGTGACTAAGGAATGTATCACTTGTCCATTTCCAATGGACTCCATTTTGATGAAGCAACAACTAGCTTAGCCATCCAAAGAAAAGAAGAAGAAAGGGGAAAACGTGTTGATGCCACAATTCAAAGAGGTTGCACAGCAAAGGCCAGAGATAGTGTATAGACACAAGTGCCCTATAATGTATGGATTGGATACTTTCTCAAAGAAGCTAAAAACTAGAATGACTGGAAGCATATCATCTCTAGATGCTCCCTCTTCTAGTGGTCTAGAACCTCCAGGTGCACCTAAGAAGGCACCAAAAGTTAAAATAATTGGACCTAGGCCTGTCAGGGTGATCAAGGGGCATGTATACAAAAGGAAGATATCCTTGATGCCAACCCACATGCACACACTTTTAGAAGAGGAAGAAGATGAGGAGGACCAAGTTCCCCTCAATAGAAGGCCTTGATCAATAGGATTCTTAAAGAAAAGGAAGCTACAGGAGGAAGATGCACAGGAGGATGTTGAAGGAGGAACCCAAGGAGAGAAAGTAAATTTGGATGCTGTGGGTGATGATGAGTTTGATATCTCTAACTTTGAAGGCCTTCGGGGATTCAAAGAAAATAAACAAAAGACTCTAGATGGAGGGCCTTCTACAGAGAAACCATTTTCTTTCAGTTCCCTCCCTACACAATTTACAAGTCCTCTTGACAATGTTGGAGAGGAAGCTCAATGAGATGCTCAAGAGTTAGTGGAGGAGGTTACAGGTGAGTTTCAGAAGAAGACTATTGAGTCAGGTAAATATTCTTCTCTAGGGGTCACCTCTGAAGAAGAAATTGCAACCCAAGTCCCTTTAGCTTCACAACAAGTTCCACCTCCACCTCCTCCTATGCAGCAAACTCCACTTCCACCTCCGCAACAAACACCATCCTCCACTTTACTTCCACTACCTATCCAAACCACTCCACTGCCACCACATCCTCCACCTTCCCATGTTCCCATACCTACTTCACCTCCTCCATAAATGCCAATGCCTTCTCCCACTCCCTCTCTTGGTCCTACTCCCCCTATATATAACTCTCCTACACAAGCACCTACTCCACCACCTTCTCAAACCAAAATAGTTGCACAAGGGCCTCAAGAGCTAGAGAAGGAAATAGAGGTGATTCGTGAGGTTCCATAGGAAGAACAAGCCAGATCAAAAGGATAGGTTGGAGGGGAAGATCAAATAAATTTGGGAGAGGAGTAGAATATAAGAGAAGAACATGAAATAGAAGGAAAAGAGGAGGAGAGTCATGAGGAGATGAGGACGGAGCACAAGGCTACTACCTCAAGCCTAGTTGTGCCATATGAGCCCATTAATGCCTTCTCAAAGCCCACTTGGTTTACTAAGGAAATCCAACCAAGGGTAAGGGTATATACTAATGAAGATGATACAAATATGGCAATGCTAGGATGAGCATTCCACCAAGCAGGATCTAGTGACCGGGTAAGGACCCTTTCATATGTAATGCAAGATCAGGTGGGTAGGTGGAAGGCTCAGGTGGCCATCATATAATGAATGTCAGTATGGAAGAGATCACCCCAGATGACTATGTACTAGAAGATGTGGACCTGGGAGAGCCAACAAGAGAAGGGAGTAAAACTTTGGCTACGCTAGGATTGAAGCATGCTTTAGGCTTCATGGAAAAAGATGAGGAAAAGATAAAGGAATTAATGGAGTAGAATGAGGTGATGAAGAAATTTATTCTTAAGACAATGGGTCCCATTGACCCTAATAACCCTGAGGCCTCATTATAGGCTATTTTGGAGAAAAGGGGTGATATAGAATTGTCGAAAAATATCCTACATTCTTGCATTCAAGTGTGTATAGATTGTAAGGCACATTTTGAAGAGCTTGTCAAGGTGGCTCTTAGAAATATTTTGAGGCCCTTTAGGGGTATTCTTTAGGGGATAACCTACTTGGTTGAAATTATGAGTGAAGAATGCTCTGGAGGAGAATATTATAAAGTGGAAAAAGGCCCTAGAGGACCTCACAATAATAAGGAAGTAGCACTTCCAAGTTTTGGTTAAGATATACAATGGGTTAGAGTTGGATAATTTTGAAGAATGGATCCAAGACATCACTAGCACTCTGAGTGTTTTTGAGAAAACCTTGAAGAAAATGGATAAGAAGATGGATGAAGGTCTAATCTGGGCTAAGGAGATGCATAAGTTTTTTTAAGGGTTAGACCTGGATTTGTATGATGAAGATGAATTGAAAATGATGCATCCTGTTAACATTATCATAGGCCAATACCTAGATATCTTTAGCGGAGTTAGCATAAAAGAAGATCTTCATCAGATATTCTATCAAAAGGAGGAAATCCAGAAAATGCTATCCCGTGAAGAGGAAATAAGGGGGTTTGCAAATGAATTACTCACTTCTAGGAGAAGCAACAAGAATGCCTTGGAGGGGTCAAGATGGCTAATTTTTAAAAGGTACAAGAGATTGTGGACAGGTTCTGCAAATCTCATCCAGAAATCCTTCCAAGTTGATAAGCACCCAATTTTGACTTAGCCAAATTTTGTATGGATGAAAAACATTTTTGAACACTTACAAGAGATTTTGTATGGAGGAATACTTAAATGAATTACTCACCTTCTAGGAGAAGCAACAAGAATGACTTGGAGGGGTCAGGATGGCTGATTTTTAAAAGGTACAAGAGATTGTACACAGGTTCTGCAAAGCTCATCCAGAAATCCTTCCAAGTCGATAAGCACCCAGTTTTGACTTAGCCAAATTTTGTATGGAGGAAAAACATTTTTGAACACTTAGCCATTTTTTAAGACCAAGATTTTCAGCATTTCGGCCTTGTAGGATTTTTGCCCTCTGAAAGTCCGAAAGTTGTAAATAAGTTGTTGCAACACTTAACCAATTCTTGAACTCCATTTTTTTGGGGTGATGCTCGGGGTCCAAAATTTTTGGGGCATCACCATCATTAACTCTAGTCTTCTCCAAGTTTCTTTTTTAGTCAGAATGATCACTTCCATGGGGTTTTTTTGCATAATTTGAGGGTGTCTTCCAGTTGAGTCCATGGAGAAGAGCTACAATGATGAATAAAGGGAAGAACTACAAGTTTCAAGAAGAAAATCCATGACTTCCAGACTTTGTTTTAGAGTTATTTTTGTGCATAATATATGCCCAAATTTTAATGTATGAGGTTTAATTTAGTGCTAGATTAGTTAAACTTGTTTTATGGATATTTAATTTCATGTAAACTCTAGTTTAGATTTATTTTCAAGTTTTTATGCAGCCAAAACCCTAGCTGCAAAATTGACAGTTCAATAAATTGTATGAAATCAATGTAATTAAGGTCAATTATTATTCCAATACAATACATACAATTGGTGCTTCAATGGTGGTGTGATTTTTCTACTATTTTGTGAAATTCATGAATGTGTGTTTTCTCATTAATTTGTTTCAAAGAGCTAATTGATTGTATGATGATTTTGATCTACGATTCTTTTAGTCTCGTGTTTATCTTTGCTGCATTGCTTTGTTGTGACAAATTATTGGGAAGATTTCTCTCTTTGGTGCTTTAAGATAAATTTGTCTCACGTATGCGTACATCTATGGTGGCTTCATGATCTGATGAATTTTGACCTATCATACAGTTGTACTTATTCCCATTGATGATTGCATCTACTAAGCTAGGATTGTGATGTATTCATATCTTTATTTTGTGGGTATTTCTCATCTTCTTGGTATTTTAATTCACAAGGCAACACAACATCCATTTATGTCCATTAGTTTCCTTTTCAACAAACTTATTTCAAATTATTGTTACCTTTCTCTTTACTTTCTTTGCAAATTAGTCATAGTAGATTAAATAGATTAACATTTCTTTCATCTAAAAGATTCAAAAAATCCAAAAAGAGAAATATTGTTGTGCTTTAATATTTGTTTTGCAGTCCCTTGAAGATCAAACTAGCAAAAGCCTCCTCATGAACAGATTCACATTTATCTTTAGTTGAGCTATCTAAGAGGTTGAGACCCAACCCAGAAGGAACCTTGAGATTGATTCACATCATTCTTCCAAGAGGGGAATTTTCTCACATAAATTCCTAGCCTTTGTCTCATGTAAAAATGACGCTCAACAAAAGTGGTGCTAGGAGGGCCCTCGAGAGGGAAACCCCTGAATATTGGATCGTTCTCTCTTGAAAGGTTTGAATGAGTCCTCAGAACATCACCAAATAAAGGGGAATTCATAGAACTCAGAGAAGTTTGCAAACCTCATACCAGTAAAACAAGACAAGGGGAAGGCACTTCACATCAAGAAAATACACATAATCTTCCTCTGTTTATGCATACCGCTACCCCGCTTGCTGCTACTACACAACTAGCTCCAATGGATTTTTTCAAAAATTCTCAAAGCTCTCCATTGGCTCTACAAGGAGAGCTCCACAAGCTGCCCAAAAATCCTAATAAATTCTATCCATACTTCATCCATGGGGTATCTAGGACAATAGAAGAACATATTGTGCCTTTAAGGAGTTATGCAATCATAAAGAGATTTCACATCAGGACGTTGTGTGTCACCTTTTCCCCTACACATTGGGGGAGTTTGCATACATCTGGTACTTAAACTTTCCATGAGGGTCCATACCAACATGGGGGGAATTTGAGACAAAATTACCTAGCCAATTCAAGCTATACGTGGATCCTGCCAACCTCCATCACCAATTCATCTCAGTAAGAAAGGACCACAATGAACCAATTGTGATGTTTAACTAGCATTTCCATAAAATATATCAAAAATTGGAGGCTCCTTATATCGTACCTATCAGGGCTGCCATACAAGTCTACCTAAGGGCTCTAGATCCATTAACATCCATATTCTTGAAGAGGCTACCCTCATGTGATATATATACTTTAGAGAAGGTGTGTAATGAAGCCATCACCTTTACCAAACAAATGGATCCACAAGAAGGTGGAACCTATGGTGTTTCACCCACTTTAGGGAATGCTACCATGATTGGTCCATTCATAGCACACAATCAACCCCTGGTACAACACACCCCAAAACTCAATCCGGTACCAATCCCATACACTATTTTTCCCCACTTTCCATCACATATCTGGGATATGATGCACATAAGGCAGTCCTATGTGAACAAAAGTTTGATGTCCCAAATGAATCTGGCCATGCTTTAGTGAATGAGTTCAATTCCATGAAAAAGACTCTATCCCATCTAACAAGAGAGATCATCGGGATGAATCTTAATCCACCTCAAAACCAAGGGAACTACCAATGACCAGCTACTGTCCCAAACACCTATTCCCAAAATTAGAATCGTAATTATGGCAATTACAACAACAACAACAATGGAGATTATGGGAATACTTCTCAAGATAAATAGTTTGGTCAATAATGGACTAATAGTCCATGGAACACATGTCCTAACAATGATAGCATACCCTCTGACAACACCAATGCCTTTAGTTTGTCTGAGGTTAACTTCACCCAAGCCCCCAACATACATCAGTCAAACAATGAATACAGAGGAGAGTTCAACAATCAATAGGGTCAAGACCTCGATAACTCCTAGACCCATTTCAATGCCATGGTCTTCAATTATTATGACCTGGTTACTAAGGGAGGTCCTACAGATAACACAACTGAAGATGAATTTTTTTTCCTATTTAATGAGAAAATTCAACCCAGGTACTCTGAGATCCATGATTTTTAGAATAACAATCAAAATAATTATAATCTAAGAAGAAAGAGAGAACCTTTAACTAATGGTATTCCTCTAGGAATGAAGCCCACTCCACCAGACCCATAGGCTAATAATAACCCTACACCTCCCAAGGGTCCTAGTGCCAATGTTTCCCCAACAGCACAACACTAGCCCACCGTACTAAAGAATCCAATTTGGGCCACCAAAAAATATAGTGCACTAGAGGAATTAAAGAGAGTTAAAGCTAATATGTCAATGTATGACATGCTACAACATTTCCCCTCACAAAGAGAATCCCTCCTAAGGTCCCTAGATCATTCCAAGTCAATTTCATCCAGCGGCAATGCTAGAAATTCATCAAATGTCAATACAGTTGAGGAAATGCCAACCATGTTCAAGGATCAGATAGAAGTACCCCCATTTTTTCTTAGCCTCAAGATCTTTGGAAAAAACCTACACAACTATCTGATTGACTCAGGGGCTTCATGTAATGTCATGCCATTATCCATATGCCACAAGCTGGGAATGAACCCCCAACCAACCAATAGGGTTGTAATTCAACTGGACAAAACAGAGGTCAAAGTCATTGGAGTCCTGAAAGATACATGCATACAATTGACCACTAACCCTAGGATCTAGTATTGCATAGACATATATGTTGTGGACATCCCAAAAACATATGACATGTTACTTAGTAGGGAATGGACCAAGTCATTGTGAGGTTGGTTCTCCATAGATTTCACCCAAATTTGGCTACCTTGGAAGGGAATGAACAACCAAATCAAAATTTATGTTGAACCCAAACTCAAACAAATGATAACTAAATGCAATGCCCCAAATGAGGTCTTGTTCTCACAAGCTGATCTAGGGGTATATCAGTTCAATGGGATTTTAACATTTCACATCAAGGAAGAAGAAAACACCCATGACAGCCCTATACAAGGTTTGGTTCATACTCAAATCCCTAAGGAGACCCTCATGGAGTTTGTAGGAAACATGATGAAGAACATGAAACATCTTGGGAAGGATGTTGATCCAAATATACTAATGTTTCCAGGGTATTTTCATCTACACCAGGTGAGTCATTCAAAGTTCAAATGCCCAGATTGCTAGAGCGTGATAATTCAAGTAATGAACCGATTGTCCTGCATGTCTGAACTTACAAAAGGGATGATTGCACACTTAGGCAATGAAGGACCTTCTCATTATGAATAACCGTAGGTCCCCACAAAAAAATACCCTATACAAGAGGAATGGAGCTCCTCAGATGATGGTTGCTTGCCCCCATGTCACGAAGTATGGTGTGATGCAAAGACAAAACAAAAGATGAAATAGGTACCTCTCTCCTCAAGGGAGAGCCCAGAAGCATAGAGCATGGAGGTTCCAACCATAGAAAACCTATCACCACTGGAAACCCCCACTGAACCCCAAATTAGCATACATCTACCAAAGATTGCGTTGAAACCCCAAACCAAGCCCCTTTCTCACAAGAATCACCCTATGTGGAAACTCATATTTGTACACACTAAAATGGTGCACTTCTATGAACCATTACATGCAAGGTTGCTCCAGAATGAGGCCTCACAAAGTGGCTCATAGCTCTCTATGCATGGAGTTGCAAGGGACTATGATGTGTTTGCTCTCAGCTAGAGCTACAAGCTTGTGACCTTGCTAGTCAACCACACAATGAGAGATTCAAATGAGGACAAGGGCAACAATGCCAATATCTCCAAGAATCACTATGAAGATGTAATGCAAGCTATATGAAGATGCAAATGTGCAAGCTATGCTATGAAAATGGAAGTACAAACTAAGCTATGAAATGGAAATATCAATGGATTACAAGTCCTTCCTATTTAGACTATGTGAGCTTATTCTATTGCATAAAAGGAAACTAAGCTAAGAATGCCATTATCATGCAACTAAGAATGGAAATATGAAACTACAATGAAATGCAACAAGTCTTCAATGTCTTCAAACTCCAAATGCACCTAAAACCTGCAGCATAACATTAGCATAAAAACATGGATATGTAAATGAAGGAGAGAGCTCTCCTTTTATAAGAAATGAGGTGAAATGGACCATTGAGATTAAGAGGCAAAAAGTCTTAATCGGCAGTGGAGCTTGAAAGAGGAGCAATCCATGTGCACAAGTATCCTCTAATAAGAAAATAAGAGTTGACTTTATGTCCATATGAGACAAAAAGTATTTTCTTCTTTTTATAAAATAGGAATAGTGCTTTATTTGTGCAACTTAGGATAAGAGGAAAAGTGGGGGCTTTTTATTTATTAAAAGGGGAGGAAATATTCCTTTTAAATAAATAAAGACTTGGGATAAATGGTTAGCCCATAGGATAAAAATCCAATATATGATCAAATTTAGGATTTGATCAAGAGATTGATATTGTTGAAAATATTGATTATTGATAAAAATGATTCAGGATTGATAAATCAAATAAATGGGGCCCAAAGTCTAGGTGACCATTTTAGGGTGCATACAATATTCAATGGCTCCAATTGTAAGCAAGGATCTAGGGCTGGGATTGAGTTGGTCAATCCTAGGGTTGGTTCATATTATGGTGCTTATAGGCTATAGTTCTACTACACCAACAATGTTACTGAATATGAGGCATTGGTATGAGGTATCCTCATGGCACATGAAAAGAAGGTGAAGGCCTTGGTTGTAGAAGGAGACTCACAGTTAGTGGTTAGGTAGATCCATAGCTAGTATTCATGCATTGATAAGTGATTGGCCTCATACCATAACCATGTGTGGGATTTGATCAAGGACTTTGAAGCATTTAACATCTGGAGTGTCCCAAGAAGAAAGAACATTTTCACTGATGCCTTGGTAGTATCGGCAAGTTCCCTACACCCATTGGAAATTTTGAAATAGAAAAAGTTTTCTATTGAGCTAGTGGTGGTGCCAGCCATCCTAGATAATATCACAAACTTCTAGGTATTCCAAGATGACCAATAGATACTTGAGTTCATCATGAGTTTCAGGGTCTTTGAAAGATAGAACATTGATGAAGAAGATGATGAGATCGAAGAATCAGATGATTTGGGAATTTTGAACTTGTTGTCACTAGGGATTGCACCTGAATAAGCTAAGTGTGAAACCTAGAAATCTTGTGAAACATGGGACTACTTTCAGGCTCTTGCTAACCTATTAGATAGACCTTTGGATTAGGGGTCGGCTTCCCCTTGAATCACCTAATAACTTAACTGACTTTAGGAGGAAAAGGGAGAGAGAGTACATAAAATTAAATGACTGAAACTAAACTAGGTGATTCACCAAACTTGGATAGATCAACAAACTACAAATACACTCACAATGAAATTCAAACATAACCTGAGCATCACAACTTCTCCCTAATTCTGATTTTTCTCTTAGAAACAACAAGGTGTTGGTTGTAAATGGGAAGTGAAAATAAATTCCACAACCCCAAATACTTTCAAATCCACACATATTAGTACTTTAGGAAATAAAAAGTGTTTATGAGCATCTAAATGAACAAAATATCAAGTAAAGGACTAACCTTAATCACAATACATCGATATAAAACCCACCAAACAACTCATAAAATTGTAGGAATAAGAAGGATAATTGCTATGTATTGAATTGAAAGGAGCCAAAATACAACTTGCTTCTCTAGAGCTACAAGCATTCAAATCTCAAAATGAGATAGAATGAAGAACTAACCTCAATCACCTAAGTGAGAGGTCTATAAACTAAAGCTAAGAATCTGCATTCATGGCCCTTAACCTCACCAAAATGGGAAAATCTGCATTTAGGGCCTGTGAAAGATGCCTCCCAAATCTAGATGTCAGATTCCCAAACTTGTAGGGGTAGGGGAAAAGTGAGAATCCTAAAAAAGATAAGCCATATAAGTCTACCCTATCCCCTCTAATCATGCTCCATAAATGATATTTGACAAAGATTTATAAAAACATCATTTGTCAATACCTTACAATAATATAAGCAATTATTTTCATTTTAATATTTAACTACCCCTAATCCATGCTTTTAAATATATGTGGATTTTAATTATATCTTATGAATAGTTCTCAACCCAATTTAAATTAATTAAAAAGGGGAAAACATATTAAAAAACATACACATCTTTTAAAATAAATCCACCTTCACATAGTATATGATCCTAGCATCAAATATTAAATATTAATTAATAAAGTTTCTCAACCCAAAATAAGGGGAAAAAACTTATTAATTAAATACTATTATCTTGAGAAAACCGATCCAAAAAAGAAGATGCTAAAAGTATATCCTTCACAACTTCTCATTGGGGAAACTTGTCATTTTCACTAGCTTTTGTTCTGCAAACTCAAGCTCGAATTTAGAAGCTCTTGGCCTTTTGATCTCATGGCATTAGCATTTGAGGTAGGCATTGTTAAATCTTCTTTTTTTTTCTTTCGCATTTCTATTATTTACTAGCATCGTGCTCTGTATTTTTGAGGGCACTGTACATTTTTTTGTTTGAGCATTGTGATTACTATCATTATTTCCTTCTTTGTCACAGCCTGTGCTCAAACTAGGGTTGTTCATTTACTGTTTAGATTGGGGCCAAGAGCCATAACATTGCATCACTGTTGAATGTTTTTGGTGCCATTTTTGTTGTTGAGATGCTCACTAATTTGTGGGACCCATGTTTAAACTATGGCATCATTTTGTTGTTGATGTTCACTATTTTAGGCCCGTGAGCTGTGAGCTTTTCTAGTTTGTGTTTGATCACTGATAGTATTCATGCTTTGTTAGATGATGCCAGCCCATGAATGTAGATTCTTATGTTGCTTAGTATTTTTTGTTGCATCTTCCTAAGATGAAGGCCCATGAGTTTTGTTGAGGCATCAATGCATTGTGAATTCATTTCTTGTTGTTGATTCTTTATTTCAATGAAATAATGGCATCTAAGTTCTTTCACCGCTATGGAATGCTTGATGACCCGCAAGAAATATGCTAGGATATCAATGTGTGTATACTACACATGCTTGCTGTATGGCATCATGTTTTATTGCATGTATGTTTTTTTGTTATGAATCATGATATTGAATTCACATTTTGTTGATATTACTGGCATGGCATGTTTAATGTTTGGAACCCGTGAGTCATAATATTGTAGCATCTATTGTGTTTTATCCTCCATGTTGACATGCATGGTTGTGTTGTTTATTATTGATGATTGGCATTTTATAAACTGTGAGCTTTGTCCATTTATCTCTTGATGCTCTCTGATTCATGGATCTCATACTTTTGAGGTTGATTCCTTATCTTTGCTTTGATGTTGTTATCTGGATTGCTTACTATTGCATTTCTTGAGCATATTGGTAGCATTTATCTTTGATCCCATTTTTTGCAAACCATTATTGATTTGAATGGGAGCCCGCAAACTTATAGCTTTGTTTTTTTATGTTTTATCTCCTCTATATTTAGGCACATTATTGATGGCATTGTATATTGATAGCTTGTTGAGATGGATTCTCCAAGGCCCGAGCTAGTATTTTTACTATTATTACTAGTTTTAGATCCTTGGTTCACTTGTTTTGCTCCATTTTGATCCATTCATTGCATGAATCAAGCCCTTTCACATTCATGCACCATGCTTGATGTGATGATTTCCACTTAAAATCCATAATGAACTTTTCCTTAGTATGCAGATTTATCCTCTGTTCTAACTTGATCTTTGAATTCCCTATTGATACTACCTCTTCTAGTTTAGAGATGGTGATCATGGGTGCTCTTGGCCTACGATGCGGTTTCTCTCAAGGAATTTTGAAGGTTTTCCTAAAAGAGCCCATATCACAGGGAAACATCATTCATTTGGGTACAAGCACCTTAATACCATTTTGTCCAGACAGCAATGGTACTTTAAGGATGGTATTTTTATGATTAGGCCATCCTCTCAGTACCACTACTATCTGAGTGAGAGCATGCTATAGTGCTAAAACTTCTTATGTATCTTCACATGGAACAAACAAGTCAGTGAAAACATGGTATCTCTTTTCATTTCTGTAGCATCTTCCTAGGTGCACATGCCCTGTAGCATAGCCCTTTAGAAGTGTATGGCTAACCATGTACATGCATGATTATAGATGAAGGTAAGTTGTAGGATATCATGCATTTCTTAGATCCTCTTGATCTAACCCCATCTCTCTCTTTTCTACAGGTTTTGGATCACTTAGGAGTACACTGGATTCAACCCCAGATCAACACTTGATCATTCCAGGAAATGTCTGGTACCCTTATACTTATATTCATCCATTTTATATATGTATGTACTTATTCATACTCTCTTGAAAGTTGGCTATGCTCATGGCCTGTGTGAGCTTTAGATGATTTTATCTTTCAGTTTCTATCCTTTGTACAGTACATACAAGATATTTGGCATATATACATGTAATATTTAGATGCAGAAATTTCCTTTTTCATTTACATATATCTTTTCTAAAATGAACACAAATCTAAAAAGATCATCTAATAATTAAAACTAGGGTACTTTAATCACTCATTTAGTAATTAGGTCTCCAATCTAAAAATGAGTAAAAATATGGTAACAGTAATTTTGACATAATCTGATACACTAAGTAGAGCACATAGCTCATAAGATGTTATCTCAACTGCTCTAATATTTGGATAGGCAAATTTACCATATGATGTTTTTGATGAAAGATATTCTTCCAGTTGATTTTTCATATTACTAATTTTCAAGGTTAGGTTATCTCTGAGTAATGCAAACCTTTTCAACTTTATTTCCTTTTCATTTTCTAATAGTCTCATCTCATCATGTATTGTGCTCACTTTCTTCTCAGTATCAGTGATTTTAATGCTAGGATTGTGTAGCTCATTCATTGTGACTTGCAGTTATGCTTCTTTATTTTTCAACTTCTCTGCAATATCTGAGATATGATTGTGTGATAAGGCACACTGACTATACAATGTTCTTCCTCTCTCTAAACATTTTCTCAACTCCTTAATGCAAACATCAAGGTTGTCTAGATCATTCTTGATATTTTGACAAGTAGATTGAAATAATTGTGCATCATGAAGTGTTTGTGCTTTCACTAATGCAATGTCAGATAAAGTAGTGAAGTCACTATCAAAAGCTTTAATTACCTTTCTTTGTTTAACTTGTAGATCAACTTCACTAACTTGAGTAGATATAACACCTTGAATCTTATTTGTTACCTTAAGTAGTGATCCTTCTAGGCTCTTTATTTTCTTGTTCTTTTCAATTATCTTATTCAGGGATGAGATCAAATCTATTTTATCATCATCATCAACTTTAGCTCCTAAATTTTCTAATACTGACTCAATAGGTGACTTTGATGAATTTTTTGTTGTGACCTTCTATGGTGTGACTATTTAAATGTGTTGAGATATAATCTTTGTAGGCTTTACCTCTTTACCTTTACCTTGTTCCTCTTGCATTGCTTGTTTAGTGACTTTTTTTTGTGTCCCCTTTGATGCATTTATTTTCTCTTTCTTATCCTCTCCTTTTTTTTCTTCTGCATCTTCTTCCTCATCTTCTTTCTTATTTTCTTCATCATCTTCTTCCTCATTCACTATCTCTCCCAAATTGCCAACATCCTCTCCTTGATCTTCAAAAGGATCTTCTTCTTTGTCAATGATGATTATAGTGCCTTCTACATGCATTGTTTCATCATCAATAAGTATGGTAGGTGGAGGAACTGGGGTTTATTTCTGAAGTGGTGTCTATTTCATCTTTGAAACTACTTATGTTGTTTGAGTGTCTTGTTCAAATTCACTTAATGCTTCTCTCAGTACTGAAGTCATCACTTTCACAATTACTTCATCATTTTCCTTGTTAACTTCCTCATAATTACCTCCCATAAATAGAACTATTCTTCTTTTCATTCTCAAATGGGTGTTGAGACTCTTCATTATTTCTTTGAAATGTTCTTCATCTTTGAATACACATAGTTTTATCACAAATCTTTATCTTATACCTTTATCCTCTTCTATTGCTCTCTTGTTCCTGTTAATCAGCTTCTCATAAAGATCACATGGTATCTTATCTTTAATATTCTCAAATTTCTTATCAACAAGGCTCATGTGCCTAACAACTGCATTCTCAAGATTTAGTTTCTCAAAATTATTGTACATATGATAGTATTTATTTAACTTTGTGAAATCTCCTTCATTAATGATCAAAGGATTCACTTTCTCAATCTTGGGTTTCCATTGTTTCTTCTTGTTGTTGATTGTCTCTTCTTCTCCTTGAGATTGAATTGAAACTTGACCTCTCATTTTCTTTATGGGTGAGGATTCTTCTTCTTGTGTCCTTTTGTTGAACTACAACTGATTTGGAATCTGATTGAAGAATCTATGATTAAAGATCACTGAGGAGTTATTGATTAGATATGTAAGTTACTAGTTTGACATCACTTATCTTGTAAGTTACTATACCGAGACATCTGAAGAAAGGTGAAAAAGATAAAGAATAGAGAAATCTACATGAGCAAAGATGTACATGATAGATGAGGATAAGGAACACATTGAGTAACTTGTTGATGAGTCTATGACTTGATGATATTGACTTTATTATGTTGCATTCATCTACGTTGAAGTATAGAGTTGAAAGACACAAAGCAGTGTTGTCGGTAAATGAAGCATTTCTAGTATACACCGATGGAGTGTAGTGTATACCGATCACAGTATTAACCGAGCAGTGTTCACCGATGCATTTCTTTGTTAACCAAGTAGAATAGAATGAATTAAATGATTAGTTTAGCCGATAAGATTGATGAGGTGGCAAAGAGTATAACATCAAGGTAACAGATAATGTTTGTTACATAGATCGACGGCTGACAAAATTTAGGAAAGATCTAAAGGATGAGAATCAAACGTGTTATTGACACAAGTACTGAGAAAGTTTGAAGTGGGAAAATATAATGGTGGAGAAGAAAATGATCTACTCATCTATATAAGAGAATAGAATTTCTTTATGAAGAATGTCGAAAGAAGTAGAAGCTACAGGAATATTGCGTGAACAAGGTTTTCATGCATTCTGATCATACTAGTTAAGTAAGAACCAAGCTACAGAACAATTACCGAGCTACAAAGAGCAATTATCGATGCACAGTAAGTTGATACAGTATTGAATCTAAAGTGAAATATTGATCAGAAGGATTTTTATGGACTAAATATTGATCTATAATCTGCAATTAAAGTTGTATTAAGGCAGGTCATTTACTGTTACATATTTAACCATTGTATACAATCAAAATCTCTTAACCAAATGGACTCTGAAAGTCTTATGATGTATCATTCATAGAATGAACATTGTTATCCTGTCAACCCCATAGTGAATGCTAGTTGGATGATAACTTCTAGTCTAAAATCCTCTAACAAGGTCACACCTAACAATGTGTTTGTAAACCTTTAACAGGGTTGAGTCTTAACCGACCTCACTTCGAAAGAGTGAACAATTTTGGGTTGCCGGTCCCAGGTGATTTTTCCCTTTGCAAGGTTTCCACATTAAATCTCTTATGTTATGTGTTGATTGTGATATTTTTTTGTTATCATTCTTTATATGTTACATGTTAGATGTGATCATTAAACTGTTATATTATTAGATTGGTAATCGGTTAAAGCACAAACAATGAAAGTTATTATTCTTTACCGATGAGCAGAAATTGAAGAAATAGTTTTGAATTATACATTTTTTTTTGGGACACTGGATAACTGATTCACCCCCCTCTCAATTATTCTAACAATTGGTATTAGAGCATCGGTTTCTTCAAACAAAGTTTTAAGGACTTAAGCATAAAGGTCTCAAGATGTATAAGAGGGAAGTACCAAAACTGAACAAAGAGAACTTCACAGTTTGGCAAAGCAGAATGAAGCTACACATATCTAGAATTGGGAACTCTGCACTAGATCTGATGGAGAATGGCTACATACAACTGCCCACTAGTCCCTTAATTCTTGATCAACTAAAGGACAAGCATGAACACAATGTTACTATGATGGAACTTACTGCTGCTTGTACCGATGCTGAATTTGAAGATATCAAGACATGCACGACTGCCAAAGGAATGTGGGACAATTTAACACAAATATACAATGGAGATCTGAATGTCAAAAGAGCCCAAATTGAAAGCCTGAGAGGCAGATTTGATGATATGAGAATGAAAGAAGGTGAGAACATTGTCCAATATTCAAATAGACTCAAAGAGGTGGTACATGCTATTAGAGCATCTGATGGAGTAATTGATGATGAAATAGTGATAAGTAAGATTCTCAAAACTTTGCTACCAGTTTATGCAATTAGGATTTTTGGAATTCATGAAACAAGAGCTACATCCAACCTTACTCTTGACACTCTGATTGGTAAACTTACAACCTTTGAATTAAACAACTTTGATAATAGTGTTGTTCCTTCTATTGAATCCACTTTCATGTCTTCTTTGAAGATTGGAAAGTCTAGCAAGAATAGTAAGAATTGTGATAGTGATGACAATACCGATGATGAACTTGATGGGCTTGAAGCACTTATGGCTAGAAGATTGCCCAAAGGAAAAGGAAGGTATAGAGGTAAGCTACCTTTGGCATGCTTTAATTGTAAAGAAGTTGGTCACATCACTACTAGATGTCCACAGAAGAAAGATGATGATAGATCCAAAGATCAATCTGAAGGAAGCTATGGGAGAAGAGTCAACAGAGGCTACCAACACTACAACAGAGACAACTGAGATGAAAAAGGAAAAAAGTTATGTTACATAGCTGAAGATATAGAAACTGAATCTGATTTTGAAGATGATATAGAAGTTGTATTTGTTGCTATGAAAGATGACTCAAAAGAGGAAGAGAAACATGAAGAGACAGCACTGATTTCTAAAGTAAGTAGAAATGATACATGGATCATAGATAGTGGCTGTACACATCATATGACTGATGATGTAGAGAAGTTTGATCATCTTGTTGAATATAATGGAGGATTTGTGAGAATGGGAAATGATGCACCTTGTATGATAAGAGGTAAAGGCTCACTGATGATCAATGATAGATTACAATGTGAAAATGCATACTGGGTAGATCGACTAAACTATAATTTGTTAAGTGTGGCTCAACTAAACAATTTAGACCACCAACTGGCTTTTGAGAGCAAAAAGGTGAAGATCTATGATGATGGAGGAAGACTTGTCAGAATTGGTACACAATCCAGAGGTAATCTATTCTATCTTGATATGGATCAGTCTTCTTGTTTGTTAATAAAGGATGAAGATGCTTGGTTGTGGCACAGAAGCTTATGCCATGTGAACTTTGACAACATGATCAAGATTAGTAGAAAGAAAAGAGTTAGAGGATTGCCTAACTTGACAAACCTAATCATGCCATGTGCCATGAATGTCAGAAAGGTAAGATGACTAAGTCTAGTTTTAAAAGCAAAGACTACTCAACAAAGAAGATACTTGAGTTGGTTCATACCAATCTGTGTGGTCCTATGAGAACTCAGAGCTATTCTGGTGATAGATATTTTATTCTTTTTTTTTATGACTATACTAGACTGATGACTGTTATGTTCTTGAAAGAGAAATCTGAAGCTTTCAAAATGTTTAAGTGGTATAAAGCTAAGGTAGAGAAAGAAATCAGAAAGGAAATAAAATGCTTAAGATCTGATAGAGGAGGTGAATTTATCTCTAATGAATTTACTAATTTTTATAATGAGCATGGAATCAAAAGATAAGTATCTACACTAAGGACACCTCAGCAAAATGCCATTACTGAAAAGAGGAACAGGTCTATAATTGACTGTGCTAGAACATTGATGTTATAGAAGAATGTTGCTCAGACATATTGGAGGGAAGCTATAAGTACAGCTATGTATGTTCTTAACCAAGTACAACTGAAGGACTCTAACCGACCACCTTATGAACTATGGTTTGGACACAAACCTACTGTAAGTTATTTCAAAATTTTTGGAAGTAAATGCTTTATTTTGAAAGATGAGAGAAATGGAAAATTTGATTCTAAAGGAGATGAAGGGATATTTTTGGGATATTCCACTACAAGTAAGGCATACAAATGTTTGAATAAGGCTACAAATAAGATAGCTAAAAGTACTAATGTTTGTGTTGATGAGTTTGATGACAAGTACATAGAAGAAAGTACAAAGGAACCGAAAGACTATGGTAGATTCACTTACATTGAACATCAAGATTATCTACCAACACCGCAAGCTATAACAACCAGTCAATAGGGAAATAATACAAGACAACAGGCAACAAAAATTGAGGAACAAGATGGAGCTACCGAGCAAGGAAATGACCCTAAGCAGGATGAGCAAGAAAGGAGGAATCAAGTTCTGGCTAGTTTTGTCAAAAGACATCATCCTAAAACACAAATCATTGGAGACAGACATGCTGGAATGCAAACTAGAAGCAAAACAAGACAAGGTACATGTCTAATTTGTGAATTTGAACATAAAACTATGAAAGTTGCATTAGAGAATGAAGAATGGGTTAATGCAATGAAGGAGGAAATATAGAAAACAAAGAAGAAAAAAACCTGGTCCTTAGTACCCTGACCAAAAGATAAGAATGTTATTGGTACTAAGTGGATATACAGGAATAAATTGAATGAAAATGGTGAAGTCACAAGAAATAAAGCTAGATTGGTATGCAAGGGATATGCACAGGAAGAAGGCATTGACTATGGTGAAACATTTACACCTGTTGCTAGATTAGAAGGAGTTAGAATGCTACTTGCATATGTTGCACACAAGAAATTCAAAGTTTATCAAATGGATGTGAAGTCAGCATTTTTTAATGGTATACTTGAAGAAGAGTTCTACATCGAACAACCTGAAGGATTTGTTGATCCCAACAATAAATACATGGTATGTAGATTACATAAAGCTTTATATGGATTGAAGCAAGCACCGAGAGTATGGTATGAAAGACTGCATACTTACTTGTTAAGTATTGGATTTGTTAGAACAAGTGAAAACAATAATCTATATGTGAAAGGTGATACTGATGACACTATTATCATTGCTGAAATATTTGTTGATGACATTATCTTTGGAGACTCAGATCTTGTCTACAAGGCATTTCCTGATGAAATGCAAAAGGAATTTGAAATGTCTATGTTCGAAGAGATTAAGTTCTTTCTTGGACTACAAGTGATTCAGCAAAGTGATGGAATATTCATCACACAATCTAAATACATAAAGGAAGTACTGAAAACATTTGGCATGGAAGATGCTAAACCTATGGGAACACTGATGGCTACTAGATGAAAATTGACAAAGGAGGATGAAACTACAAAGGTAAACCAGACACTTTACCGATCCATGATTGGTAAGTTAATGTATGTAGTTCATAGTAGACTAGATATAGCACATGTTGTGGGTATTATTGCAAGATTTTCTGCTAATCCTAGAGAATCACACATGATAGCTACAAAAAGGATCTTAAGATACTTGAAGAAAATAGAGAATTATCGATTATGGTATGCTAAGGAAGGGAAATTTGAATTAAAAGTTTACACCGATGCTGATTGGGCTGAAAATGTGGATGATAGAAAAAGCACCATCGGAGGAGCATTTTTCTTTGGTGAAAGACTTGTAACTGGACAAGTAAAAAGAAAGCTTGTATTTCTCAGTCTATAGCTGAAGAAGAGTATGTTTCTGCTGCTACTAACTATTCAAACATTGCATTTATCAAACAAGTGTTGGAAGGAATGAATGAGGTAATCACTGACCCGGTGATTATATATTGTGACAACACTAGTGCTATTAATATTTCAAAGAATCCTATGATGCACTCTAAGACAAAGCATATATCTATTAAGTATCATTACTTAAGATAACAAGTGCAAGAGAAGCAAGTGAAGTTAAAATTTGTTACATCTGAAGAACAACTTGCAAATATTTTTACAAAACCCCTACCGAAGGACACATTTAAATACTTAAGGACTAGACTTGGGGTCCGTCCCCTATCTGACGGTCACTAATGTGATCTAGATGTTGCATTAGCCTACTTATATTAGAAGATCAGTCATGTTGATGTAGCATAGTTCACACTTTGAGTCATGTTCAAGGTTGTGATTAAGTTTGAGAACTTGAACCGATTGGAATATCAGTATTCAGAGATACAGAGGAAGAAAGAATTGTTTGTTTATTTGTTTCTTTGGCATTGTTGTTAAGGGAGAGATAAAAAATATGAAAAGGAACAAGCACCAACAAGAATTATCTAAGGGAGAGACAATCTAAATGAGACAGAGTATTGAAGATCAGTTACAGAGAACAGAAGTAGGAACAGGAGAACTGAAAAGATCACAACTACAGAATGGTAAAGCTATATTATCTAATGTTGTTTAGTAACATAGTGATTAAACATATTAAGTCTATTTGACTTAGAGCATTTTTTTTACAAAGTTGTAGAATATATGTTTGGTATGTGTATGGTACATTTCATATTACTTGAGTTGCCATCAATGCCAAAGGGAGAGATTGTTGAACTACAACTGATTTGGAATCTGATTAAAGAATCTATGATTAAAGATCACTGAGGAGTTGCTGATTAGATATGTAATATGATTAAATCAGTATTATGTTGTCATTGATGTCAACTAGTTTGACAGCACTTATCTTGTAAGTTACTATACCGAGACATCTGAAGAAAGGTGAAAAAGATGAAGAACAGAGAAATTTACATGAGGAAAGAAGTACATGACAGATGAGGATAAGGAACACATTGAGTAACTTTTTGATGAGTCTATGACTTGATGATATTGACTTTATTATGTTGCATTCATCTATGTTGAAGTATAGAGTTGAAAGACACAAAGCAGTGTTGTCGGTAAATGAAGCATTTCTAGTATACACTGATCGAGTGTAGTGTATACCGATCACAATATTAACCAAGCAGTGTTCACCAATGCATTTCTTTGTTAACCGAGTGGAAGAGAATGAATTAAATGATTATTTTAGCTGATAAGATTGATGAGTTGGAAAAGAGTATAACATCGACGTAACAGATAATGTTTGTTACATAGATCGGCGACTGACAAAATTTAGGAAAGATCTAAAGGATGAGAATCAAATGTGTTATTGACACAAGTACCGAGAAATTTTGAAATGGAAAAATCTATGAATGTGGTTAAGTGGAAAAATATAATGGTGGAGAAGAAAATGATTTACTCATCTATATAAGAGAACATAATTTCTTTATGAAGAATGTTGGAAGAAGTAGATGCTAGAGGAATATCATGTGAACAAGGTTTTCATGCATTCTGATCATACTGGTTAAGTAAGAACCGAGCCGCAGAACAATTACCGAGCTACAAAGAACAATTACCGATCGACAGTAAGTTGATACAGTATTGAATCTGAAGTGAAATATTGATCAAAAGGATTTGTATGGACTAAATATTGATCTGTAATCTGCAATTGAAGTTGTATTAAGGCAAGTCATTTATTGTTACATATTTAACCATTGTATATAGTCAAAATATCTTAACTGAGTGGACTTTGAAAGTCTTATGATGTATCATTCATATAATGAACATTGTTATCCTATCAACCCCATAGTGAATGCTAGCTGGATGATAACTTCTAGTCTAAAATCCTCTAACAAGGTCACACCTGACAGTGTGTTTGTAAACCTTTAACAGGGTTGGGTCTTAACCAACCTCACTTCAGAAGAGTGAACAATTTTGGGTTGCTGGTCCCAGGTGGTTTTTCCCTTTACAGGGTTTCCACGTTAAATCTCTTGTGTTATGTGTTGATTGTGATATTTGGTTGTTATCATTCTTTACATGTTACATGTTAGATGTGATTGGTAAACTGTTATAGTATTAGACTGGTAATCAGTAAAAGCACAGACAGTGAAAGTTATTATTGTTTACCAATGAGCAGAAATTGAAGAAATAGTTTTGAATTATACACTAATACATTTGGGGTGAAATTGCGATGGCAATTTGCAACGACAGGCAAATGTCATGCGGTTTTGGCTTTTTTTTTTCAAATATAGCCCGACACCGTCGCAATTGCGATGACAATACATTTGGCAACATCGCCATTGCGACATTGTCAGGATATAAGGACAAAAAAAAAAGGAACATTGTCATTTGTGTTTTCAACAGCGCTGTAACCCTCTACGAAATCACATCAGGATATAAGGGCAAAAAAAACAAGAACGTTGTCATTTGTGTTTTTAACAGCACCGTAACCCTCCATGAAATCACATCAGGATATAAGGGAAAAAAAAACAAGAACGTTGTCATTTGTGTTTTCAACAACGTCGTAACCCTCCGCGAAATCATAGCTACAATTTCTGAGTACGTTGGGTTTATTTTTCTTTTGTCATTATTATGTAATCTGGTATTCAGCTGTTAGAGAGCTAAAATACCCAGAAATGAGGACATATCTATGTTGAATTTATTGTTAGTGGCTTTGGTTATTTAGAAGTTTAATTTTATTTGTTCATCTTTCAAGCACAAATGTTTTGTGGATCGTAACGTCTTCATTGTTTCGGGTATGCAGTGAAATAGCCCTAACTTGCAATTGCGATGTTGTCGGGATATAAGGGCCAAAAAAAAAAGGAACGTTGTCATTTGTGTTTTCAACAGCACCGTAACCCTCCGCGAAATCACATCGGGATATAAGGGCAAAAAAAACAAGAATGTTGTCATTTGTGTTTTCAACAACGCCAAGAGAGATTCCCTCCGTGAAATCACAGCTACAATTTCTGAGTACGTTGGGTTTATTTTTCTTTTGTCATTATTATGTAATCTGGTATTCAGCTGTTAGAGAGCTAAAATGCCCAGAAATGAGGACATATCTGTGTTGAATTTATTGTTAGCAGCTTTGGTTATTTAGAAGTTTAATTTTATTTGTTCATCTTTCAAGCACAAACATTTTGTGGACTGTAATGTCTTCATTATTTCGGGTATGCAATGAAATAGCCCTAACTTGCGACTACCTTCACTTTACTTGTGTACATTATCATGTTGTCTTTACAGTGACTGTCCTCATTCAAGTGGCAATTACACAAGGGACAGTCACTGTGAGATGTCCTCATTTGTGACAAGGACAGTCACACTTAGGACATCTCATAGTGATATTCCCTTGTGTAATTTCCACTTGAATGTATTGCTATTGAACCACATTAATGCTTTTCTTCTTCAACAAATGAGGACAGTCACTGTAAAGACAACATGATAATGTACACAATTACCAAAAAATGATCTTGTTAACTGATGTAACACTTTTTCTTTCTCACTCCCTATCCTTCACTAGGGTCTCTTTAGGCCAATGTTTTGACTTGATAGGGTACTTAACTATCCCTACACTCTTTAGGTATCTCTACCCAAGATCCCACTCCTTCAACTAGTGCACACCAACAAGAAATACAACGAACTCTGCTCAATACCAATCTAGCTACTAGGACACTCCTAGTCTTGTCTTCACAAATTGAAACACATTCAACTAGAACTTTACTCCATGGAGAGGCTAGCCACTAGGACCTCTATTGGTTTCAATATTACTCCTTCACCTATACTTTTCATCAGTACTTCAATCCGGTTCATCAAACCATGCCAATTGCACCCAAAAATAGGCTGCTAGCAATTAGGCCTTTGTCAAGCCTTTTTGTTTATATTAAGCCACCTAAAGGGCTTAGGATTTAGATGCCCTTTATTGAGAACTCCAAGATATCTAAGGTCTTCTCCTCCTAGATTTTTTGTACACCAACTGCTACAGCCATGCCTGAAAACAAGTATTTTGACACAACTTGGATAGTCTGACTAAGAGTTTGTTTTCTTAGCAACCAAAGAAACTCACCCAATCTTCTAATTTGACTTGGGGCTTCTTTAGATGTGTGTCTACCTCTCCATGAGATTTTAGTTGAAGCAACCAATGCATTCAACTTGTTGTAATCTTCTTGTAATGATTTGTCATCCCTAACTGTGCTCAACTGACTCACCTAGGACATCATTGCAAACATAGAAAATGAGCTTCCCAGGGCCCCTCCTTCCAAACATATAGTACATGGAGTCACCTCACCCATTCCAAGAGCCCGTACAAAATTGACAATGGAATGATGAGCTAAGACTCCATTTGTTCAACCTGCCTAGTTCAAACCAATGATAGGGTACTTAACAAAAGAATTAACAAACTAGTTGGAAGGGTTCAAAACTCAAAAAAAACACAACACAGAATAAAAAAACAACTTGTACTAACTTTTCCAATAGACACTGCGAGCTATCTAATCCATTAATCAACTGAAAACAAAGAAACAAAAAAACTCAAGAATTCATTAAAACCGTGTTACTCTACAAATCTTCTTAATTCCAAATGTTTTTCCCCCCAACCTTTTGCACAGATCGATGGAGGCCTCTTATAGTTGATCTGATGCCTAATTCAATGGTTTCATATAGTTACATAACCATCTTACTCGAAAATGCTCCCTTGCACAAATGTTGTCAATGTTGTGAATGACAACATTGACAACTTGTTACAACCTTTGGGATTTTGGTTCAAAACTTATTGTTCAAACACCATAAGACCCTAACCATGACTTAGTTAGGCTATTTAGACCTCACATAGGCCACTTCTACACTTCTTTGCCCAATTTGACCCCTAAATGCTTCATTCCCACTTTTGCCACAATATTGGTAACTTGGGTACAAATTGGCACTTGCCTTCACAAAGGTCACACATGAGGACATCTCACAGTGATCAATTGTCCCTTGTGTAATTTCCACTTGAATGTATTGCTATTGAACCACATTAATGCTTTTCTTCTTCAACAAATGAGGACAGTCACTCTAAAGACAACATGATAATGTACACTCACTGTAAGGATAGTCACAAATGAGGACATCTCACAGTGACTGTCCCTTGTGTAATTGCCGCTTGAATGTATTGCTATTGAACCACATTAATGCTTTTCTTCTTCAACAAATGAGGACAGTCACTCTAAAGACAACATGATAATGTACACTCACTGTAAGGATAGTCACAAATGAGGACATCTCACAGTGACTGTCCCTTGTGTAATTGCTACTTGAATTACACAAGGGACAGTCATTGTGAGATGTCCTCATTTGTGACAAGGACAGTCACATATGAGGACATCTCACAGTGATTGTCCCTTGTGTAATTGCCACTTGAATGTATTGCTATTGAACCACATTAATGCTTTTCTTCTTCAACAAATGAGGACAGTCACTCTAAAGACAACATGATAATGTACACTCACTGTAAGGACAGTCACAAATGAGGACATCTCACAGTGACTGTCCCTTGTGTAATTTCCACTTGAATTACATAAGGGACAGTCATTGTGAGATGTCCTCATTTGTGACAAGGATAGTCACACATGAGGACATCTCGCAGTGATTGTCCCTTGTGTAATTGTCACTTGAATGTATTGCTATTGAACCACATTAATGCTTTTCTTCTTCAACAAATGAGGACAGTCACTCTAAAGACAACATGATAATGTACACTCACTGTAAGGATAGTCACAAATGAGGACATCTCACAGTGACTGTCCCTTGTGTAATTGCCGCTTGAATTACACAAGGGACAGTCATTGTGAGATGTCCTCATTTGTGACAAGGATAGTCACACATGAGGACATCTCACAGTGATTGTCTATAATGTCCCCTTTTTGGCTAACTTGGAAAATAGGAACAATTACTCCACTTCTCAGACTTACTCTATCAGATACTTACAATTAAACTAAGTAATGGAGGTTACTTAAGATATCAACCGCTATTTCAGATTCAATCACAATATGTGTGCAAGATGATATTGATACAAATATGTTTAATAGCACTGTCAGATATAATGATATGAAATAGGCTATGAATATGATGTTTCCTATCACTTATAGTGATAGTATAATGATGCTATGTCTGATATAAACAATATCGATATACAATCAATAAGTATTGCTTACAGCAATGTATTTGCTATGTCTGATATGATGATGTAATTATGCAAATGTGTAATATCACTATGAGTGATATGTTGCTATTTCAGATTCTGAATTATATGCTTGCAACTTCAAATATTGATGCTGTTTCTGACTATCCTTTCTATCTGTGCAATCATGGTGTTGTCTCTGATCTGCAATGATAAACTTGAAACCAAACTGCCAAAGGCAGATGCTGTATTGAGTATATCCAAATATGGATAAGTAAATAAAGTTCTAATGATGCCTTGAGTGACTGACAAGAATGCATTCTTATATTGTCTTTAACAAATGAAGAGATGCTATGAATGAGACGTGTCTTGTTTCTTCCTCCATGTCCCTTTGTTAATCACACCTTTCCATAATCCGACAGTTCACATAATATTATTTCATTATTTTCTGATCATAGATAACTCCCAGATTGACTCAATATCAAATCTTTTTATGAAGGTAATCTTCCCTAATTGGTAGTGCAACCAATAGTTAATATCCATTGTGTTTGTATTAGTTTGGTCTAACTATCATTAGTATTTAGTCAATCGATATTAACTCTTGCCTTATCCCATATTGTTATGATTATATCCAATCTTTCTACTCTGATATAAGTCGATATCATTTTTTGATAATTGTCCATTTATTGGTTGATTGCTGGTAATGGAGTTTGATCTTCAAATTGACTTCCATTCCTATTAATACTTAAGGATACATTGTACTTATTATCCATGACTAATGCCTCATTCATCAATAGCTTGTGATATAATCACTGATGCTTTTGTGTTTCTACAAGATGTGGTTTATCTCAGACAATCGATAATCTTTCAATCCTTTAGTCGATATCCTCCTATCTGGTGTCTATTGATATAGATAGTAGAATTCAATCTAGTTTATGTTATTGTCATGATAACATAGGAAGTGATGGTGCATATTTGCTAGCGGGTCTTCATGTTTGATATTGCTTTATCGGATATGTCATTGTCTAAACTTGTGCAATTAATGATTATTTATAATATATGAATGGTTATCCTTCTTGCTTATCAATACATCTTCTGAAACACATAGCGACCTATCCCTTATTCATATCATGTTGATCTTGACTTCATAGTATTTGGTTCATTAATCATCCTCTCATGGTATCGATGTGTAATGACTAGTGATTGTTGTATCACTTCTTCATTCCTCATCGTGATAGATAATGCAGATGTTTAATGTAGATGTATATCGATTACAAATATTCGATATTGCTTTAAACGTTATTATTATTAATGTTATTGTTATTATTAAATATTATAATTAATGATGTTAGTAATATTAATAATATTATAATAAATATTATTATAGTGATAACATATTATTTTATATTGAGAGGTTTATTAATATTATTTATATATTAAAATTATTATATCAATAATTGATTTAATATTATTACTTAATATATTATTATAATATAATATATATAATTTATTAATAATTATTTATTATTAATTTATATTATAATTATAATCATAATTATATTATTTATTAATATTTAAATAGTATTTAATTAACATATTACTTATTATGCTAACTATATATTATTATTATCTTTTGATAATAATTATATATTATTGTTATATACCGTTAATAATAGATTATTATATATCATCTAATCATTTTATTATTATACTAAGTTCAATATGTCACGGCTCATGACATTGTCCCTTGTGTAATTTCCACTTGAATGTATTGCTATTGAACCACATTAATGCTTTTCTTCTTCAACAAATGAGGACAGTCACTCTAAAGACAACATGATAATGTACACTCATTGTAAGGACAGTCACAAATGAGGACATCTCACAGTGACTATCCCTTGTGTAATTACCACTTGAATTACACAAGGGACAGTCATTGTGAGATGTCCTCATTTGTGACAAGGACAGTCACACATGAGGACATCTCACAGTGATTGTCCCTTGTGTAATTGCCACTTGAATGTATTGCTATTGAACCACATTAATGCTTTTCTTCTTCAACAAATGAGGACAGTCACTCTAAAGACAACATGATAATGTACACTCACTGTAAGGACAGTCACAAATGAGGACATCTCATAGTGACTGTCCCTTGTGTAATTGCCACTTGAATGTATTGCTATTCAGCCACATTAATGCTTTTCTTCTTCAACAAATGAGGATAGTCACTCTAAGGACAACATGATAATGTACACTCACTGTAAGTGTACATTATCATGTTGTCTTTACAATGACTGTCCTCCTTCAAGTGGCAATTACACAAGGGACAGTCACTGTAAAGACAACATGATAATGTAGAGAAACGTTGTCATTTGTATTTTCAACAGTGCTGAGAGAGATTCCCTCCACGAAATCACAGCTACAATTTTTGAGTACGTTGGGTTTATTTTTCTTTTGTCATTATTATGTAATCTGGTATTCAGCTGTTAGAGAGCTAAAATATCCAAAAATGAGGACATATCTATGTTGAATTTATTGTTAGCAGCTTTGGTTATTTAGAAGTTTAATTTTATTTGTTCATCTTTCAAGCACAAACATTTTGTGGACCGTAATGTCTTCATTGTTTTGGGTATGCAATGAAACAGCCCTAACTTGTGACTACCTTCACGGTACTTGTGTACATTATCATGTTGTCTTTACAATGACTGTCCTCATTCAAGTGGCAATTACACAAGGGACAGTCACTATGAGATGTCCTCATTTGTTACAAGGATAGTCACACATGAGGACATCTCACAGTGACTGTCCCTTGTGTAATTTCCACTTGAATGTATTGCTATTCAACCACATTTATGGGCCCGTTTGGACCATGACACACAGTAGCTTTAGTTCATATGCTGCCATTTCAAGTATGATTAATGAAGTTACCTATATCACAGGATGAAAGTGAGCAGTCAACATACTGGTACAGAGCTGGCAGCATTAATACGGTGACTAGGGCATCATTTAATGGTGGTATTGTGTTTTCCCATGTTTAGGGCATCGACCTTTTGAAGCATTGCCTTCATCTTTCTTAAGTCTGAGTTTTAAGTTTGTTTATCTCTCTCGGTGCTGTTGAAAATACAAATGACAACATTCTCTTTTTTTTTGCCCTTATATCCCAATGTGATTTCGCGGAGGGTTACGGCACTGTTGAAAACAAAAATGAAAACACAAATCCCTTGTGTAATTTCCACTTGAAGGAGGACCGTCACTATAAAGACAACATGATAATGTACACTTATAGTGAGTGTACATTATCATGTTGTCTTTAGAGTGACTATCCTCATTTGTTGAAGAAGAAAAGCATTAATGTGGCTGAATAGCAATACATTGAAGTGGCAATCACACAAGGGAGAGTCACTGTGAGATGTCCTCATTTGTGACTATCCTTACAGTGAGTGTACATTATCATGTTGTCTTTAGAGTGACTGTCCTCATTTGTTGAAGAAGAAAAGCATTAATGTGGTTCAATAGCAATACATTCAAGTGGCAATTACACAAGGGACAATCGATCACTGTGAGATGTCCTCATGTGTGACTATCCTTGTCACAAATGAGGACATCTCACAATGACTGTCCCTTCTGTAATTGCCACTTGAATGAGGAAAATCACTGTAAAGACAACATGATAATGTACACATACAATGAGTGTACATTATCATGTTGTCTTTACAGTGGCTGCCCTCATGTTGTATATGCTTCTCTGTAGATGCTACTATATGCTAGGGAACTTCTTAGAACTGTTGGTATATTCTTACAACTTGTTACACCTGGGATATTCTTCTCTGTAGATGCTACTGTGTGCCATGGTCCAAACAGGCCCATAAATGTGGTTGAATAGCAATACATTCAAGTGGAAATTACACAAGGGACAGTCACTATGAGATGTCCTCATGTGTGACTGTCCTTGTCACAAATGAGGACATCTCACAGTGACTGTCCCTTGTGTAATTGCCACTTAAAGGAAAAAAGCATTAATGTGGCTCAATAGCAATGTATTCAAGTGGCAATTACACAAGGGATAATCACTCTGAGATTTCCTCATTTGTGACTATCCTTACAGTGAGTGTACATTGTCATGTTGTCTTTAAAGTGACTGTCCTCATTTGTTGAAGGAAAAAAGCATTAATGTGGTTCAATAGTGATGCAGAGTAGTCAGCAAGAAACTTGGATCTATGTCCCAACCCACTTCAAGACACCAAAATGACTCAACTAATCAATTAGGCTCTGATTTCTATAGGTTAATGTTTAAACTCTGCAAAGTAATGAATTTGAAGGTTTCAAGGATCACACAACAACTTATGGACTCAATCCCATTCAATAACAAATTTCCTTTTAGGGACAAGTTCCCTGATTTTCTATCAAAAGAGACTTTTAAGGTTCTAGATCTTACTTCCTGCAGCAAAACTTAGAAACCCCTTAGATATCATCTAAATAACAAGAATCATACATTGGTTGTGATCTAAACAACCCAAGACATCAAAATAACAAACTGACCTAGTGACCCTAGTAGGTCTCCCAAACCTGCTCTGCAGCCATAACTCTGCAACTTGCCAAAGGACTCTAAGAAGTTATATGTTTTTTGAGTATCCTTTTTGGATTTCTAACAGACCACCAACTCCCAGACCCTGACTCCACTCCAGCATATCAATGTCTTCATTGAGTCCGCAGACCTAATGCATGCTTTTAGGTGTGGGTTCCAAAATAAAGCATTAAAAATGGGTGTATGAAACCAAGATCAGAGTTTTGGAGTGTTCTCCTGATCTAGATAAACAAGATTGCACAAAATTTCAAGTCCTCAATACGATGCAAGCTTCTGATTTTAATCTGATTACCATCTTCCCAGCCAAAAACATGGTAGTTTTTGATCTAGGGCTCGCTCTCAACAAATGCAGATGCAACCCCCTGCCTCAGGGCTTTTAGAATATACAAATATACATCCTTAACTCTCATTCCACCAAGGAAGAAGGAATTCCAATGGTTGAAACGTGAGTTAAGGTCTTTACATCAGTCAAACCCTGAAAATGAGGGTTTGTAAACAATGCACAGAAAATTTGAAATAACTTAGATATAAAACAAAGAGAATCAATCAAACCAACTTCCAAAGCATCAGATGTCACTATTACAACTTCCAGGAAAATTTTATCATCCAACCACCATCTGTACAACCGTACAGAGTTCATTTTTCACCAGAAATGCACTAAAACAGGGTTATTTTTATTTTTTATGAAAGCAAAATGATTACAATACTAGTTCTCTGTCTGTCTTCGACCATTTGAAGCCTAAAATAGGCTCTCCAAATGTTGGTTCAACCATCTAGGTGGTTAGAATAGTTTATCCAACAAATGTCAACTTTGCTAAGCAACTTTTAAAGTTGCATTACAACTTTGCAAACAACTTTACCGAGAAGGTTAAAAATGTGTTGTGAAACTTTAGGAACCTTATTAAAGTTATTTTGGACCTTCAAACTTCTTAACAACATCTAAAAGACACCTAATAAACACTTAATATGCTCATTTCATCCAAGGACTCAAAAGATGCCCAAGGTTTATAAGTCACCAAGGGGTCTTGTGTGCAACAAGTGGATGTTTATAAGGAGATAAAATCAATCCTTAATATTTATTACAAACCAAGAAAACATCTAAAACTCCTATTCTAATTTATTGTCATTCAAAAAGACTCTGATTTGTCATTCAAAAAGACTCTGATTTGTCAATCAAAAGGACCTTTCACCAGTCAATCCTTCAAAGCTCCAAGGTGAAAATCTTATGTTCCAATTGATAGGATTTGACTCCTTGGCTTCATGGAAACTTCCTTCAATCATGGTGTCTTTGGCTTGCATTAGGGATGCCCCTGCATCAAATAGCAATGCATTCAAGTGGCAATTACACAAGGGACAGTACATGCCCATTAAAGTTGGTGTTTTGTTATCCAGCATGACAATGGAGACAGCATACTCTGTGTCAATTTTACTAATCAAATTTCCCTCCGCCAGGCAAAGCAACAATCTGGGTATGATAAGGTGAAATTTTGTAGTCCTTTTGGGTATGATAACAGTTCCAGTTTCCAATAAGATGGTTCATTTTTATAATCTAGCTTCAATTTCTCTTGTGAAAATCTTTTTTTCATTTTATGGGTGGTAAAATATAATTATTATGCTAGAGGTGTGTACTTATGGATGATAATGAAACAAAATGATAAGATTTAAGACTTGTTTTTTTTTAAAATAGCAATTTAAGTTTCCTTCTATTATAAATTACTGTTTTTCTATTTTTTAATGTATCTTTCCAGATCTTTTATATCAATTTTATTTATGAAATATAAATATATTAATAATGTTTTAGTGTTTTTAGGATTAGTTTATATCAATTCTATGTATCATCATTCGTCATTCAATTGTCAGTATTATTAATTTAGACTGTGCAATTGTAGAACTACTCGAATATGGGTTGGATGGATACTCAAGCAGGGGAACCCTCCTCAAATATCTCAAGCAGTGAACTTGGAAAAATGTGTCCTAAAGGAACCCTTTCCATCAGAGAGATAAAAGTACAAACAAGTAAAAGAAGCAGGCTCTGCAAATATGTTTTTGAGAAGAAAAATGATACATTATTCGAGTATGGTTCATGAGGTATATCTAAAAAGACATTTTTTTTCTTATTATAATAAAAGAGGAAGTTGTGAATGTCAAAGTTGAGTGAAACAAAAATTATTTTCATCAAATTTTGTTAGGCTTGCTTTTGGGAATAGTTTCTTACAATATTGCTATTAAGATTTTTATTGTGTAGTTTTTAGATTAGGTTTATAAAATTATATTTCATGAGTAGTGATTCATATTAATCAATTAATGATACTTTTGGAAGGTATTTTCAATGTGTCAAATTTTGATATTTTTACAAGAATTAGATTGTGTAATTTTTTTAATTAAAGTCATTGACTCATATTTCATAAATAATAGTTCTCATGAATCCATCTCTTATAAGATTGAATAGTCTATTTAGGAAGTATTTCTGATAGTATGTAAAATTATGATATTACTATTACCATTAGATTGCATGGCTTTGAAGTCAACCTCGTTGACCCATATTCTTCTCTTTAGATGCTACTATGTGCTAGGGAACTTCTTAGAACTGTTGGTATATTCTTACAACTTGTTACACCTGGGATATTCTTCTCTGTAGATGCTACTATGTGTCGCGGTCCAAATGGGCCCATAAATGTGGTTGAATAGAAATACATTCAAGTGGCAATTACACAAGGGACAGTCACTGTGAGATGTCCTCATGTGTGACTGTCCTTGTCACAAATGAGGACATCTCACAGTGACTGTCCCTTGTGTAATTGCCACTTGAATGAGGACAGTCACTGTAAAGACAACATGATAATGTACACATACAATGAGTGTACATTATCATGTTGTCTTTACAGTGGCTGCCCTCATGTTGTATATTCTTCTCTGTAGATGCTACTATGTGCTAGGGAACTTCTTAGAACTATTGGTATATTCTTACAACTTGTTACACCTGGGATATTCTTCTCTGTAGATGCTACTATGTGCTGTGGTCCAAATGGGCCCATAAATGTGGTTGAATAGCAATACATTCAAGTGGAAATTACACAAGGGACAGTCACTGTGAGATGTCCTCATGTGTGACTGTCCTTGTCACAAATGAGGACATCTCATAGTGACTGTCCCTTGTGTAATTGCCACTTGAATGAGGACAGTCACTGTAAAGACAACATGATAATGTAGACAAGTACCGTGAAGGTAGTCGCAAGTTAGGGCTGTTTCATTACATACCCGAAACAATGAAGACGTTACAGTCCACAAAACGTTTGTGCTTGAAAGATGAACAAATAAAATTAAACTTCTAAATAACCAAAGCCGCTAACAATAAATTCAACACAGATATGTCCTCATTTCTGGGTATTTTAGCTCTGTAACAGCTAAATACGAGATTACATAATAATGACAAAAGAAAAATAAACCCAACGTACTCAAAAATTGTAGCTGTGATTTCACGAAGGGAATCTCTCTCGGCACTGTTGAAAATACAAATGACAATGTTTCTCTACATTATCATGTTGTCTTTACAGTGACTGTCCCTTGTGTAACTGCCACTTGAAGGAGGATAGTCACTGTAAAGACAACATGATAATGTACACTTACAGCCCGTGTACATTATCATGTTGTCTTTAGAGTGACTATCCTCATTTGTTGAAGAAGAAAAGCATTAATGTGGCTGAATAGCAATACATTCAAGTGGCAATTACACAAGGGACAGTCACTGTGAGATGTCCTCATTTGTGACTGTCCTTCCAGTGAGTGTACATTATCATGCTATCTTTATAGTGACTATCCTCATTTGTTGAAGGAGAAAAGCATTAATGTGGTTCATTAGCAATGTATTCAAGTGGCAATTACACAAGGGATAGTCACTCTGAGATTTCCTCATTTGTGACTATCCTTACAGTGAGTGTACATGATCATGTTGTCTTTACAGTGACTATTCTCATTTGTTGAAGGAAAAAAGCATTAATGTGGTTCAATAGCAATGTATTCAAGTGGCAATTACACAAGGGATAATCACTCTGAGATTTCCTCATTTGTGACTATCCTTACAGTGAGTGTACATTATCATGTTGTCTTTACAGTGACTGTCCTCATTTGTTGAAGGAAAAAAGCATTAATGTGGTTCAATAGCAATGAATTCAAGTGGTAATTACACAAGGGACAGTACATGCCCATTAAAGTTGGTGTTTTGTTATCCAGCATGACAATGGAGACAGCATACTCTGTGTCAATTTTACTGATCAAATTTCCCTCTGCCAGGCAAAGCAATAATCTAGGTATGATAAGGTAAAGTTTTTGCAACAATTTCTTGCTACTGCTAAGGTTACCATTGTTTATGGTTTCTGTTATATAGTTCTATCTATATTGCTATATGGCCTTTTGTTTAGGATTAAGTAGACGAGGGAAAATATTTCTTTTGTGGATTTGTAAACAAAACATTGAATTATTTCAGAGAACAGATCTAAATCTATAAGATGTTACGATGGAGCACATGACCATGTACTTGTGAATATTAGGATCCATGTTAATCAAATGACTGCTTTATGTAAATTACTTTTGAGTAAGTAAAAGGAAATATAATTTTTCGAAGTGTGCAAGGATTTTTATGATATACAGGTGTACGAAGAAATGAATCTGTGTTGTTTTGTATCAATATCAAACATCTCTGATATATTTTCATGTTTTTATAATCTATTTTGCAGATGGAAAGTTGAAATGCCAGCTATCCTAGAGCAGTCAATAAGAATATTGTCTAATGCTGGTCTTGGTATGGCCATGTTCAGTCTGGGTATGTTTTGAATTCTTCTCTATCTCTTTGATTGAGGAGTACTCGATATATGCATGTGCTTTTTTCTTCTTTGATGGTTGTGAAACTCTATTTGTTCTAAATACCACTGTATTGCAATTGTATTAGTTTCATTATTTTCTCTAAAGTCACTGTATTTTTTCTTATTATAATAAAAGAGGAAGTTGTGAATGTCAAAGTTGAGTGAAACAAAAATTATTTTCATCAAATTTTGTTATTGTCACAAGGGACACTAACAAAGCCCTAGCTTTTCCTCTGATATAGCCTTCTCCCATACCTCATCCTGAGATTCTTTGTCTTCTATGTCATCTGATCCTCCTATACAAGTTGCAAATGAAATTTATCATTCATGTATAGACTGAGATAATATAATGCACTTGATATTTGAATCGTCGTACATGTATAGAATGACAGAATATAATGCATTCAATATTTGTATTATCATTCATGTATATATTGAGATAATATGATGCATTCAATATTTGAAAAAAGTGACCGGATACCTTCTTTCTTGCCAAACATATTTTTACAACCTTCACATCTGCAGCCATCTGAGCAGCCAACCCCTGCCTAAAATAAAAGATACGAGCACTAATCAGAATACACATAAACTACTCTCCAGCCTTTAACCTTAAATTAAGCAATCAATTGAAGATATCTACCTGATAGCATTCACAGTATTTCTTCAGACACATTGATTTCTTACAATTGTAGCCTCTTTTGTGCCTTGCCGATGCTGGAGTCTTGGTGCACTCTCTCTGCTGAAGTAAGATAGCGAGAAAGATAAGAACTCTCCATAGATAGTTAAGTAATAGTGATACTATAAAGAGAAAACACCAGAACAAAGGAAAACCTCTCAGTATTTTCTCACCCCATTAGTTGGTGGAGAGTCAGCACCATGAGCAATTTTAGGAGCAAAAGAAAGTAGATTGCGTGATTCTATCTGCTGGTGTGTGCCAACAACCATATCTGTATACTCGGGTTTGTTAAAGCACTCTTGACATGTGCAGGACTCAACGCAGTATACTCCTACTGCAAAACACTCACAATACCTGCAAGAGTACTAGTAAGAATTTCATTTAAATTAAAACTATAAATCTAGTCATGTCAATACATGAATTGAAATGCAAAAATCAAAAAACATCTATTTATTTAATTATCTGATCTGCTGCATCTAAGAGGTACGTAGAATGTTCTGGATTGCAATTTGCTTTTCTTAAGTGCTAACACATAGACCTTCATAGCAATGTTCAAGTTCTGAGACAAATAGAAAAGACATAGGAACCAAATAATAAACCCACTCTAGTGCACAAAGACTCACAATTTAAGGCATTTTGACTTTTTACAATTGCAACGTTTGCAGCCTTCTTTATCCCCAGTCGTGGCAGACTTTCTTCTGGGCATTCAAAGAAAAAGTCAAAGCTAAAGAAAAGGATGCAAAAGTGAATTCAAAATTATCCAGACAACAAAGCATTACAAATGAAGACAAATCTTTGTAAAGTTGATAAAATCCTACAATTACCTTTTCTTCTTAGGACTGCTCTGATTATACTCTTCCCCTATACCAAATCCAGGTTGTCGAGAAATATCTTGTAGCGCTGGCCTCTTCTTGTCAAGTGGACTTGAGTTCATATATTCAGTTTTAAAAGGTTGCCTACATTGCAATGGCTTTATGCCAACTGTTAGGGATCGGAAACATGTAGTGGACTTTGTGACTCCAATCTGTGTGTTTCTAGAAGACTGCACCTCCTGTTGATCAATTCTAGTCTTTTCCACAACTGACACAAGCATTCCAGGAGCCATGCTTGTATTTTTTGATACTGAAATATTTCCACCTGAGCTTACAGGAAGTAAAGAACTTGTTCGACTGTCACCAGGAGCCTCCTTCACTCCAGACAAATTCAGCATTCCTTGCATGCCAGTAGCTCCCTTTGAAGTTGTTAGCAGCCCAGTTCCACAATTTAATGACATTGAAGAGGCAAGGCTATTTAAATGAAAACCAATCCCAGTTGGCATACCCACTAACATAGAAGAATGCCCATTATTTCTAAGTGAGCTGTCAGACTTGTCTGAGTTACCCTTAGATGTTTTATAAGAGCAAGATGAAAACTGTCCAACAGATAAAGATTGGGAACTTCTCCCAACATCTGTACCTACATCTCTCTTATATACTACAAGTTTCTTGCCATCAGAAATTGTAGTTACCTCACGTGACATTGATGGTGAAGTGTTCTTTTCAAAACCATCATCTGTGGTTACCAATGTTCCTATTTTAGGCAATAAGTTTGTTGCATTCCATGAGCCATTGGTCAAGTTTCTTCTACGAGCTTCTGATGCCTCAAAATCTAAGCAGCACCTACGCATGCCTCGTTGTGGTTGATTATCATTCTGTACATGAATTATAATAAGTAATCAGTTTTGGGCCTTGGAATCTTGTATGTAACATGCACAGGCATTTCATGGCTAAATGAATCTATTTTAAAAGCATCAAATTTTCTTAAATGATGCTGGATACATAAGTAGAACAAGTGTATATCAAATTGGAAGCAATCAGAACTCCACAATGACATATTTTTTAGAGTACTCTTCACTTTAAGTAATAATGCATTTATTGACACTGTAAAGACAACATGATAATGTACACTCATTGTAAAGACAACATGATAATGTACACTCACTGTAAGGACAGTCACAAATGAGGACATCTCACAGTGACTGTCCCTTGTGTAATTGCCACTTGAATGTATTGCTATTCAGCCACATTAATGCTTTTCTTCTTCAACAAATGAGGATAGTCACTCTAAAGACAACATGATAATGTACACTCACAGTGAGTGTACATTATCATGTTGTCTTTAGAGTGACTATCCTCATTTGTTGAAGAAGAAAAGCATTAATGTGGCTAAATAGCAATACATTCAAGTGGCAATTACACAAGGGACAGTCACTGTGAGATGTCCTCATTTGTGACTGTCCTTACAGTGAGTGTACATTATCATGTTGTCTTTACAATGAGTGTCCTCATTTGTTGAAAGAAAAAAGCATTAATGTGGTTCATTAGCAATGTATTAAATATTTTTTTTTTTTAATCCACCCACGGGCATCGCAATTGTGATGGGCGCCCGTCGTAATGCGATGCCCTACCGTCACAATGTGGTAGAGGCCCAGAATGGGTAAAGGGGCAACATTGCGATGGGAGGGCGTCGCAATTGTGACGGCTACCCATAGACATCGCAATTTGTGACTAAAAAACTATGACGTCTATGGGTGTCGCTATTGCGACACATAGCCGTCACAATTGTGACACATAGCCATCGCAAAATGCCCCCAAATGTATTAGTGATACATGTTTTGGGACACTGGATAACTAATTCACCCCCCTCTCAGTTATTCTAACACCTTTTTCTTTCCATAGGATAAAAGATAGTCTTCTGTATTTTTCTTGGTCCACTAGCCATTTCTTTTACTCTTTTAGCTGGTGTAGTGTAGGTGGATCTAGTAGATTTTCTTGTGGCTTCTACTAGTGGCTTGTCCATTGATATACTCGTCTCACTAGGCTCAGTGACATCCTCATCAATATTTTGAATATCTGGAACAGGGATTACTTTAGATGCCAAAGGTGGTACAGTTAACACTTCTTTCAGTCCAATATCTCTCATATTTTTTGTTGTCTTATTAACAATGTTAAATTCATTTTCATTTATACCTTTTTCTTTTAATATCTTCTTGATTGTTGTGACAACCCTTTTCTTAGTTGACTTCTACAACTGTGATTGTTGTGTTGTGCTGGAAATTTTTTCAGATTGTCCAAATCTAGGACTTTTGGAATCTAATCTACATTTTAGAATTATGTTTACATAACCTTCAATTGTCTCTTTAGACACTTCATAATCTAGAGGGTCTATAAATTCAGTTCTTGATTCTACCGCTTCAATATATATAAAGTCAGTATCAACTAAAAATCATATCTCATTTTTGTATTTCTCAACTATTGAGGGTGGAATTCTTGATCTTTTCTTCATCTCATTCTGAAAGGTTAACATTTCTTAACATCCTACTATTATCTTTATTATTAGATTTAGGTTTCTTACAATCAATAGTTCTATGACAAAAACCATAACAATTATAACAATAACCAAAGATAGGTTTGAATAGCTTACCTGTACAATATCTTTTCATGTTTCCAAATGAATTGCATGTAAAACATCTACCTTTAAATTCATTTTTCATTTCTTTAGGTACATATTCCGATTGGTTAGACTTAGTTTTATTTTTTTTTTCTTCTTTTTTGTTCTCAAGTTGTTGAATTTCCAAATCTGGTTCTTTACATTCTTCAATCTTCTTTGAGAATTTTTCTTCAAAATATCTACAACCAATTTTATCATAAGAGGGTTTCTAATAAGAGATCTATTCATCAATATTTTCACTACTAGAATATAATTTCTCAAGATGTTGTTTGGATTGAGTTAGTTCTCCTTTCACAATTGTATTGTACTTTTCAAGTTCAGCATACTGCAACTTTGTAGTCTCAAATTTAGATGTTACTTTGGTAAGTTTAGATCTTAGATTTGCATTTTTAGACTTCAAATCTGATTCAATTTTTCTATTATCATCTTTCAAGATTAAATTTAGATCTAAAATCTTTAGTTCATGCTTTATGATCTCATTTTCCTTTTTCAGTTTTGAAACTTCATCACCATCCTTGATTTGATTTGTAGAATCTTTCATTGATTTAAGATCTTCTATCTTGTCTTTTAGTTTCTCAATGTAGTCTTTTGCACTATCATGTTTGTTCTTCATAGTATCTCTTTCTCCAATAAGAATATCAATCTGCTCAAGAGATTCTTCTAGGTTTTTCTGCAATTGATCCATATCCATAGAGATCTTACTCAAGTTGTTAGGCCTTCTCAGAGTAACTACACTCTGATACCAATTTTTATAAATAGGAAATACTGAGAGGGGGGGTGAATTAGTATTTCACAAACTTTTACTTTTGCCCACTTAAGGATATATGTAATTAACTTGTAACTTGCATAAGAAACTAAACTGAATAATAAACACAACCATAGAATAAAGGAACTCATAAAACCATGTGTGTTCTCAAGGAAACCCTGGCCAAGGGAAGACCTCGGTGGGGATGGTACCCATAAATGATCCACTAATCAAAAGTATCTAGTTAAAGATATTAACCCTGTTGCGAGTCTATAACATCTGTATAGTGTCTTAGTCCTTGTTAAAGGACTTTAGGCCTTGCTAGAAGCCTCAACCCTATTAGGAGTTGGTATTACAAAATGTGAATGTATGAAAGATGAGCCCACTACCCAAACATGCAATATATAATAATAATCTTCAATACAAAAGATAGAATACAAAAACCTTTTACTGCTGCTAAATATCTTTAATATTCTGATCTAGCTTGTAGGATCTTCACAAAACTTGCTATTAGTTCACACTAATCTGATCATATATCATATTTTGAATAATACAACATCAATATATCAATAAAAAATATTTTTACAACTTTGCATTAGTCTCATACTTAACTTTGCATTAGATGATATTCTCCTTTATACCAACTATCTCAAATATAGCTTATCAGACAACTTCCATGTTATCAAATCATAACATTAACTCTTTGTTTCCTTAGGGTTAATATCTAGGATGTCATCCATAATTATTCAAGTCATTATTTTGATAAATAAAATAATCCCTTAACTCAAAATAATCATATATTGATCATTGCTATGTTCTGGTCAGCTCAACATTGTTTCTATAAAACATTAATATCTTTGTTCGTACAAGTCATATAGTCTTGCACTCTTAGATGTAGCTTCAACATACCTTTTATAAATTGTTTTCAAGTGTGCATGCACTAAAATTACTTATGTGAACTTTAGTGATCAAAATATTCTCTGTGTAGACAGATAAACATTGTTATACTTAGACAATTTTCTTAAGTTCTCATCCAAAACTTCCCCCTCAGATCATGTTGTCTTACTACTCAATATATGTTTCCATAATGAAAAAACCATGATATCCTACTTATCAAAATTTCCAATAGTCCATACCTCTCTTTTACAGAATACCCCACACCTGCACATTCTGCATCCATTCTCTATAAGAAGTAGGTTCAACCCTTTTCTTATTTCCTCCCATAGTTTTCTCCACGGTTTTTCTCCAACCCTGAAAATTTCTATGTTTGTGAATAACACAACAACAATTGATGGAGCTCCTTATTTTGGTGTCTAAAAACACCCATAATATGTGTGGCTTCACATGTTTAGTACCCTTTGTAAAACGTGCTCTTCCACTACAGTAATGATTCAATGAGGAATTTAAAGTTTTTTATAATCATTATTAATAATGTTAACTCCTCTTTGTTTACTCTGGATACAATCCAAATCAAGCCAATATCTCACCTCATGCATAAGATTTTCCTCCCCACTCCAAGTGATAATGGCATCCCTACTACAAGCCTTATTGGCCACATAGTCAGCAATCATATTGATTTATTTGAGGGCATGGATTATAATGTATGAATCAAAAGTATTGAGAATATCTTTCACCACATTGATTTCATTATAGATATACCATGAGGTGGGATTCTTATTATTAAGATTGTTTATAATATGCATTGAATCCCTCTCAACCAAAACTTTATTACACCCATATTCTTTAGCAAGAATTATACCTTGGTAAGAAGCAATTGCTTCTGCCACATGGTTTGATTAATTTCCAATAGGAATAGCTCTGATAGCTTTACATATCCCATACTTATCTCTTAACACCACCCCACATCCTGCAATTCCTAGGTTTCCTTTCAAGGCCCCATCAAAGTTTATTTTCATCCACCCATTAGGTGGGCAATCCCATCTAACGTCATTCCTCAAATTTATCTAATTGATAATATATCTTCTGCCTTTAATTTTCCAATTCTCAAAAACTCTTAAATCCCATTGTTCCTTAACAATGTCAATATTTCCTATAGTAATAATATTCTCCATTATAGATCTTTTCAATTTCTCAAAAAGCACATGAGAGGAAGAAGAATTATTTATAAACACTCTATCATTTCTCTCCTTCCAAAGACCCCATAATATATGGGGTAAGGCAATATTCCACAAATTTTTCACAAAGAAATTCTTAGAAGGACAAACCAAAGATAAGAAGACATCTTGAATATCTAAATTGAAGAGCTCCATGAATTTGGTTAATGATTAACTGTATCTTCCTTCTACATGCAAAGATAAGAAACTCTAGGTAAATAGATCCCTCTGATTTTTAAGTTGTTCATAGTGAGGATTTTTTTTTTAGCATGGTCCAAAAAAAATGTTAATTTTGGGGGTAAGACCTTTAATCCAAGCTTTTGCCCAAGTGGGAGTTTCCAGTTTAGAAAATTTTTGGTTATATAAGGTAGCCACAGTAAATTTACTATTACAAGTCAATTTCCGTATGAAATGATCCTCCTCCCCAAACTTAACCAAATAATTCATAATTTTGTTTAACTTCCTTAGATATGGATCAATAAAAGAGAGGTCCTTCCAATTATCAATCTCCCAATAATCAACAACTTTAACCCCAACTAGAATCTTACATTGGTCCATAAAAGTATTCCAATCAGGATTGTCCTATAAAGGGTGGTCTAAAAGCTAGACATCTTCCTAGAAATTAATGGAATTTCCATTACCAACCTTCCATTTGACTCCCTTACTAATGAGCTCTTTAGTTTTTGAAACATTATTCCATATATTAGATCCTTGAGGAACATAATCATCCCTAAGGAAATTCTGTAAATTATAGTCACCCAAATATTTATTCTCCCAAATATTATTCCACTCTCCCTTCTTGTTATAAGCTCTCCAAATATTCTTAGCCAAGAGAAATTAATTCATATTTCTCAACCTCCTTAACCCCAAACCACCTTTAATGAGTGGCTTACAAACTTTATCCTACGAAATTAAGGACAACCTTTTCTTTTTTACCACTCCAGTCCAAAGGAAGTTCCTTTGAATTTTTTCAATAGCCTCAGCAAATTTGGTTAGGATTTTAAATAGACTAATAGCATAGAGTGGTATGCTTTGTAAATTAGTTTTCAATAGCTAAATTTTACCATCTTGGCTCAACTAAGTGCCTTCCATCTAGCCAACTTATTATAGAATTTATCAATCAGGGATCTCCAAAAGGACTCTAGAGGATCCTAACAAAGAGGAAGACACAAGTAGGTAGCAAGCATACTACCAATATGACATCCCAAGATTTTTCTAATCTTTAACTATATTTTTTTGGAAGTGTTAAAAAATTAGATATAACTCTTAGTCCAATTGATAAACTATCCAGAAGCATCCCCATACCTATTCAGAGCTCTTTTAAGATGTCTAGATTCCTTCACCGAAGCTTCTCCCATAACAACTAAGTCATCAAAAAAAATTTGATGAGAAAAAAATTGATTAGCTGATGAAGGTTTCAGACCTTTAAGCTCCCTTATCTCAAAAAGTTGAGCTATGTATCTTCCAAAAGATTCAGCCATAATAACAACAAGCATAGGGGAGAGCGGGTCACCATATCTTAATCCCATGGAAGATTTGAAGAAAGGGGTAGGGGACCCATTAACCAACACAGATAAAGTGGTAGAAGAAACCAATTTCATAATAAGCTTAATACTTCTCATGTTGAAACCAAAAGAAAGGAGCACTTTTTAAAGAAAATCCCAATCCACTCTGTCATACGCTTTAGATAAATCCAAGTTCAAAATAAAACCTTCCTTCTTAGTCATCACAAGAGAATGAATATTTTCATGTATAGTGATGATAGAGTCTAAAATTTGTCTCCCAGGCACAGAACCATTCTATTGTGGAGATATGATTAAGGACAGTAAAGAAAGAACTCTAGAAGTAAGCACCTTCGATATGATCTTGTAGATAGAATTGTAGAGGCTAATAGGTCTAAATTGATCCATGGTATCTGTAATACCCCAAAAATGGGCTATAGGACCATTAACCTTCTACATCAACAAATCGATCGAAATCAACACCAAAGTCCTAACCTAAGGCAAATCTACACATCAGTTTATCGAAACCCTAATTGATTTTATCTTAATTCTGCATTGGGGAATATTCCTTGAATATTCCTAATTATCCTAATTATCTTTAATTGAATATTATTTGGTGATAAATCATATTTATCCTAAAGTTAATTAATTGAATATTTTGAATATTTAATTAATTAGATTTAATTTTGCCACTTAATCATTTAATTAGATTTAATTCTATTTATTCCTAATTAATATTATTTAATTTTGACAATAAATCAAAAATCCTACAAATAATTGATTAAATTCTTATTTAATTGATTAAATCAAGTTGTCAAGATTTAATGATATAGTTTGGAATAAAAGTTTGATTAAATAATTGATTAACCCATAAATCAGTTGTTTTAATTCAAAAATTAGTTAAGTTGAGAATAAATCACTTAATTATTAAATTAATTCATATTAAATCATGCACAATTAGAAAAATAGTTGAACTCTAAATCAACTATTAAATTTAAATTGAACTCAACATGTGATTGTGAGTTGAAAAGCAAGCAACTTCTGAAAAGGAGTCAAAAGGTTGTTTTTGCATGATTTTATGAGTTGATATATTTCTAATTTCTTGTTAACTCAAAAATCAACCTGAGTTTATCAAGAGTGATTTATGGCTTTTCTCAATGCATCCTCAAGCCCTGGATTTCTATATAATCAAGGCTTAGCCCTTCACAACAGGTCCTTCAGTCCTTTGATTTTTGAGCACTTATGAACTTGGAGAATTGAGCTCTTGCAAACATGCGATTGTGAGATTTTCATAGTTTTCAATTCATTATTTTTCAATCTATTCATAGCATTCATAGCATTCTTAGATAGAATTGCATATCATCTCAATTCATCTAGATTCAATTTCATATCAATTTTAATCATATTGCATAGAAAATACAAAAAGATAGATTAATTTGCATCCATATTTCATTGCTTTCAATCATTTTAAATCCTTCGTTTAGGTGTTGCATTATCACTGATCTCGATCATAATCTAAGAATACCATACTCACACCTACTAGAAGGCAGTAAACCGCCTGGTTAGCTTAGTTCATTTATATTGTAAATTTCTTGATTTGCTAACCTCTAATGTTTTACTAAAGTGTTGTCTCCAGCTAGGTACAAAATTCACACGCACATTACTGGCGCCCACCGTGGGGCCCTGAAATGGGTTTCCATCATCATCTCTATCAATTTATGATCATTTCTAATCAAGCTTCAATTTTCTTTTTTTTGTCTGTACAGTTTCGTATGACATTCTAGAAAGTCGTATCAAATCACTCTAGTAGTCATATGACAGACGACATTCTGGAAAGTTGTATGGGTTGTTACAAATAGTCATTTGGAAGATAGGTTGTCATATGACAGTATACCCATTGTCTTATTAGATCCCAAAAGTTGTATGAGAAGTTGTAGAAACTCGTATGAGTTTTCATGCTAGTTTTACATAGTCGTACCAAATTTTTGAGCAGTTTTTGGAATTTTGGATTTTGGATTTCTGCTAACAGCTAACCCTAACGATTGATATTTGTTGTTTTTTATCACTTGGCTTGCTGGAAAGCTCAACAAAAGCAAAAATCAAGTAAAATATACTAAGCACATTGTGTGGGATCTAAGGTATTTCACTACATCCTTATAACACTTTGATTTTGGGATAGAAAATGAACCTCTCTCATGTTTAGCTTGAGTGTTTTCTTGCTTTCATAAATCACATGTTCATTTTGGGCTCTAAAAAGAACATAGATTTTCTTTCTACATCTCTGTTACACATAGTAAGTAGGCCCTATGAGCACTATTTGTGGAGTTCCTGAGAGAGTGAGCTTCATTCGCTTGTTTTGCATGTGAAGCTCTTCTTGAAGATAGATCCCCTTGTAGGTAGGGAGGATTTGATATTATCTCACAATCTTACTTGGTTTTTGTCTTCAATCTTTGGTGGTATGTTCTCTCTTGGTCCCACTTAAAGAGCTCATTAGCCATTGTTGTTGATATACAAACCTTGGTGAGGTAGTTTCAAGATAGTGTGTCAATCAATCTATTTATTGTGTTTGGGTGAAGTGAAGAGGCTAGAGGATTATGCTCTGTTCCCTTTTTGGGTCGCATCAGAAACTCAAATCCTTGAATTAGAACTAAGTCCCTGTGTGGTCCTTTTTGTGAGTCTCCTTTTTAAAGAGGGTTAACCATAGTGGACATTCCCTTTATTGGGTCAACCACGTGGATGGAACCTCAAGTGGTAATAGCCATTTTCTTATGGTAGCAGCAACCGCTATATAAATTTCCTTGTAGAAGAAATATCCATAGGTGTAGTCTCATGTTGGGCTGTCAAATCTCCTCAGCAGCTCCTGATTGATTAAATTCTTGGACTGTGTCAAAACCCTAGTGCGCTTGGATTGGATTTCACCCTCTTGAGATTACAAAAGTTACACAATTGACCATTACTATGAACCCTAGTGCAACCAAATTTTTTTATTTTCTAGGACTTTGTGCGTGATTGCAAAACATTTGAGAACATACACAAGTAGCATTTCTAGGGATTAGAATTATAAGTCACTACTCTTGTTCATGTGCAAGGTTGCTTTGTCCCTTTCTCATTGTTTGAAGATGATTTCTTGCTCCCTTGATTGTTGTCTTGCGTGTTTGATATCTAATTGGTCACTTAAAAAAATGAACAAACCCAGCCATTGAAATCAACTGAAAATTTGAAAAACTTGCAAAATCTGAACAAAAATCCCTTTTCTGGTGTCAGTTGTCATTTTGGAAATTCAAAACTTGTACGAGTTTCCATATTTTTGTATCAAAACCCCCAAAAACTCATACAAAAGCTTGCATATTGTAGTACGACTATTGTCAAAAATCCAAGCAAATTTCAAATACTAGTAGAAAGTCTCGTACGAGTGTTGTCAATTGTTGTATGAGACCTTATCTTGACTCGTACGAGCCTGGAGAAAGTTGTACGAGATTTGAGTCAAACTTTTTAGAAAGCCTTCAGATTTGTCAAAAATTTAGCCATTACAGTCAACCATCAGATTCTGTCAAAAAATTCACTGTGTCAGGAACAGAGTAGAAAAACTAGAAAATCCAATACATTTTCCAAATGTGGTCTCTTGAGTTTGATCCAGCATTCTGATTTATTGATTTGAGTCTCGTTCATCTTGTGTCAAAAACCTTGTCAAAATCACCTTTTGAATCAATCCTCAAACAACTAAGTGTTGCGAGCTTGTGTTCGCTATCTTTTGGGTGTCTACTCATACATCTAGGGCATAGTATCCTACATTTATGTCCAAATCAATCTTCAACCAATCCAATCTTGACAAGGTTGCATCATTCAATTTTCTTGAATCAAGTCATTCATCATTTGTCTTCATCTTTCTTTTCAAATTCACTCGAGGTTAATGGTGGAAACTAGAGCTTCCTCACACAAGAAACCTGGAGAATAACCAAAATTCTCACCTTTGTCTTCTTACATTGTTTAATCCATTAATCAACCTTACGATACAACTCATTACGAAGAAGATGCTCTAGGTAATCTACATTTGAAGAAAGGCTATTCTAATCCTCCTCAATCAACTCACGAAGGTAGTCAATCAACTCCAAATCAAACAATCCCCGGTAGTCCTCATAACAACACGATGTCTCAAGGAGGAGGAAACCAAGGTTCCTAAGGTCATCACTCTAATCATGGCAGAGATCCAGAACCAACACCATCTGAAATTGAGTGGTATAGAAATGATGACGAATTTTGAAGAATGATGAAACACTTCTTACAAGAAGAGAAAGAAGCCTATTTCTTACAACTAGCTCAACAAGGAGCCAAACTTCCTCAAGACTTCAATGTTGATAATATCATCACGCAAGTGGAAGAAACTCCCATCACAACCATGATGAAACAAATGCATGCTATGAAAGTTAAACTCAAAAAGCTGGAAAAAGAGAAAGAACCTAAAGAATTCTCTATGGAGGCTCTATGCCCCTTCCCATTTGATAAAAACTTGTACATGCCACCATTCCCAAAAAGAGTGGAAATACCAAAGTATGGCAAATACAATGGAAACTTTGACCCCCAAGATCATGTCAGAGAATTTTGTACTCAATCCATGGAGTTTATGCATGAACCAACCTACTTAATGCGTCTTTTCCCATGATCTCTACGAGGAGTAGCCATTCATTGGTTCTCTAAAATGACTCCAATAATCAAAACCTTTGAGGAGTTAATCAAATTGTTCTACCAACAATACTCCTACAATATCCAACACTTGGTCACCATGATCGACATATGCAATCTGAAACAAAACTAAAGAGAGCCCTTCCTGACCTTCCTGAAATGATGGAGGAAGAAGTTTTCACTCTATGCTCGACCTATTTTGAAAACTAAGAAACTCAAGATCTTCATCAACAATCTGATTCTGGAACTCAATTATCATCTGCAAATGCAAAATCATACTTCTTTTGAGAAAATGGTAGAAAATGCCTTTAAGATGGAAAATGTACTTGCTCGTAAAGGGGATATAATGCTTAAAGATAGCAAGAATGAATCTATTTCTAGTTCCAACAACAAATATAAAGTCAAATTCTGGAACAAGAACAAGAATGTCATAACAGATGGTGTTGTTGATCACATCAGTGCTCCATCAAAGGTACCAGCATTTAATCTCACCATTGGCACCCAAGCCATAAAAGCTTCTAAATAGAAGGCATCTGAATCTTCTAAAAAGTCTAATGACTATAAACAATGGGTTACAAAACCAAAGCACGAGTTCACTCCTTTGGGTGAGTCCTTACAATCTACCATGAAAACACTATTGGCAAATAAAATCATCACATTACCTGAGATAAAACCATATGATCCTGAAGTTAAACCAAAGTGGTGGAAAGAGACCAATTTATATGACTTCCATCAAAACAAAGGTAATAAAACCAATAACTGCATGTGCTTAAAGCATCTCATTCAAGACAAAATTGATGAAGGAGAAATTGTAATTGACAACCATAAAACCAAAAATGATCATACAACATTCACGGAACCATTTCCGAAGCATACTAAAGGAGATTCATCTTCTCAACCTAACATGGGTGCTAAAGTCAATTATGCCTACTATGGAAACAATGGTGTCATAAACATGGTTGAACCATGCCTTCTAAACATTGCAATGTCATCACAATTGTAAAATGATATAGAGATAATCAATCAGCAAATGCAGTAACTCAATCACAAGATTAGGTACATCTACAAGGACAAAACTCAGGCTCATCAAATATGTAAGGAAACTTAGGTGCGGAAATAGCTTCCTACACTAATCTCTAAAGGAAAGTATAGTGCAAATTATTTTAAATCCTTACAATTTTAGATTCATTAACTACTTTAACAATGATATTGCAGCCATATACCATGCATATAGAAAATAGAGAATGACACAATGATTTATCCTGGGGAAAACCTTTCGGTAAAAACCCCAGCACTCCAAAACCTGCATAATGTATTAATCAAAACTATTACAGTTTACAATACACTTGCAATGCAAGTTCTTTCAAAAGATTTCCAACTCTTGAAGACAAATTGCGGCAGCATCAAAATGTTCCAACAATACACTAACTTCACCTATCTTCGCAACCCTAAAAAATGCTTATATCATGTGCTTCCCTTTTTAGGGCAACTTCCAAAGATAGCCATATTAAGGTTTTACCATTCTCTGTGAAAATAGGAAGAGTGTACAGTACTCAACTTTATCAGTTGCCACATGTCTTGCATGTCTTCACCCATCATTGAATCTTCTAGACATAGCTCTTACATTTCATAGGAATCCATCATAACCATTTCAGCCATGATCTCCTTACACATAATTCAAGATGCTAACACATCAAGTGGAGTGACACATCAACATGCCAACTAGACATGTACACTCACACTTAATTACATTATTTGCAAGAAATACATTTTACAAAACAAATAATAAGAATAGGAATTATCCAAGATTGAGACACCTTATTCCTAACAAAATACCCCTAAGGTGCCGTTCAATCTTTCATATGCTTCTAAACAGAGGGCTACCTCAAAATCATCAAATCCTAAAGAGACCAGACCCACATCATACAGTATTTTCCAAAAACTCCAGCATACCAATGTCAAAATATCCATGTTTGAGTTTCTTCGGATATCTCCTACTCATAGAGCTATTCTAGATAAAGCTCTTCTCAGTTCCAATGTTCCTAACAATCTTGATCTAGATAGATTTCAGACTATAGTTGGTCATCTGACATCACCCCAATATATCTCCTTTTCAGAGGAAGATGAAAATTCACTGATTCATCTGCATAACTAGCCCTTGCACATTGAATTCTTAATCCAAAACCGTCATGTCAAATGTGTGTTGATAGATGGAGGTGTTGGTCTAAATATTTGTTCCTAAAAATTGGTCACACAACTAGGATTATCAGAAGATGCTATTGATCCTAAAAAGAAGATAACCATAAAAGCATATGCTGAGCAAGAAAGATCTTCCAAGGGAACAATTGTACTACCTATCAAAATAAGACCTATTATTAGAGACATCACTTGTCAAGTTCTGGATCTTCCATTGGCCTACAACATTCTTTTAGGGAGACCTTGGATACATAAGATGCAAGCTATTCCATCAACATACCACCAATGTGTAAAATTTCCTTATGATGGAGTAGAGGTAACAATTCCAACTAACATATCTCCATCTTGCAATGCCTTGAAAGAAAGTGTTGACAAACTTGTTCCACATAATAGAGAATCTTCCACCAAGAAAATAGACATTGCATCTACATCCAAGATGGAAGATATTGCCATAGAGGTCAAAATCAAGGACACATGCATGGGAGAATATACTATGGAACCAATCCTATCTCTAACATCTCTCTCGGTCTCGCCTAAATCTTATGGGCAGCCTTTAAAACAAACAAAACAAGCATCTAAAGAACCTCAAGTTATCTACAATGGAAGTTTTGTCATAGAGCAAGTGTCCAAGCAAGATTTTGAGGAGGAGGAAGATGTGCTTGCATGGTTATAAAAAGATGATTCCCAATCTACATCAATTTAGAAATGTGACTCCAAGTCAAAAAAGGTTCCTTCAAAGTCATATGGACCAGGTCACAAACTCATGTCTAAAATGGGATACACGGGAAAAGGACCTCTAGGAACAAGAGGCAAAGGTCTTATATCACCCATTGCACACTGTGGCTAGACAAACAAAGATACTACAGTTCTAGGTTATCAAAAGAAATCCTTCCATCTCAGTGGAAACTCTCCTCATGTGATAGAAAAAATAGAACCAAAAATAAATAAAACTGAGGAAGAAGCACAACAATTAGAAAGTGATGATTCAGACACCACTGATCTTATTCCTTATGAATGTTTACCTCAAGAAATATTAGATCTTCTTAAGGATGAAGAGAAACCTAAGGAGAATATCAATGTAGTAGATACACAAGAACCTACTACAAAACAAGAAGAAGGTAGACCTCTCACAGTAGCTAAACATTTGGGATATAATAGTGATTCTAAAATAGACTCCCATGAATATGAATTCCGCTTAGAATCTGAAGGCAATCCTGCTTGGGGGATTCATCCTGACTTTACACATGTTCTTAGATTTCCTAGAGATCCAGATGAATAATCAAATGACTATGAATGGAGATTTATTCCAGAAGAAGATGAACTTATCATTGAGAAACACATCGATGTCATTCACCAATATTCACCTAAATCTGACATAAGTCTAGAGAAAAATGATGAACTTAACGAGTCTGATCCACCTACTACTGAAGTGGAATCCAATAATGATGTTGAGACTATTCGTGAACTGAACATTTTGAGTAGTAATATCACCTTTGAATTCAAGAGTCAAGTTAGGACCAATTATGACAACACCATATGCATGAACACCATTTCCCAATCCTCCCCTACATTTACTATCCAACAACCAGAGCTTATTGACCAAACGTCTACCAATCCAAACCAAGATATTCATACCTTTTGAAATGACTATGCTCTTTCCTTCTACCTCAACGCAGTGGAACCTATGACAACTTCCATCGATGAACCTAACATTAGCATGACAAAGTCAGATATCAAATATCTCAGTCAGAAAAACAAAAGAAAAAAGAAAAAGAGTTCTGAGGGTAAAAACCACTTTATGGCAGTCTCAGAACCTAAAATAGTAAAAATGAAAGATGTATCCTAAGGTGAAAACTTGTATGAGGTGCCTAAGGATGATTTATTTGATGTCCTTCTGAGTCATTTATAGGATAGATCTCCAGTATTGATAGAACCAACTCAATCTATCAACTTGGGTACAACAAAGGAACCACAGCTGATTCATGTAGCACAATCCCTATCAGAGGAAGAGAAACAAGCATTTACTACTTTCCTGATGGAAAAGAAAATCAACTTCACATGGAAGTATTCAGATATGCTAGGGTTAGATCCAAATTTGATAATGCATCATCTTTCTATAGCTCCAGGAGTCAAACCTGTCAAACAGAAATTGTGAAAGATACATCCACATATTGCACTCCTAGTCAAAGCTAAGCTAGAAAAGTTACTCAAAGCTGGATTTATCTGAGTCATAGATTATGCAGAGTGGATCTCCAACATTGTTCTAGTATCAAAACCAGACAAATCTATAAGAGTATGCATAGATTTCAGAGATGTAAACAAAGCATGCCCTAAGGATGATTTTCCATTGTCAAACATTGATATGATAGTGGACATGACTGCGGGCTTTGAAATGTATTCCTTAACGGATGGTTTTTCTGGATACAACCAAATCAACATTCCTCTAGAAGATCAAGAGAAAATAGCTTTTACATGTGCATGAGGTACTTTTTATTGGAATGTCATGCCATTTGGTCTTAAGAATGTTGGTGCTACATATCAAAGAGCTATGACATCTATCTTTCATGATATGATGCATCAAACTATTGAAGACTATGTTGATGACACCTTAGCCAAGTCTATGATAAGATCAGAAAATTTGAATGACTTAGCAAGATACTAGATAGAATGGAGAAGTTTAGTCTCAGACTAAACCCTAAAAAGTGTTCTTTTGGTGTCACTTCTAAAAATCTCCTAGGATATATTATTTCAAAGAAAGGCATTGAAGTGGATCCTACTAAAGTCAAAGCTATCATGGAGATGCAACCTCCCAAACATATCATTCTAATGATAACCTTACAAGGAAGGGTGCAATCAATTAGACGTTTCATATCTCAGTTAGCGGATATATCACAACCTTTCCCAAAAACATTACATAAAGGATTGACCTTTGCATGGAATGAAGAATGTGAAAATAACTTTAACCACATCAAGTAGTATCTATCAAATCCTCCTATTTTGATGCCTCCTATTCAAGAGAAGCCATTGATTTTGTATGTCTCCACCATAGATACATCACCAGGGCCATTACTAGCACAACATGATCAAAATAAGGAGAGAGTTATTTACTACATCATCAGAACATTGGTAGCATATGAGAAGAACTATTCCATGATCAAGAAAGCTTGTCTAGTTGTGATCTTTGCATCATAGAAACTAAGACACTACATGTTAGCTCATACAACACAATTTATAGCTAAGATTGATCCATTAAAATAACTATTGAGTAAAGCTTCCCTCACAGGTAGACTAGCTAAATGGGTGATGCTATTGAGTGAATTTGACATAGATTATGTTGAAAGGAAAGCTATCAAAGGCCAAGTCATTGTAGATTAGTTAGCTAAAGCACTAATGTTTGATGATACACCATTACAGATGGAATTTCCTGGTTCATCCATCATGCACATATCTTCTAGGACTTGGCATCTTTTCTTTGATGGATCTTACACATAGAATGGATCTGGAGTAGGCATATTATTCATAACACCATAAGGTTACTCAATACCTAAAGCATTTAGAATAAAATTTCCTTGCACAAAAAATATTTTTGAATATGAAGCTCTACTTAATGGCATGAAGATAGCAATTGAGTGGTGAGTGATAGAATTACACATTCATGGAGACTCATAGCTAGTCATACATCAAGTCAATGATATTTACCAGACTAAAGATGAGAAACTGGTTCCATACAAACACATGGTAGATGACTTAAAGAAATATTTCATATCTATCACATTTGAGTAGATTCCTAAAACAAATAATAAGGTTGATGATGCTATGGAAACACTATCATCTCTACTACAGCAGCCCGAACATAAGCTACATTATGAGTTCCTAGTGGAAGCACTGTCATTTCCTGCATATGATTCCTCCAAAACTCGCATGATCTACACTATTTTTGGTCATGATTCTTCCAGATACAAACATCTTTTCTCCTACCTTCAAGACCAAATCATCCCTGATACCTTCAACCACCATGAGAAATGATACCTTATCCAAAATGCATCATGGTATGTCATCATTGGTAATGATCTGTACAAATGAACTCTAGATGGTACACTTCTTAGGTGTTTAGAACATGAAGAGTCTCAATGTGCATTACAGGAAGTCCATGATGGTATGCGTGGATCACATTCCAATGGTTTAACACTAGCTCAAAAACTTATTAGGGCTGGGTACTATTGGCTTGAAATGGAAAAGAAGGCTATCAAATATGCAAAGAACTGTCAAAAGTGCCAAGTACATGGTAACTTAATTCATGCACCAAGGAGAGATCTTATTCCCTTTACTAAATAATGGCCTTTCCAATAATGGGTGTTTGATCTTATAGGAGCTATATATCCACATTCTTCCAATGGACACACCCATATCATTACAGCTATAGATTATTTTACAAAATGGGTAGAAGCAGTTCCTTTGACTCAAGAAACCAGCAAAAAAATTTCAATGTTCATCCTGAACTACATCATATGTTGATATGGGATCCCACATTTAATAGTCATAGATAATGGTGGTCAATTAAAGAACAAGGACCTAGACTCCTTATGCTCCAAATTCAAGATAACACAACATTGGTCATCCATTTATTATCCTCAAGGGAATGGACAAGTAGAGGCATCTAATAAGAATCTATTGAAAATCTTGCATCACACAGTTAATAAAATAGGAAGAGACTGGCATCTCATGATCAATCCAGCTCTCTGGGCCTATAGAACAAGTATCAAAATGCCCACTAGGGCTACACCGTTCACTTTAGTTTATGGGTCTGAAGCGGTATTGCCTATTGAGGTTGAAATCCAATCACTAAGAATTAGAATGTATGGTCTAGTAACTGATGATGACTACAAAGTGTCTAAGTTGAAAGAAATTGAACTACTAGATGAGCATAGACAAGAAGCATATGATCATTTCAAAGTATATCAGAAGAGAATGTATAGAGGCTACAAGAAGAAGGTCAGACACAGAGAATTTCAGGTTGGTGATCTAGTCTTGAGAGAAAATCCTAAAAATAATCACATCAAGAATGCAAGGGGAAGTTTGAACCCAACTGGTTGGGTCCCTTTGTTATCACTGCTACTTTTGGCTCTGGAGCCTTTCAACTCTCAATGACTGAAAGAGAACAGCTCTGAGAACCAATCAATGTTCTCCATCTGAAGAAATTCTATGCCTAAGGCATTCAGTCTGTGGTAAAATGTCCTGAAAAAATCATAAAAATTAAAAAAGTCCTGAAAAAATAATCATCCTGGTGAAAACCTAGCAATAGGCACCTTGATGTATCACAAAAAAATCAAAAAATGAAAAATTTAAAAAAAAGAAAAAGAAAAAGAAAAAGTGCCTTGGTGAAAACCTGGAAATGGGCACCTTGGTAGAAAAAATAGAATCTTTGCCAAGATGGTGAAAACCCAGCAAACGGGTGCCACTTGTATCAAAATGCTCCATCTATCAGCACAATCTTGGTCTTTCCCATCTTTCAGTCTTGCTTTAGTTTGTATATATCTCTCGATTTGCTTTCGCATCTTATTTTCAATAAAGTCGGTCTGAGCACATTCCAGCAAAAGTGTCTGTATCCTATCAAAGCCTAAACTTAGGGGAAATCAATATCCTATCCTAAAGTCCTTAGTATCTTCAAATGAGTCATATCTAATCAAGGTCTTTTCAAAGCCATATCTGAGTTTGTCTGTCTATCTCCTCATCGGGAAAGGATTTTGCAAACAACAAACAATAACAGCAAACTAAAAACAATCTTTGTGACATGCTTTAATCCTCTTTGTATGCTTATTGATTCACATTGAGATTTTTTCATATTATGTCCTCTCAAGCTCCTCAATGATGTCCTTCATAGGATTTAGAGAGTGATGACTGGGGGCATAATCTTTTATTTGTTTTCTTCTTTGAGTGAAAATATTACAACTTTGGAAATTCTAGATTGAATTGGTGTCCACTATAAGTGCCTCCATCATGTATTGGATGGCCATGTGTACCTCGACCATTGATACTCAGATGCTTCAAGGAAGTTTGATCTAACTATTTTCTTTTTGAATGATTTCTTAATCTATTGTGAACAAGATACTACCCAAGGATGTGAACGATAAAGGGTCACTATGGGTAAATTCACATTGGAGATGGAATGATTTCTACAACTGCTTGGCATGTTTGTTCCACAAGGTGTATTCAGGTCATCACAACGTTTATGTTCTAATGCTTATAAAAAAATTTCTATATCAAAATGGACATGATATTCAGGTCATCCTAACTTTTGTGCCTTGGTGCTTATATCTAATCTAACATAATACAACAAAAATCAATATTCATATGTCTATGGTTGCCTAACTAGTGGACATCATATTGATTTATCTGGTGTTACCTAAAGAGAAAAGAACAAAAAAAAATATTCAATGATTAAAATGACCGACACATGATTAGTGACTAAGTCCTAGGTCTTAGGTTTGCATTTCATTTTGCACTTTGCATGATTGCATCTATCTCACAACTTCACAAATCAACTTGAACACTTAATGATTCTCCAAAACTACACTAAACATGACACAAGGGATGAGCTTTGGATGAAGGTCCCCTAACATTGAACCAACAAGCAATCACCATCTTGGGTTATACATCCTTTTTGAAAAATGATCGAGTACTTATCTTCATCAATACCTGCAAAATATATCATGTGTATCGCTGCATTTACATTACATAATCATTTCATACATCCATTTGCATACATACATGTGCATCCATAAACATACATCTGCATTTACCATCTATCATTGCATTACATATATCCATAAATTTGAAAGAAATCATTGCATTGCATATTCCATACATTCTACACTAATCAAAGCATTTAGAACATTTGCATCACATGATATAATCATCATAAACAAAATGACAAGTACATATGAAGTCACAACCAAAATTGATCTCATATATATCAAAATTCAGAATAGTTAGGGGTGCACTACTGGCATAGTATATAAAAGAATGAGCTCCTCAAAGCTATCAAATCTTATTAGTATATAGACAAAATGACAAAAATCATAACACTAAGGCAGATCAATTGTCTACCTACTCCTCCACATCTGGTGGTGGTGGGGCAAGTGCATCTGGTGGCGAGTTAGCCCATGGTGCTCTAGCTCCCTCAGAAGTAGCCATGAACTCAGAGTAAGAAGGCACTCTCTATCCAATAGGTACCCTCGAGTAATAAGTGAAAACATAGTAGGAGGCCTAGCTAGTCTGATGAACACCTCCACTTGTAATCACCTCACATCGGCCTCTCGCTCTAAGTGCTGCTTCTCAAACTATCTCAGTTGTACCTCCAATGTGGCACTCTATAATCTCAAATCCTAAATCTATAGCTTGAGTCACCTAATAATGTCCTAGAGGGTTTGTCTCAATCTAGGATCTACCTTAGTAGCTGGTGCATCTACATACTCGATAGGTTGATCTATTGGCTGCTTTGTACTAGCTCCTCTATGGACCTTACAGCATCTGACCTCAGCACCTAAATCAAAATTAGGAGTAGTCTATGTATCATCAGTACTACCCACATCATGTTGCACACCCAAAACATCATCAGCACTACCAACGCCACCTAGTGTACCACTCTCACCCCTAGTATACCTATGTTGCAACACTACAGGTCAAGGTGGTATCATTTGTCCTGATGGCCTTAGTGGTGTCATCATAGCTCTTAGACATGGTGGTGTAGGATGAGCAATAGGAATATGTACCTCTTGACATCTCTTTCCTCTACCCATTGGGGCACCTATCACATCCACTGCATCCTCCATAGTTGAGATGAGCTTTGTAGGATCTGAGAACCTCCAGATGGGATGCTCTGCAATCTAGGCCATATATGCGTTAGTGAATCTTGTATCTAAGATCTGTGGTCTATAATCCCAGTCCCTGCTAATATATCTTGAGTACTCTAAACTACACTTAGCATATGACAGTCATGGAGACCATCCGAGCCCAATCTCCCATACCAATCGTGCATAAGATGTAAAGTTCTGAGGAGCATCCTGTCTGATACCATACTGTCTCCACACTTGACTAATCAAAAAATGCTCCAGAATAGTGGAAGCTCATCCAATTAGTGCATGACTCTGAAAGAAATAGCCAAATTATACATGGGAGGTAGGCCACGCCTCTATTTGCAAATAAGGCCCCCAAGTCACTAAGGTCATGTCATCTAGAATGTGCCTCCAGTACTCAGTGTGTCCCATCCAGACCTATGTAATGTAGTCCAAGTATTTGTATATCAGTGGCTCCTGTGGCTACCACTCATCACCACCTACTAGTTTGCAAATAGAAATATGTTCTGAGGCCCAGATCTAGAGAACAAGAACCTTGGAAGAAAAATATTTTCTCTCATGATACACTATCTTGTGCATCTCTAAGAACATGTGGGCTAGTAAGCACTATCCCCACCCCATCTCAGCAGGACTCACCATCAGCCGTTGCACCATAGGGACCCAACCCATCAGAAGTCCACTCTATTGTCTGTCAGACATGATGATCCCTCTGATCATCCCAATGATAATGCACTCAAGGTGGTGTGTATGTCCATATCTCTATACCAAAGTCTCCCATGAGATCTACTGGGCTAATTGATCATCATCACCAAATACTATCCTAAAAGCATGTAAACCAACATTACCCAAACTGATGTAGTCCAAGTGAGGTCCATGGAAGGGTATCTGAAGTATCCTATATACATCCTTTGGTGTCACGGTAATCTCTTTGGTAGGAAGGTGGAAAGTATGGGTCTCTGAATGGAATCTCTCGACCATTGCAGTAATTAATCCATGGTTAACCCAAATCTTAGGAAACCATATCAAGTACTCAAATCCACAAGTAGCTAAGTGAACTCTCAAGGGATCAGGAAGTGACACACAGAGTCTCTGGGTGGCTGGATGAGATATCTGTACATGTACATCAGAAAAGACAACCTACATAGCACAGAAACAGGGGAAACATATCAGTAACTTGGCCAAAAATCAGGCTAAAAACATAGAAAATGACAAATTGACAACTTCAAAAGGTTCATTAAATGCTAAGGAATCAACCTAAGAAATCAAAAAAATTAAATTTTTGGTCTAAGGATGTGAAAAACACTCGCTATTTTTCATACAAGTTTTTAGACTGGCATGAAAACTTGTACGAGTTACAGGTATGTCTCATACGACACTTTATGCTCATACGACACTATGTGGGGTCTCGCACGACATATGAAGGACCTAATGAAATGTCATACGACACTTGGGTCCTTCTCATACAAGTTACAATTATAACCCATACGAGTCTTGAATTGGACTTGAAAAGTTGTATGAGTCCTGGTGGACTGTCGTATGGGTTTCCATGAGGCAAAAAAATGAAAAGCTTAAAAACATGGAAAAATTCAAAAAAATGCATCAAACATGAACAAAATTGAATACAGGAGAGGCATAGAGGTCCCCTTACCGGATTGCCATATTGGCGAGGTCACTGGTACCGTCGGCTATGCTCGAAATGATGAGATGACATAGGAACTTCCATTTTTCTCAGAGGGCTCCACAAGCTCACAAAAGATGAAAGGTTGAAATGATTTGAAAATGACCCCTTTTGGGCCCTTATATAGGTTTTGATCTAATTTTTCAAAGTGCTCTGTTTTGCGTGAAAATTGCACCCTTGGCTAATTTTGACATTCTAAACCCATTTTCTAGATCAAAATTAAAATCTAAGATCGTTTACTTTGTCAAAATCATGATTTAAAATTTTCAAACCCAGGACGGCCGACTGCTTCCATAATCAACCTTCTAAACATCAATGAAATCCAGAATTCAACTTAACTAATTATCTCACATCAAACTATCAAAATTTCAACTTGGTCAACCATGGTCAACTCATGGTTAAACCTAGTCAAACTTGGTCTTTAGGACCTCCAAATGATGCAGAACACATCTCTGGATGTGCATAACCATTTCTCAAATCAATTAACATGCTTCTAAACTATTTCAAGTTGGCTTTTCTTGCCATATTTTGATTTTCATCCCAAAGAGGGCATGGTATTACATATCTTCAATCGAATCTGTAAATCAAATCTTTCTTTCAGTGATCAAGACAACAACCACATCTAGTTGCTGAATCATCAAAAGTCCTCATCACTTGGGGTGCATCACTTGGGGCATATCAGATTCATCAAGATCCATATCAATATGGTGTTCTCTCACCTATCTTGTAAACTATATCAGCTCTTCGTAACCATCGGTTCATTTGTGTTATTTCCTTGGTTCTTCGTAACTGAAGGGTTCAGATTTGGCATCCTTTTGATTCCTTTGGACAATCAAGTCTGGAATCAGGATAGTCACTTCTTTGTAATCATAGGTTCATAATCAGGTGTTTTGGCACTTCTTCTTAATCACCAGTTCATTGTTGATATAGTTGACATTGTCTCAATTCTTTGGTCAATTAGGATTTGAATCACCAACATCTTTAAATCTATCAATTAGTTTATGTCTTAGAATTGGTTAATCTCTCAAGATCAATTTTCCCACCTCATAACCAAGTCTACATCATCATCAAAAATATATTAATTTTTGAACCACTACGCTTTGCACAATAATTTAAAGAGGGGAAAAATGTAATACCCCAAAAATGGGCTATCAGACCATTAACCTTCTACATCAACAAATTGATCGAAATCAACATCAAAGTCCTAACCTAAGGCACATCTGCACATCAGTTTATCAAAACCCTAATTGATTTTATCTTAATTCTGCATCAGGGAATATTCCTTGAATATTCCTAATTATCCTAATTATCTTTAATTGAATATTATTTGGTGATAATGATGGAATATGGATGAACTGACTGAGAGGGGGGGGTGAATCAGTCAACCATAAAACACTTCACAATTAATTCTTTCCAGATCCCTTAGGATATCTTAAAAATGTTATCTGTTTTAGTACTCGGTAAATAGATTGCAGTAACTTTGAAGATATAGAAAGTATTAGCAAAATTATCTTTCAGATATTCATCAGCACTGGTGTATGATTAAGATAGCAATTAAGAACACAAGAGACATAATATTTAACGTGGAAACCCAATATGGGAAAAACCACCAATGTATCTAGATACTGATTTTCACTTTTCTGAAGTGATGCCCGGTTAGAAGCCAACCCGGTAAAAGGTTACAAAACACACTATTAGGTGTGACCTTGTTAGAGGATTTAAACACCCTGCTAGGAGTGGCCTGGTAAGAGGTCTTGAAAACAATTCAATGGAATTGTCACCTTGTTAGAGGATTTACAATATGGTTGTTAAACCAACTCGGTTAAGAGATTTAGAATTCACTATTACAATGATAAGAAGGTAACAATGAAAAATGACCTGTATAATAATGCAACTGCCTTGCTGATTACAGATCTCTGTTCTGCATATGTGTGATCCTTCCTGATCGAATAAATCTCTGCTGCACCTTAAGGATATCTAAACATCCTTCACAAATTCGCACACACCTTTCCTGTCTTTCTTCTGTAAATCTTCTGCTGTATTTCTTGTTTATTTTTCACATTTGACCTTTTATTTATATGATTTTAGATTTGTCAAATCGACATTATTTAGTATAACAGTCGGCTGAATTAAGCAAACTCTATTTGCAAAAATCCTTCAAGGGCTGACAGTGCTCGGTGACCATAACTTTCTACAATCTTTCAGAGACCGAGGGAGCTCGGTAAACACTGACAATCCTTTACCTTCGATAATCGACTGAACTCGGTAAACACTGAATTTCCTTTGACAACCGACTGAACTCGGTAAACACTGAATTTCCTTTGATGACCGACTGAACTCGGTAAACACTAAATTTCCTTTGACGACCGACTGAACTTGGTAAACACTGAATTTCCTTTGACGACCGACTGAACTCGGTAAACACTGAATTTCCTTTGACGACCGACTAGACTCGGTAGACACTAATTTTCTTTGATAACCGAGTGGACTCGGTAAGCACTAATATTCCTGTCTGGCAGACCAACTGAACTCGGTAGGAACTGATTGCTGTGGACTATGACATTGTGTGACATCAAAGACAATACATAATTTGAGTAGCAATTTCCTTTAGACAATTGTTTCCAACAATCTCCCTCTTTGGCATTGATGGCAACACAATTTGTCATAGCATAAGAAATTTGAAAGAGTTAGCTCAGTTCAGATTCAAATCTCCCTCTATCAGCAAACTTCCTTTATTCTGAAAATTCTTCCTTCTGACTATTGAAAATTTCTTGAAATAATAGAAAAGACATAGCAAACACTCCCTCTTTGACAACACATGCCAAAGACAATTCACATATTACCGGTGTAAATTAATGTACCTCAAGTACTGATTCATATGCAATGATTCCTTGAATATGCTGCATCAACTAGTTGATTTTCAATCATGTTCTGGTTGATGCATCACTAAAACTGTATTTAGTGAGCCTCGGATAGGGGAATGACCCCTAACTTACCTCTTAGATACACAAATGCATCCTTAGGTAATGGTTTGGTAAAAATGTCTGCAATCTATTCTTTTGTATGAATATATTCTAATCTGATTTCCTTGTCCTGCACCAATTCTCTGACAAAGTGATATTTAATAGCAATGTGCTTGGTTTTGGAATGCATCACTGGATTCTTCGAAATGTTTATTGCACTGGTATTGTCACAAAATATAACAACTGGTTCTTTGATTTCAACCTTCATACCTTCTAATAACTGTTTAAACCAAACAATATTTGAACAGTTTACTGCAGCAGCAACATATTCTGCTTCAGCTGTGGATTGAGATGTGCAATTTTGCTTTTTACTAGTCCAGGATACTAGTCTTTTTCCAAGAAAAAATGCTCCACCACTTGTGCTTTTTCTATCATCAATGTTTCCTGCCTAATCAGCATCAGTAAACACTTTTAAGTCTAGATTGCCTCCAAATTTATACCACAAACCATATTCTTCAGTTCCTCTTAAGTATCTTAAGATTCTTTTGATTGCCATCATATGATTTTCCTTAGGTTTTGCTGAGAATCTAGCTACTATACCGACTGCTAAGGCAATATCAGGTCTTGTATGTACTACATACTGCAATTTTCCAATCATAGATCGGTATAGGGTCTGATAAACTTCTTTTGAATCATCATTTTTGGTAAGTTTCAGTCCAGTACACATGGGTGTACCAACTGGTTTTGAATCTTCCATACCAAACTTCTTAAGTATTTCCTTAATGTATTTAGATTGAGTAATGTATATACCATTCTTGCTTTGCTGAATTTGAAGACCAACAAAGAATTTTATTAAACCAAACATAGACATTTCAAATTCTTTGTTCATTTGCTCTAAAAATTCTTTGCACTGATCCTCATTCCCTATAAATATAGTATCATCCACAAATATTTCTGCTAATACAATTTTGTCATCCGGTCCTTCTTTAATATACAGATTGTTGTTATCATTGGCTCTTTTGAAATTAATCTGAATCAAATAGTTATAGAGTCTTTCATACCATGCTCTAGGAGCTTGTTTCAAACCATACAATGCTTTGTGTAACCTACAGACCATGTCCTTTTTATCTGGATCAACAAAACCTTCTGGTTGTTCAATGTAGACTTCTTCATCAAGAATTCCATTGAGAAATGTAGATTTTATATCCATCTGATATACCTTAAATCCTTTGTGTGCTGCATAAGCAATTAGAGTTCTTACACCTTCTAATCTTGCAACAGGAGCAAAGGTTTCTCCATAATCTATACCTTCTTCTTGAGAATAACCTTTACATACCAGTCTAGCTTTGTTTCTAGATACTTGACCATCTTCATTCAGCTTATTTCTGAATACCCTTTTTGTTCCAATTACATTCTTATCTTTAGGTCTAGGTACAAGAGTCCATGTTTTGTTCTTTTGTATTTGTTCTAATTCTTCATTCATTGCTTCAATCCAACTTTCATTTTCCAATGCATCTTTGATATTTCTAGGTTCAAAGTCAGTAAGTAGACATGTACCTTTTAGCTTGCTTCTTGTCATAGTACCATCTGATTTGTTTCCAATAATTTGATCTGGTGTATGATGTCTTCTGACATATTTGGCTAGTATAGGTTCTTTGCCTTTTGAATGATTCATGCTGTTGTCTTCTAGGATCTCTTCTTCAGGTTGCTCAGGCTCGGTAGATATTTGCTCGGTAACTTCAAGCTGAGACTCGGTCTGAATTTCTTCCTGTGACTCAGTTTGAACTTCTTCCTGTGACTTGGTAACTATGCTCGGCTTGGTAGATATAGTTTCCTTATTGATAGTTGTGTCTGCCAATGTTTCAGGTTCAATGTAAATGAATCTTCTATAGTTCTCAGGTTCCCTTTTGCTTTCTTCTTCAGTCTTTTCTGCAAACTCATCAAATTTTACATGTATACTTTCTATGACCCTGTGAGTAGATAAGTTCAGACATTTGTATGCCTTGCTTTTATTAGAATATCCTAGGAATATTCCTTCATCACTTTTCACATCAAATTTATTTCTTCTGGATTCTTTTAAGATATAACACTTGCTACCAAATATTTTCATGTAACTTACATTGGGTTTATAGCCATACCATAATTCATAAGGAGTTTTGAATGTATCTTTCTTCAATTGTACTCGGTTCAAGGTATGAACTGCAGTGCTGATAGCTTCCTTCCAGTACTTTATAGCGATGTTCTTCTCTATCATTAGAGTCCTTGCACAATCCATAATAGATCTGTTTCTTCTTTCTGCTATTCCATTCTGCTCAGGAGTTCGAGGAGCTAATACCTGTCTTTTGATTCCTCTTTCAATGCAAAAGTTGTTAAAATCATGGGAGATGAATTCACCACCTCTGTCTGATCTTAAGCATTTCAATCTTTTCCCTGTTTCCTTTTCCACTCTTGCTAAGTACCATTTGAACTTTTCAAATGCTTCTGATTTTTCTCTTAAATACATAACAGTCATCATTCTAGAATAATCATCAATGAAAAGAATAAAGAATTTATCTCCAGTATAGCTTTGTATTCCAATAGGTCCACATAAATCAGTATGCACAATTTCCAAAATTTCTTTAGACTGATAGTTCTTACTCTTGAAACTAGTTTTACTCATTTTGCCAATCTGACAATTCTTACATAGACCAGTATCAGGTTTCTTCAAAGTAGGAATGCCTCTAACCTTCTTGAATTTGCTTATTTTTATCATGTTATCAAAATTCACATGACATAACCTTTTGTGCCATAGCCAACTTTCTTCTATTTGAGCAATAAAGCATGAATATTCACTGAGATCAAGATAAAATAAGTTACCTTTTGTTTGTTTGCCTGATCCAATGAGTTTTCCTTTTCCATCCAGCAGTCTTGCTTGACCATTCATGAATTCAACCTTGAAACCAGTGTTAATAAGTTGTGCTACACTTAGAAGATTACATTTTAGTACTTCAACCCAATAAGCATTATCACATATGAGTTCTTTGGTTAATGAGATTCTTCCTTTTCCTTTTATACAACAAGGTTCATTGTTTCCAAATCTTACATTACCACTATCACAGTCTTCTAGATATTCAAATTTTGTCTTGTCACCAGTCATGTGGTGTGAACATCCACTGTCTATTATCCATATATCATATTTGCTTATATGAGAAATAAGTGCCATCTTATCTTCATCATCATCAAATTCATCTTTTATAGCAATAAAAACAATTTCTTCTTCACTATCATCAGAATCTTTAGCCATAAAACATGTTTTCTTACCTTTATCCTTGAATGATTTGAAATTATTTTTGCCATAGTACTTGTGACTTCTCTTCTCTTCCTTGACTTGCTTGTTTGGGCACCTAGCTGCAATATGTCCAATTTCTTCACATGAAAAATAGATTAAAGGAGTTTTACCTTTATATTTACCTTTCCCTCTAGAGTACTTCTTTGCAAGTAATGCTTCTACAATTTCAAGATCACTGTCAGAACTTTCTTCTGATACTTCTTCACTTTCTGACTGAACTTCTTTAATTTTCTTGTTCTTCTTTAGTGAAACCTTGGCCTCAAATACTGATTCAATATTTTTGGAACTAGGAACATAGTTGTCATAGTTGTCTAATTCAAAGGCTGTCAATCTTCCAACTAAAGCATCCAAAGTTATATTGTGGTTTGTTTCACATCTTCTTTCTTGAATAGCTGATACTCTTATTGCATAGATAGGGAGTAATGTTCTGAGTACCTTACTTATAACAGTTTCATCTGAGATTGTTCCTCCAGAAGCTCTAATTGCACTTACGCTTGCTTTGATTCTTTCAACATATTTTGCAATGTTTTCATCTTCCTTCATATTCATCTTGTCAAACTGTCCTCTTAGGCTTTCTGCTTTGGCTCTTTTCACATTTTCATCACCACCATATATTTTCTTCAGTGCCATCCACATTTCATATGCAGTAGTGTAGTTTTTAATATCATCAAATTCTTCATAGCTGAGAGCAGATGCAATGTCTATCATCATGGTGTTGTGAGTCTTTTTATCTGCAATGTCTTCAACAGTTAATGCGCCATTAGGAATTGTGTATTCTTCATCAATGTATTTGCATCCTGAATCACCAATGGAAGCCAGATGAAGTCGCATGAGACCTTGCCATGCTGAAAAGTTATCTCTGTTGAGCTTTGGAATTTCCCTCTTGTAAGACATCCTAATCTTTAGCTTAGGTCCTTGAAAACCCTTCCTGCAAGCACCAAATGCTCTGATACCAATTGATGGAATATGGATGAAGTGACTGAGAGGGGGCGGGTGAATCAGTCAACCATAAAACACTTCACAATTAATTCTTTCCAGATCCCTTAGGATATCTTAAAAATGTTATCTATTTTAGTACTCGGTAAATAGATTGCAGTAACATTGAAGATACAGAAAGTATTAGCAAAATTATCTTTCAGATATTCATCAGCACTGGTGTAAGATTAAGATAGCAATTAAGAACATAAGAGACACAAGATTTAATGTGGAAACCCAATATGGGAAAAACCACCAATGTATCTAGATACTGATTTTTACTTTTCTGAAGTGATGCCCGGTTAGAAGCCAAACCGGTAAAAGGTTACAAAACACACTGTTAGGTGTGACCTTGTTAGAGGATTTAAACACCCTGCTAGGAGTGGCCTAGTAAGAGGTCTTGAAAAAAATTCAATGGAATTGTCACCTTGTTAGAGGATTTACAATATGGTTGTTAAACCAACTCGGTTAAGAGATTTAGAATTCACTGTTACAATGATAAGAAGGTAACAATGAAAAATGACCTGTATAATAATGCAACTGCCTTGCTGATTACAAATCTCTGTTCTGCATATGTGTGATCCTTTCTGATTGAATAAATCTCTGCTGCACCTTAAGGATATCTGAACATCCTTCACAAATTCGCACACACCTTTCCTGTCTTTCTTCTGTAAATCTTCTACTGTATTTCTTGTTTATTTTTCACATTTGACCTTTTATTTATATGATTTTAGATTTGTCAAATCGACATTATTTAGTATAACAGTCGGCTGAATTAAGCAAACTCTATTTGCAAAAATCCTTCAAGGGCTGACAGTGCTCGGTGACCATAACTTTCTACAATCTTTTAGAGACCGAGGGAACTCGGTAAACACCAACAATCCTTTACCTTCAATAACCGACTGAACTCGGTAAACACTGAATTTCCTTTGATGACCGACTGAACTCGATAAACACTGAATTTCCTTTGATGACTGACTGAACTCGATAAACACTGAATTTCCTTTGACGACCGACTAAACTCGGTAAACACTGAATTTCCTTTGACAACCGAATGAACTCGATAAACACTGAATTTCCTTTGATGACCGACTAGACTCGGTAGACACTGATTTTCTTTGATAACCGAGTGGACTCGGTAAGCACTAATATTCCTGTCTGGCAAACCGACTGAGCTCGGTAGGAACTGATTGCTGCAGACTATGACATTGTGTGACATCAAAGACAATACATAATTTGAGTAGCAATTTCCTTCAGACAATTGTTTCCAACAGATAAATCATATTTATCCTAAAGTTAATTAATTGAATATTTTGAATATTTAATTAATTAGATTTAATTTTGCCACTTAATCATTTAATTAGATTAAATTTTATTTATTCCTAATTAATATTATTTAATTTTGACAATAAATCAAAAATCCTACAAATAATTGATTAAATTCTTATTTAATTGATTAAATCAAGTTGTCAAGATTTAATGATATAGTTCAGGATAAAAGTTTGATTAAATAATTGATTAACCCATAAATTAGTTGTTTTAATTCAAAAATCAGTTAAGTTGAGAATAAATCACTTAATTATTAAATTAATTCATATTAAATCATGCACAATTAGAAAAATAGTTGAACTCTAAATCAACTATTAAATTTAAATTGAACTCAACATGTGATTGTGAGTTGAAAAGAAAGCAACTTCTGAAAAGGAATCAAAAAGTTGTTTTTGCATGATTTTATGAGTTGATCTATTTCTAATTTCTTATTAACTCAAAAATCAACCTGAGTTTATCAAGAGTGATTTATGGCTTTTCTCAATGTGTCCTCAAGCCCTGGATTTCTATATAATCAAGGCTCAACCCTTCATAAAAGGTCCTTCAATCCTTTGATTTTTGAGCACTTGCAAACTTGGAGAATCGAGCTCTTGCAAATAGGCGATTGTGAGATTTTCATAGTTTTCAATTCATTATTTTTCAATACATTCATAGCATTCATAGGATTGTTAGATATATTTTCATATCATCTCAATTCATCTAGATTCAATTTCATATCAATTTTCATCATATTGAATAGAAAATACAAAAAGATAGATTAATCTGCATCCATATTTCATTGCTTTCAATCATTTTAAATCCTTCATTTAGGTGTTGCATTATCACTAATCTCGGTCATAATTTGAGAATACCATACTCGCACCTACTAGAAGGCAATAAATCACCTGGTTAACTTAGTTCATTTATATTATAGATTTCTTGATTTGCTAACCTCTAATGTTTTACTAAAGTGTTGTGTCTCTAGCTAGGTACAAAATTCACATGCACAGTATCAGCTCCAGGCATCTTGGGAATAAGCACAAAAAAGTCCCATTAATTTCCTTCAAAACTAATTTTGATCCAAAAAAAATCTTTAACAATACTAGTGATATCATTTTCAACAATAGCCCAATACTTTTGGAAGAAAAACATCAGGAAGCCATCTAGTCCAGACGCTTTACTCCCTTGAAAATAATTAACATCCTTCTTAATTTCCTCATTACAAGGGATAGCCATAAAAAAATTATTGTGTTCCTCCTTCAAAATGCCTGGAATAGACTCCAAAAGCTCCCTCTGAGCTTCCATATCCAAATCTTGATCCTTTTCCAACATATTAGAGAAACATTGTTAGCCTCTAACCTAATAGAATCCTCCTCCTCCATGACCCCATTACTATTAATAATCTTGGAAATTTTGTTGGCTACTTTGTGTTTCAAAGTTGACATAAAAAAATATTTGGTATTCCTATTTCCTTTTAGCCAAACATTCCTAGATCTCTATTTCCAAAAAGTCTCTTCTTTAGCAATAATATCATGGAATTTGACAAGCATCTCATTTTTAGTTTCTTTGGTTATCAAATTATACTCATCAACCTGAATTATATCTTGAATCTCTTTAAGATCCTTAATGATATCATTCTTGGAGGAGAAACTATTCCCAAAGCTATCCTTATTCCATTTCTTGATATTATCCTTCACAAATTTAAGCTTCTTGGCAACTTTAAACATAGTTGTGCATTCAATCTTGAATTTCCACCATTCCCTAATATTCCTCTCTATATTAGGGTGCATGGTCCACATTTTTTCAAATCTAAAAGGAAATAACCTTTTCCCATTTTTAGGATCAACAATAAAAGTGATAAAGTAATGGTCTGATCCCACTCTAATATGGGCAGTTAAAGAGAAAAAAAAATGAATAAACTAATCATTAGCAATTAGATCTCTGTTGAGTCTCACCTGGATAAAGTCCTTGCTAGTTCTTCTATTCATCTAGGTAAACTTGATACCTTGGAGATCCATGTCATGGAGACCCTGATCGTTCATGAAATCCATCAAATCCATTATGTTGTCCTGATTGGGCTGACTACCTCACATATTTTCATCATCCTTGATCAGAGTATTGAAGTTCCCCATTATGATCCAACCATCTTGATCAAAATTGTATCTCACAATATCAAGTTTTTTCCAAAAATTATATCTACTAGACTTGGTGTTAGGAGCATAAACATTAGTCAAAACCCAAGAAGTGCCATCCTTGATGTGTTGAAATCTGATGTAGGCCATATTATTTTCTTGGATCAATACTTCCCCTTTTCTATTGTCACAATTCTAGTAGGTAGCAATACCCCCTGAGGCTCCATTAAAATCTCCCCCACTAACCTCCCCATTTCTAAACAACCTAATATTCTCAACTTTATCCTTAGCCATCTTAGTCTCTTGAATTAATAAAATATCTAGTTTATTATTTATAATCATATTTCTAATTAAATCTTTCTTGTGAGGTGTAGACACGGAAAATTGGCAAAGGCTTAAATCAATCAAAAGGTGCAACAAATCATCAAAATAACACGAAAAATCAATAAATGGAACAAAGGCAATTCAAATCAAAGGAAAATTCAATTAAGTGATTAAATGATTAAATAAGCTTGAAAAGGGGAAAAACACTAAGAAATTGATTAAATTCAATTAATGACATAGTTGTTGAAAGCAAAAATAAAAAATGAACATCTTACCCTTCATGGCTAAATTTAATTACTTTAATTAATTAATAAATATGAATTTCCCTCAACAAAGTAAAAAGGAGACAAAATGGACACAAATCACTCACTTTTTTTGAAATAGTCCAGCCTTTTGAAACCATTTAAATGTTTGTCTCCCCATTTAGGGACAAAGCAAAGCCAATTGACCTTACCCAAGCATAACCATGGTTATCTCACTCTACCCCCTACCCTTGGGAAAATCTTAAAAATAGAAGACATTTTGAGGCATTAATCATCCACTCCATATCTTTGAATTGCAGCAAAGCTCTTGCAATTTGCATCCACATCACTCACTTAGCAATTTTCATTGATAATTAGCTTAATTGTTGATCATTTTGTAGATTTCTTATCAAATAGAGCTAGAATTTGATAGAATAGATCTAAATTTGCATATCATATAGCTTAATTCTCATCTTTAGAGTGTCACTAGTGAGGATCATAGCTGAGAGCCTCATTTACCATTTTATTTTAGAGATCCATGAGATGTTGATAGATTAATTGTGCATTTGTTAGATTATTTTGCTCTAATTCTTGTTGTTCTTAGTTAATCTTGTTATTTCATGAAGGTGTAAATCACTCACACATAAATGGCGCCCACCATGGGGCCCTAGGCCTCAAATTTATCATAATTTCTACGTTATTTGCAAAATTTAGGCTAGAATTGCATGAATTTGCTCACTGTTTGCAGGTTACAGAAAAGAAATCACGCCTGCCGGTAAAGAAGTCACGCCTAAAGCAAAGAGATGTCGCGCGGGAAAATTATTATATCGCCTGAAGTCTGAACGATTACGCTTTTCAGCCTGTAGAATCACACTTCCGGCAAAAGAAATCACGCCTACAGAAATCAAACTCTCGCGTCACAGACAAGAAGTTGATGCCTTTGGTCATTTAGATGTCACCTCGACAGAATTAAAAGCCGCGACCGAGGAGTCATTTTACGCCTGGTGTAAAGGGAGTTTCCTGCCTTGTTCATTTAATTTCTCACTTTGATTATTTTAAATGTCGCTTTGGATTGATGAAATGTCACTTTTTTGGAATTAATTTGTCGCGTCTAATAAAGAGTTCACGCGTTATTATAATTTGATATCGCATTTGATTATTTTAATCTCGCTTGAGCCCCTTATGGTGACGCTCGCGGTTAAAGTAATTACGTCTTTACTAAATTAGATCTCGCATTTAGCATGGACAATGTCACCTGATTGAGCATTTATATTGTATCAGAGTAATTACTGTTGTCGCGTGTATTAAAGATTTCACGCTTTGCTAAAATTTGATATCGCACTTGCCTATTTTAATCTCGCTTGAGCCCCTTTTGGTGACGCTCACAGTTAAAGTAGTCACGTCTTTGTTTAATTTTATCTCGCCTGTAGTCTGGATGATGTCGCCTGGCTGTATTTTTTCTATTTTGTCAAAAATGTTAAAATGATGACTGTATTCTAACTTCACAGTCATTTTTTTTTGTCTCAGGAGCATGGTCTGTCATAAGAAAGTGCAAAAACCAGAGAGAAGGCATAACTTAGAGGAGAAATTGATCTCTAAAAGGATAAGGAAAGAAAACCGGGTACATTCTACCTTTGTTCTTAAAAATGATTTAGAGAAAGAAGTAGAATTATATGCTAAATACATTGTTGTTGTAGATGCTTACAAATGAAAATATGTCTCATTAAATTGGGAGTTTAGTCCTTAAGTTTGTAAGAATTTTGCAAATATTTTGGTAAAAAGAATCAAAAGCATAATCAATTATATCATTTTAAGCTTTGATTTTGGTTTCCCCTCACTTTGTTTGTATTGTGCTGACTATTTGGTGGAGGGAACGTTTTGCTAAGGTAAGAGAAGGATTTGGAGAGAAAATGAAAAATCTACTACTTAAAAATGCGCCTAGCCTTTGCTAGCATCATTTGAAGTATTTCTCTCATCAAGCTTGCACATTCCCTTAGCTTGTGGCCTTTCAAAGTTCAAAACATAGTTTAATCATAAAAGAAAAAAATAAACACTTCAATTCTAAGAACCCCTTTGTCACGGGGTTGAAAAAGAACCAAATTGATTGTGAGTGTTTGGGATAAGGGAAAAGCAATAGGGATATGCTCTTCACTCTTTGAGTGAATCAAATTCCCAAACTTGCTCTACCAAATCCACTTTTCATGCTTTCAAATGAACATGTTTAAAACTTAGTGGGCTCACCTCCCGAGATTGCCTTAAAAGGGCTGGTGAGAGGGACAGCCCAAAGTGGGATACACTTGCTTTTGCCGTGAGAATCTGACCCACTATAAAATGAAACGCGGGTATCCTTAATGGGGTACACGACAAAAAGGATTTTAGCTCTTTCGAACTTCCTCTAGTAGTCCTAACGGATTGCGCAAAATCATGCTTTTGTGCGTGTGGGAAGCCCCTTAACATATTTGGGGGATGAAAAGCTAAGATCTATTTTGAACGAAAAACTTACTACATAACGGTAAAATAGCAAAACTACCTATTAGAGCCATGTTTACAAACCAATTATGTGCTAGGTAGATTGTGTGGAAGCTATTCTTGTGTTTAAACCTGTGAAAACATTCAAAAATATACACATTAGAGCATTCTAGGGATATGGTACCCAATTGATATGTGTGTTGAGATTGTTTTTATTTTCAAACAAGATATTCCAAAGTTATTGATCAAAACACCATTAAAATTTTAAACCATTTAAAATTGATCAAAAACTTTTACCTTATTCCAAAAAAATAGCTTATCAAGAGAAGAAAGTCAACATACCCTTAAAGTTTGTTCATGCCTATTATTACAAGGTCACTCTCTATAAGGAAAGCATTACAAACAGACGGGACCTACAACGGAGAAGAGCTCCCATTTCCAAAGAACACTTTCATTACTTCATTTGTGACTGAAAAACCCGCTAAGGCAAAGGACATTAACAAGATGTTTAGCAGTACCCTAGGAAATACCGATCCCAACAACCAAGGGAACAACATGAATGGGGGTATAGATCCTAACAATAATCAAGGGAACAACATGAATGGGGGTATGGATCTTAACAACAATCAAGGAAATTCCAATAATGGAGGAAGAGATCCTAATTCTCAAGAGGCAAATTCACAAGGCAACAACTTATTTCCTCCTCATTATACAAACTTACCCCCAACTGCGGAAGAAGCCACGGTTGAAAGAGTGTTAGAGGCAAGACAATGTCCTTATTTCATAGAACTAATGAAAAAGACCATGCTTATGGATAAAGAAAAACACTTCATGGACTTAATACAAACGGGGGTAAAGCTACCTAAAGATTTTGACATAGAGCAATTAAAGCCCAAGGAAATAGAAGACCCTATGGAAGCAATAAGGGAACAATTCAAGGCATTACAAATGGAAATTGACAGTTTGAAACAAAATGGGGCTCCTAAGCCTTTCTCTATTGAAACATTATGTCCTTTTCCATTCGATAAGAGTTTGGTCATGGTGCCTTTTCCCATTAATGTAACATTTCCTAAATATGAGAGGTATGAAGGAACATCTGACCCACATGATCATCTTCGGGGGTTTTGTGCATTGAGTCTTGAATTCATGCATGAATCAACCTATTTAATGAGACTATTCCCAAGAAGCTTGGGAGGAACGGCCATGGATTGGTTTTCAAAACTACCATCCGGCATAAAATCCTTTGAAGAGTTAGCTTCTAAATTTGTGACTCATTAATCTTATAACATCAAACATGAGGTCACAATGATAACGTTATGTAACATGAAGCAACAAGATGGAGAAGCCTTTCTCACATTCTTGCAAAGATGGAGGACTACATTTGCTAGATATCCAAGAAGTGTACCGGAGAAAGAAAAAATGGATATCTTTATTAACGGTTTAAGAAGCGAACTGAATTATAGACTAAGGATGCAATGTCCTAAAACCTTCCAAGATTTGATTGATAACGGAATTACAACAGAAGAAGTGTTGATTAAGATTGGAGAGTTGAAATTGTACAAGGAAAATAAGAATAACTCTTACTCCAACAACAACAATACCAACAATAACAACAATCCAAATAAAAGTTGGTACAACAACAATAGCCGTTATGCTGCAAAGAATAACAATAAAGGCATTGTTAATGATGGTGTAGTGGAATCCAGCAACTTGAAGGTGATTCCATTTTCCCTTACAAAGACACCAAATCAAGTGAATAATACTAATCAAGCATATAATGCATCTTCCAACAACAACAACAATGCCAACAAGAATAATCAAGGAAACAAGGATCAAAATAGCAAGTATGATAAGTATTTGAAGCCCACTCCTACGAGACACTTTACACCTTTGGGAGATCACTTGAAACTACATTAAAGGCTCTCATAGCTAACAATGTTATTACATTACCCGCTATTAAGCCTTATGAACCAGAACACAAGCCGGGTTGGTGGGATGCTAAGCATCATTGTGAATATCATAGGATTCGGGGGCACACTACAAATGAATGTCTACAATTAAAGAATGTGGTGCAAGACTTGATAGATAATAACATAATCACTGTTGATGGACCCCAAAATAATGAAGATCATACGGCCTTCAAACAACCTTTTTACAAACATGATAAAGGTGAGTCATCAAATGGCAAGAAACAAAGTGCCAATAATCTCAACTTTGTGCCATCATATGATCATATTGTTAATGCTATCATCATTAATGAACAGCCTCAAAAGGAAGCAACAAATGTCATTACAAGAGGACAAAATTCTAGAATGACTTTACAAGGGATAGTCCCTCAAAACACCAATATCCCACCATCCAACATTGTGGTCAAACAACCTCCTACAGCAGCAAGGCCTTATAGTTTGGTGGACCAATTGCAACGTACTCCAGCACAAATCTCAATCTTAGAGTTATTGAAGTTGTCACCAAATCATAAAGAGATTTTGGAAAAAGCTTTGGAAGAGACACATGTTTCTACTACCTTAGGGGAAGAAAAATTTCAAAATATGGTAGGACATCTTGTGGCTCCTCATTGTCTTTCATTTTCCGATCAAGATGACATGTCTATAACTCATCCTCAAAATTTTCCATTACATATAGAGGTTTTGATCGAAAGGCATAGAGTCAAAAGAGCCCTTATTGATGGAGGGGCTGGCCTTAACATATGCACATTGAGTCTTGTAAAATCCTTAGGTCTATCCGAGTCTTGCATTGACCCTACAAAGAAAATCACCATAAAAGCTTATGACGAAGCTGAAAGAGCTTCTAAAGGCATGATTGTGTTGCCCATCCAAGTGGGACCAGTCAAGAAGGAAACCAAATGTCAAGTGTTGGACATGAAATTAACCTATAACATCTTATTGGGAAGACCATGGATTCATGAGATGCAAGCTATCCCATCCACATACCACCAATGCATCAAGTTCCCATACATGGGTGAAGAAATCATAGTTGGAGGAGACTCAAATCCATTTCAATATTGTAATGCACTCAAACCCTTCCATGAATTATACATTCCACATAATCGTGAAGGAGCTATTCCAAGAATCACCAATGAAGATGCACAAAATCCTCTTCAAGCTAGCTCAACTACATCAACTAAGGGCAAGGAAAAAGTGAGCTACGAGGGTCCAAATGTGATGGAAAGTCCATATGTGGCACCTAAATTGGAGACAGTGATCTACAAACCTACTAAAGAGGAAAAAGAACAAGCTAAAGCAGCTCATTATCAATACATGAGTGAGATGATGAAAAAATTTGACAAACAATGCAAGATTAGTTCAAAAGGGGTAGGAGAATATTTAGTTTCTCTATTTGACATGCCCATGTCTCCTAAGTCACATGGTAAACCCTCAAAAGAACATCTTCCACATAAGTATAATTCTTATTTTGTGAGGGAAGATAGCAAAGCAACATGGGATAAGGAAGAGGATGATGTCCTTCAATGGCTTTATCATGATGAGGATGGTACCTTAGACACTCCCATGGAAAGAATTCAACATGTCAATATACAAATAGAACAATATGGGAAAGGATTTGATATTATGAAAAAGATGGGATACAAAGGAAGAGGACCCTTAGGCCAAAGAAATAGAGGATTATAAGAACCCATTGAACCTATTTGGAGGGAAAGTCATGAAAAATCCGGAGTAGGTTTTCAATATAAGGGAGAAAGTTCAAGTCCAATGCATGATTTTCATCCTCAAATAAATGCATTAGAATCTGAAGGAGATAGTGATGACTCTAGGGATTATGAATGGGATACTTTATCAGATGAGTCATGTCAAGATAAAGAAGTCATTGCTATACATACTTATGCAAAAATCCCAAAACAAGATGCTCCAATTAATGAAGAATCTCCTATTCAAAGGCCTAATATAGAACAAGCATCTAGTAGTGGAGCATGGATAGAAACATTTTGGACACCTTCAGAAGAGGGAAATTCAAACGCTAGTTTTAACCCGCTTGTGGCTTTTCCCACATTGTTTCCCGTAGAGGTCGACGAGGATTCAAGCGAAGGGGACTTTGACCCTGCTTCCATGGATCATCTTGAGGAAGTGCACATCATAGATCTAAACGATACAATGTATGAACCCTCAAATGCAGTCATGTCCATAAATCCTATTGATGATACCTTACTCAATAACTCCTTAATTTTGATACATCCAGACCTCATTGATTGGGATCAAACTGAACCACATGACTTACTTTACTTCCCAAATGACCAAGCAACAAACCAATACCTCAATGTGGTTGAACCCTCTTTCACCAACGAACTCAATATGTACATAATGACCACAGCAAGGGTCCAATCTCTTAGTCAAAAAAAGAAAAAAATGAAAACAAATTAAAAAATGAGAAGTTCTATTGGTGAAAACCCAACTGTGGCACCATTAGAACCAAAAACAATGAAAATAAAAGACGTTTCTTTTGGTGAAAACCCAATTGTGGCACCATTAGAAGAGAGATTGGACACTTTGCCTAAACATGAAGAAGAATGGTCATCTATTCTTATAGAACCAACAGAAAAAGTTAACATTGGTACAGAACTAGAGCCAAAGGTTGTACACTTGGTTGCATCACTTACATCTCTTGAAAGAGAGGACTTTATCAAATTCTTCCAAGAACAACAAGTAAATTTTGCATGGTCATATGCTGATATGCCTGGACTGGATCCTGATTTCATAATGCATCATCTGAATGTCAAACCCGGAGTTAAACCTGTGAAGCAAAAACTAAGGAAAATGCACCCACATGTGGCTCTCCTAGTTAAGGCAGAATTGGAAAAATTGTTAAAGGTGGGATTCATAAGAACAATAGCATATGCTGATTGGATCTCTAACATTGTGCCGGTTACTAAGCACGATAAATCTATCCATGTGTGTATGGATTTCAGAGATTTAAACCTTGCATGTCCCAAAGATGACTTCCCATTGCCAAGCATTGATACCATAGTGGATTTGACAGCAGGTCACGCAATGTACTCATTAATGGATGGATTTAGTGGCTACAACCAAATCAAGATTGCTCCTGAAGACCAAGAAAAGATAGCATTTACTTGCCCTTGGGGTACTTTTTGTTGGAATGTCATGCCCTTCGGTTTAAAAAATGCTGGAGCTACATATCAAAGGGCCATGACAACTATTTTCCACGACATGATGCACACTTTCTTAGAAGATTATGTGGATGACATTCTAGCAAAATCCCACAATAGAGAAGAGCATTTACAAATCCTAAGAAAAATATTCATTCGGTTAGAAAAATTCAAAGTTAGATTAAACCCAAAGAAGTGTGCCTTTGGTGTCCAATCTGGCAAGTTATTGGGTTATATAGTGTCAGCAAAAGGCATTGAAGTTGATCCTGAAAAAGTACAAGCCATTCTAGAAATGGAGATTCCAAGAAATATTAGCCAAATGAGGTCACTACAAGGAAAGATTCAATCAATAAGGAGATTTATCTCTTAATTAGCAGAAAAGTGTCACTCCTTCACCAGATTGTTACACAAGGACACTACATTTATGTGGGATGAAGAATGTGATAAGGCCTTCACTACTTTGAAGACTTATTTGATAAACCCACCTATTCTTATGTCACCTATCAAGGGTAAAGAACTGTTGTTATACATATCAGCCATAGAAAGGTCTCTAGGCATATTGTTGGCACAAGAAGATGAGCAAGGAAAAGAAAGGGCAATCTACTATCTTAGTAGAACCTTAATAAAATATGAACTCAATTATTCATTCATGGAAAGAGCATGTCTAGCAGTGGTTTTTGCATCTCAAAAACTAAGACATTATATGTTGATGCATAAGATCAAATTAATTGCCAAGATTGATCCTCTCAAATACTTGCTAAGTAAAACTGCCTTAACAGGTAGAATAGCAAAATGGGTCATGATCCTAAGTGAATTTGACATTGAATATGTTGATAGAAGAGAAATTAAAGCACAAGTGATAGCAGATCACTTAGCAGATAACCCAATGGAGTCTACACAAACCATGCAAATTGAATTTCCAGATGCAGAAATTGTCAACATAGAAGCAAAGACATGGAAATTATATTTTGATGGATCTTACACACAAGGAGGTTTTGGAGCAGGTATATTATTGGTTACCCCTCAAGGGTACACCATTCCAAAGTCCTATAAACTCTTATTTCCATGCACCAATAACATAGCGGAATATGAGGCATTAGTCATTGGCATCAAAATGGCTTTAGAATGGAATATTGTAGAATTACAAGTGTATGGGGATTCCCAACTCATAATCAATCAGGTTAATAATGAATACAATACCAAAGATATAACATTGATGAAATATAAAACCTTGATTGATGGATGGAAGAAGTACTTTGTTTTGATCACATTTGAACAGATTCCAAGAGAAAAGAATAGAGCAGCAGATGCCATGGCTACCTTGGCTTCATTGTTACAAAAACCAGATCAAAATGAGAAGTATGAGTTCTTGGTGGAAGAGTTGGTAAAACTGGCATTCAACCTTCCTGACACCCAAATTGTTGCTCTTTTACATGGACATGACTCTCCTTGGTATGGACCCATCTATACTTACCTTAAAGACCAAGTACTCCCCATAGACCAAACTCCTGCCCAAAAATGTAACTTCATACGCCAAGCCGCCCGTTACCTAATCCTTTCAGACACATTGTATCGTAAGGGTCTTGATGGGATGTTACTTAGATGTCTAGAGGAAGAAGAGTCTAAGTTAGCTTTACGTGAGGTCCACGAAGGCATTTGCGGGTCACACTCAAGTAGTCTTAATCTAGCTAAGAAAATCCTTCGTTTAGGTTACTTTTGGACAACATTAGAAAAGGATGCTTGTCAATTTGTGAAGACATGCAGCAAATGTCAATATCATGGTAATATGATACATGCACCGGCTCAAGAATTACACCCATTCATTACACCATGGCCTTTTTATCAATGGGGTTTTGACTTGATTGGAATCATACATCCTCCATCTTCAAATGGACACAAGTATATCATCACAGCAACAGAATACTTCACCAAATGGGTGGAAGCAGTTCCATTAACAACAGCAATCGGAAAACAAATTTCAATGTTCATTTTGAACCACATAATTTGTCGCTATGGTATTCCACATGCCATTATCATGGATAATGGGAAACAATTCAAAAATTAGGATATTGATGAACTTTGCATGACATTTCACATTACACATCATTCGTCATCCATTTATTATCCACAAGGCAATGGACAAGCTGAAGCAACGAACAAAAATATCCTCAAAATATTAAAAAGATCAGTTAACAAATCAGGAAGAGATTGGCACGTGCAAATAAATCCCACACTATGGGCTTACAGAACTAGTATCAGAACACCTACAGGAGCCACCCCATTCTCTTTAGTCTATGGAACCGAAGCAGTTCTACCATTAGAAGTTGAAATTCCATCTCTACGGGTTTCATTAAGAGGATTGATCACTGATGAGGATTATAGGATTGCCAGACTACAACAATTGGAATTGTTAGAGGAACACCAGACTCAAGCTTATGAGCATTTAAGAGTTTATCAAAATAGGATTGCACACAATTACAACAAACACATCAAACCAAGAACTTTTCAAGTAGGAGACTTGGTACTAAGAGAAAATCCCAAAAATCAAGCTGAAAGGGAAAAGAAAGGAAAGTGGGAAGCTAATTGGATAGGCCCATTTGTGATAGTGTCATCCTTTGGAACTGGAACATATAAGTTATCAGATTGTAATGGTGAAGAATTACAAGAACCCATAAATAGCATTGATTTGAAGAGGTTCTACACCTAAAGCAGATGAAAGAGTATAAAGAGTATCAGATGAGAGAGCATCATAATTATTGTACATAGTTGAAAAGGGATCTTGAAAATACCAAAAACATTTGAAAATGGAAAATCCAAAAACATTGGAAAAGAAGAAAGATCAAAAACAGTGGAAAATTGAGCATGAAGAAAGCAAAAACATTTGAAAAACTATCTCTTGGTGAAAACCTAGCAAATAGGCGCCAAGGTGATAAAGAAAAATACAAAAAAAGAAAAAAAAGAAAAAGAGAAAAAAAGAAAAAAAATGAAAAAGAGAAAAAAATGAAAAAGAGAAAAAGTGCCTTGGTGAAAACCTAGCAAATAGGCACCTCGGTAGCAAAAAAAAAAGAGAGCACCCAAAGGTGAAAACTTGGCAACAAGCACTTTTGGTTCCCTTAAGTCATTTCTTTCCTAGCCACATGTGTACATAATGCATCTCATCATCTCATTTGTCTAAACCTTCATTGCATCCATCATTTGTACATAGTCATAATAACATTTTGTAGCATCATCCTTTGCATTGCCCAAAGTTGTCAAAACTGATACATCAAATACTTGGGGGCAGCATAAATGGATTGGAAAGTGGGTACCTCAAAAAAGATTCAAATAAGCAACATTCAATCACAAGCAGAAAGGGATCAACATTTTCAGAAGAGAGATCAGATTTTTGTAAACCTTTGATTGATATCATTTTTTACTAACCAAGACGTTGATTACCACACCAAAATCCTTGAGCCTAAATTGACTTATTATTCAGGATTAAAAATCAAACATCATTCCATGATCAAAACACTTGGAAATATTTTTTTTTTGAAGATCAGAAAACAATGCAAAACACTTAGATAGATTCTTTTGAAAAGTTGGTTAAAAATATGTTTACTTACATTAATTCAATTTGTATCAAGTCTTTTTAGCTAATCAAGGATGTTTCGACTAGATTGGCAATGATGGAGACATGATATTTTTCTTGACTATGAAGTGACTATTTGGAGGAAGATTCATTGCCTTATGAGAATTCATCTAAAGACATGGTCATCAAAGAACCATCGAGGATTATCTTATAAAACAATGAGTTACCCTTTGTTTGTTTACGCAACCGGATACCTTGGATATTTAGATTCTTCATATCTAAATGACAAAATCCACTTGCAACATAGAATCTGACAAAATCAGTATTCGTACTCTCATGATTGTTTGTAATCAGTGATAGTCGTATCGATGAGACCGATGGGAAAGCAAAATGGAGGTTACCATATGAGCAATAAAAAGAAATATTCATATCATCATGTTAGTGGGTAGTGGTGATTGTATCGACTTTCTGGTCCCAAGTGCTCAATGATGAAAATATATCCTCAAGGCATTTATTTGCTAAAAGCTAGTGACACTTAGCTGCATTCATAAAAGGTTAAATGCATTCTCATGTTAGATTAATTGCACATGCATTTTTTTCCCAAGGGCTTCATTTCACATCAAAAAGGGGGTACATAACATCATCAACAGGGTGAAATCAGCAAGGACAACATCACTTCAATATCATCTTTTCTACAATAAAAACATGAGATTATACTTTTTGCATTCATTCCATATCATTAATCATTACATAGATATATTATCAAGGAAAAGAAGGAAATAATCATTTACATGTGCATACATACAGATTGCATACATGAGAAATAACATATCAAAACAAAAAGCTTGCATCCATACATGAAGAAAGAAATGCATCCATCTATCTATATCATACATAAGATACATTGCATCCATAGACACATCCATCCAAAAACAAATGCATTAGATAAACACATATAGTAGCATCTAAAGGAAATCTCATATATCATCAAGTAAAAGCAGGAAAGATCATAAATGTCCTCATATCACACGTCTACTCACAACTCAATGCATCAAGTATAACAATGATATCATAAATCAACTCTATAATCGCCCATCAACAGGGGCATCAATGTCAAATAAGTATCAAAGTACAACTGGAAAGGTGACACCAAGGTCACAAGACTATGGTACAACATCAAGTATCTCAACATCAGTACACAAATGATCAATAAGAGCACTCATAGCTCAACTCTCGTCACCACTGGGAGGAGGTCCTAGAGGAGGCTATGGAGGAGGCTGTGATGGAGGCTGATGAGGTGGCTGAGGTGGTGTCTGACCAACCATAGCAACAAGGAGAGGAACCAATGGAGCCAAACCTGATACTAACTACTGAATCATAGAAGACATCTGTGATACCTCTGTCCATAATGCTCCCACATCTGCTCGCAGCTGGGTAGTACTAGAACTCTCCCCAACCTCATAGGTACTCTGAGGATCACCTGTATCTATAGGATCTTTTCCCCAATCATGGGAAAAAGCTGCTGGCATCTGCTATACACCTGTATCCTGACCATCCACGGTAGCCTGCTGTAATCCTGCTCCCGTATCCTGTCCTGCAACTGGATCCTGCCTAGCAGCCCTCACATGATCCTGACGATCTATCCTCTGTCTCTATGCTACTGCAAGACGAGAAGGAGGAGGAGGTGGTGCCTATATCTGTACATCTCTCACTCATCCTTTGAGTCTAATCACCGCCTTACCTCATGGTCTACCTCTGCATCTCCTCCCACCACCGACATCATCACCATCATCTCGCCCAGGCACTAGCTCTGTAGGGTCTGTAAATCGAGGCATAGGATGCTCCATCAACCAAGCTAGATACTCCTGAGTAACCCTGGCATCTCTAATGTGTAACCTCATATCCCAGTCCATATAACCCAGCAGTGATATCTTCTTAATAGCGTCATCGTATGAAGGCATGTGACCCCAAGTAGCCCGCTCTGCACTAGAATGAGCATATACTGTAGATCCCTGAGGCATAGGCTGAATCTGCCCAAACTGCCGTAGCACTCTACCTGCCAAGAATCTCTCAAGAATAGAGTTGATCCTGCCGATCATCCATTGAGGAGCAAACATATACGGTAACTCCAAGCTATCCTCTCTCCAATCCTTGACCTCGACATATGGTCTCCAATAGACCTCATCCATGTCATCAATCTGACGCTGCTAATACTCCAAATGACCCAAGTGATGTTGTGTCACCATACCAGTATACTACCATGCAAAAGGATATCCTAAAGGTCGATCTCAATCTGATATAGGATGACTGACTGGTAAGTGCTCCCATATCCACAGCTGCAAAATATGAATCCCAGCAGATAACGAAGCTGATCTCCTATAAACCACCTCATGAAGATCATGATAAAGCTGTGCCAGCACACAAGATCCCCAGTCAAAGCATCGAGGCTGATGTAGCAAATCCTCAATAATCTTGCCCCATCCCACTGAAAATCTGTGACCTCGCCGATCAAGTAATAATACACCACCAATGATAGCACCTAATAACGCTGGTAAAATAGGAAATGAGGCAAACTGAGGCCATAAGATACAATCATCACCTATAGATAGATCTCTGAATACTCATCAACAATACATCCCATCATAGACTGCATCATAATATGCTATCTCTCCATGAGTCGAGATCTATAGCAATCTATAAACATCCTCAGGAGTAATCATCATCTCGCCTTGTGGTAGCCAAAACGTGTTTGTCTTAAAATGCCAACGCTCTGCGACATCGGTAATCAAACCTTGGTTCATCTGGAACCAAGGAAGCTCTAATACACATAGTAAACCGCAGCACCTAATCACTCACCTCTCGGCATCAGTCAACTACTCCCTAAGCTCCATCACCCAGTGTGGTATAGTTCGGAGGTACAAAACAGGGACATCCTCCTATTTAATCAAAATAATGGAATCACATGAGTAACTTACTATCAGGAAATCAAACAATCAATCATAGTCATCAATTTAAATATACCTATCAGACCTATCAATCCTAACTCTAAGCATTGAGGAAGGATGATCCTAGTTTTATGTCTCTAAGCATTTGAGCATAAAATGAATGGACGATTAGATTCATGACCTATCATTCGTGATGAAGATTGATTAACCTTATCCTTCGATATTATAGTTACCTATGTCCTAATTCATTGTTGAAATCAAACAAGGGGAACACCCTAACTGAAAATTCAATTGAATTCATTGACGTGATCGATATCAATCAAGTTGACGCAATCGAGCAATCAGACGTCCTAGAAAAGTCTCAAATAACCTAAAAAAAAAAAAAAAAAAAATTTACTTACGCGACTTTTCTTTCTGGCGTCATTTCTTTTACCAGAGGTGACATCTATTTCTCCATACGTGTGATTTTAATCATCTGCGTGACTTAATTTCATGGAAGCGGTATAAGATTTTCCGCAGGTGACATTTTATTATTCAAGATTGTCACGCGATACACAATTAAAATGCTTAAAACCCGAAGCGATATTAAATTATCTGCAGGCGATAAAGGATTTTCTAAATGCGTGAGCAAACCTAAGGAAGGCGATATCAAATTTACCAAAGGCAACATTTTAAATTTTCAGGTGAAATTAAAAAGCACGGAGGTGACATTTCTTTTCACAAACACAGAATCAAAATTTTAAAATGCATTAAATGAGGTCATAAATGCAACTTTCGAAACATGAGAAAAATTTGAATGACATACCAGAGGACCATCAGTCGCTCTCTGACTGAACTAGTGCGCTCTCTCAAACCGATGCTCGCGATGTGGGACCACCATCGTGTAAAAAAGGCTAAAGTCAGAGCTCAAATCTCAAGAGGGAACGGTGCAAATGAATAGTAAAATGAGGGGTTTTACCCTATTTAAGGTGAAATTGATCCTAATAAACACTTAAAAATGCACTTTGGACCTATTATATGACATTTTCATTAGTCGGGGCATGAATAAAACTTGATTGTTTCTTTCAAACAGTATTAGAAATCAAAACATATTCCAACTACTCAAAATCATTCAAATCAAGGGATTAATATGTTTTATTTCTGAGGGGGCATTAGAGTATCAAATGGGCATCACATCAAAAACATTTATCAATATCATATCATATTAGTATCATATCATATCGTTATCATATCAGGAGGCAAATCAATTGCATATCGGTTTCATATCAAATCTGCTATCATATCAAATCTATCAATGTATCAGCAAGCAATCAACCCAGGACCTTTATCAATCAACTTAGGACCTTTATCAATTAACCCAGGACCTTTATCAGTGAACCCAGGACCTATCATCAAACCAGGACCTATATCAGATCAGTATCATATCAGAGGCATCAGAATCATATCAGCACCATCATCAGAGGCACATCATCATCATCAAGAAGTACATCAATCAGAACGATCAGAGGCATATCAGAACCAGGACCTGAATCAGATCATCATACCAACAAAATCTTTGAATCAGTGTTCTTCACACATCGACTCAAAGAGGGGCATTTGTAGACATGAAAAATTGGCAAAGGCTTAAATCAATCAAAAGGTGCAACAAATCATCAAAATAACACGAAAAATCAATAAATGGAACAAAGGCAATTCAAATCAAAGGAAAATTCAATTAAGTGATTAAATGATTAAATAAGCTTGAAAAGGGGAAAAACACTAAGAAATTGATTAAATTCAATTAATGACATAGTTGTTGAAAGCAAAAATAAAAAATAAACATCTTACCCTTCATGGCTAAATTTAATTACTTTAATTAATTAATAAATATGAATTTCCCTCAACAAAGCAAAAAGGAGACAAAATGGACACAAATCACTCACTTTTGTTGAAATGGTCCAGCCTTTTGAAACCATTTAAATGTTTGTCCCCCCATTTAGGGACAAAGCAAAGCCAATTGACCTTACCCAAGCATAACCATGGTTATCTCACTCTACCCCCTACCCTTGGGAAAATCTTATAAATAGAAGACATTTTGAGGCATTAATCATCCACTCCATATCTTTGAATTGCAGCAAAGCTCTTGCAATTTGCATCCACATCACTCACTTAGCAATTTTCATTGATAATTAGCTTAATTGTTGATCATTTTGTAGATTTCTTATCAAATAGAGCTAGAATTTGATAGAATAGATCTAAATTTGCATATCATATAGCTTAATTCTCATCTTTAGAGTGTCACTAGTGAGGATCATAGCTGAGAGCCTCATTTACCACTTTATTTTAGAGATCCATGAGATGTTGATAGATTAATTGTGCATTTGTTAGATTATTTTGCTCTAATTCTTGTTGTTCTTAGTTAATCTTGTTATTTCATGAAGGTATAAATCACTCACACACATGAGGATTATTCAATCCTTGAATATACCAATATACAATCTTCATAACTTTTTGAAAGGTCCTACCTCAAGGATGGTTTTCTAGGTACCATCTGGTATATTCCTACTTGCCTCCAAGGCACATTATTAAATGTGACCCTATTAGGGGATTTTCCTTAGATATTTTAGGATCTTCGCCCTATCAAGAGTGGCATGGTTAAAGGTCTTCAAACATTCTTCTAGAATGTCATCTTGCTAAAGGATTTGCAATAAGACTATTAAGTCCACTCAGTTAAGATATTTTTATGCTACAAATGTTAATAAGCAACAATATAAAAATTGATCTATAAATCTGCAACTACCTCTTGCTTAGTCAGATCCCTTATGCACTCTTTTTCTTCACTTCTTTCCTTCACTTTCTACTGGCCTCAACACTTCATCAATTTTCACTTGTAGACTCAGATTTCAACATTTTTCTTCTTCAATGTATCACTTGGTTATACATCCACCTTTCAAATTTTCCATCTTGTTTTACAGTAATTTCATCCTTTATATAGAATTTTTTTTCCTCTTAATCTCCTTTATTATGTTTTCCTCTGATTATTCTCAACTGTCAGATCATCCTCATAAACTAATTCAATGAATTTGGAACTCAGTAAAATATTTTATCATCACCTCGAAACTTGAACTTTCTTGGAACTTGTACCTTCACTTCTTGTTGCTTAGATCTTTACCATAGATCATCACCTTGAATTTTCATGATAGTAGATCTCTTCAACTAACTCTTCCTCATCCTTATAATCTTCTAGATCATTGTGTCTCATCATTAAATTTCATTCTGATATTTAATATATGTTCCTTTCTCGGTGGCTAACTTCTTTTCCTTCAACCAAAATTCTATTTTCTTTTCTTGGTAACCAAATTCTTCTACTCGGTGACTTGACTTGCTTTCACTTTATCAAAACTTACTTTCCTTTACCAAATAAATTTTTCTTGCTCAGTAACCAAACTATTTTTTTGACTGACTTGACCAATCTCTTTTACTGAGTTGATATAATCAAATGTAAAGTAGAAAATAACTAAATCAATATAACCTTATCATTGTCTGATTTGTATTAGTTGTCCAATTAAGTTCTTCAACTTCACAACTTTTCACTTCCTCTTTTTCCTTAACTCACTCAACTTATATCATACTCTGAATGATATGGCAACTCAATATAAACCAAAAATCAACTGCTTGACATCAATGACAAAATAATAATTGATCTAATCCTTCTACAATCTTGTATACCTTTGATCTTGGTCAATCTTCATCATCATCACCATAATTTAACATGTATATATGTGTATATACATATGTACATATATACATATATACATGTGTGTGTGTAACCTAGAATAAGCACTTATACTTCAAAATTTTAATTTTATTATTATGTAAATAATTAAGTTAAATTGTTCATTTATCCATACTATTTGGAAAATGTATATTTATTTTATATGTGTATATACATGTATATACATATATACATATATACGTGTGTGTGTGTGTGTGTGTAACCTAGAATAAACACTTATACTTCAAAATTTTAATTTTTTTGTTATGTAAATAATTAAGTTAAATTATTCATTTATCCATACTATTTGGAAAATGTGTATTTATTTTATTTTGTAAAATAATTAAGGTTAGGAACCTTACATGGTTGTGTGATCCTTAAAAGGGAAAAGGAGTGAATATCAAGTATCAAAGGAAGGTGGATCCAACTTGGTACCATAGATCCTCAAAGTCTAATGCCTAGAGAGGTGGAACATGGAAAAAGGAACAAATTGGGGATTAGGGATCAAGGGTGAATGGTTCATGAGTCAGTTGGGATATTCTCATACCCTAGGTCCAAAGAAATGAATAAATAAAAATAAAACAAGGGGAAGGAATAAAGGTGGACAGTAAAAAACAAAGGGGAAAACACCCCAAGAAAAAAGTAAGAAAAAGAAAATGATAGAACAAAAGAGGAAGGGTGTCACCACTCAGTTAACTTTCTAAGTGAGGTGTGAGTTATGAAGCACAATAATGCCAAATTGGGAGAACACTAGTGTTGGGCACTAGTGTGCTACACTTCTTAGATTTTATAAAGATTAGGTAGTATTGAATGTGACCAATATTCTTCAAATTGCTTCTAGATTTGATTGTCAGTGTTGATGCAAAAAAATTGACACAATCAAATCTAGAAGCAATTTGAAGATTAGTTATGGATTATGGAAATATACTTTCTCTTATTGTGACCAATATTATAAATCTAGTATGAATATAGAAATATTCACACAAATTTAGGTATAAACACCAAAATGATTGCTAAACCTTGTATGAAATTGTAAGTGACAACTATTTAGAATGCTTTATTTATGAAAATTTTCTTACCATCTTACTCATCATGTATAGTTGGTTTAGATGTTCTTTAATTACTTATTTATATTTCCATGCATGCTTATCCATTGGCATGACTATTACATAGGATGATCCCAAAATAATGAGTTACACTTTTTGGCCAACTTTGACATTGAAATCAACATTTTGTATTTAATCTTCACTTTCTAATAGGTATAGAAACTAAACCATTAAGTATTTGAATATGAAGTAAACTAATCATTTGTGAGATTTTTTTTTTGTACATATATATATATATATATATATATATATATACACACACACACACACACACACACACACACACACACATATATATATATATATATATGTTTATATATATATATATATATATATATATATATATATATATATATATATATATATATATATATATATATATATATATATATATATATATATATATATATATATATATATATATCTATATATATATATATATATATATATATATATATATATATATATATATATATATATATTGTTCATATTTTTACATAACTTTTAATAGCTTAATTTTTATAGTAATCAACATTTTCAGAAGTGACATTTACTATGTAATGCATAATATTTTTTATAGCATTAATAAAATTTTAATTTTAAAATATAGATTTGTCACACCAATATCTAGGGTGTGGATAGTTTTTCATAATTTATTGTTACATATATATTTTCTATTTAAGTTTTAAAATTGGAGCAACTATAATTTGGGTAGAGGTGTATTTCATCATGCATAACTTTTTTTAATACATTTGAATTAACTTCTTCTTTTTGCATTGAAATGAGGATATGAATACCTAGAGAAATTATATTTTTTACAACTATCTTCTTCTATTATTCAAGTTTTTTTTGTGTGAAAAAAGACCTAATTTTTTTATGAAAAGTGTGCATTCATAATATGTCCATATGTATATGTATATGTATATGTATATGGATATGTATGTGTATGTGTATGTGTATGTGTATGTGTATGTGTATGTGTATGTGTATGTGTATGTGTATGTGTATGTGTATGTGTATCTGTGTGTATGTGTATGTATGTGTGTGTATGTTTATATTTATATACATGTGTATATGTATATGTATACACACACATATTAAAAGATACTTTTTGACAACTAATAATAAGGACGAAAAATTTACAAAACAAAACATCCAAATGAATTTGTTTGATTTCCCAAAAGCTAGTGTCAAAGTAATTTTTTGTTAACATTTTGATAGGTGCAAAGGGCACCTCATTGTATGTGTGATTTAAGAGTAGAGAGGTTCTATCAAAAATATTTTGATGTAAGAGGATTTGATCTAACTATCTTCAACTAATTCCTTTAAATGGAGCCTCTTAGGATGTACTTAAAACATTATTTTTTTCTTAAAAAAAGGTGATTTCAACAAAAAATAGGATGTGCAAAAAAGTGTAATCCAATATTGTGTGATCACCCTATGATGTGTTTTTAAGTGTTTTAAAGGTCTTCTTACCATATCATTTTGAAACCTATACATTAGGTATGATACTTATTATGCACATAACATTATATGAGCCTAATCTCACATTTTTTCCAATGTGGGGGAAACTAACTTAATGTTCTCTCATGAGTATAGCTTATATAGTCAATCTTGCATGTTTATTATGAGTCACAACCCTCCTATTACATTGGAGACACAATTATTTTCTCTAGTTTATTGCATTCTTGGAGCCACATTGAGGACTACACACCTTCTCCACACCATTGGTTATTTGTATATTTTTCCATGCTCCTATACTTTTCTTATAATTAATTATCTCATGCCTTACCTACACTATTGTGTACATGTTCCTAGACCTTACCTCTCTAATTTTTTTTATAATAGAGTAAAAAAATTATATTCCTTGATGACTATCTCTAGTCCATCTTATTTTCAAGTTTTTTATTTGATATGTCTTACTTTATTTTCACACAGTTCATTTTTGGCATGTCACGTTGAATGATCTACATTCTCACATGTACTTCATTTATATTTTATGCATATTTCCTTTTTCTTTAATTTTTTATATACGAGGGAAGCAATTGATTGAAAGGGATAACTAGTCACTAACACTGTCTTGTTGAGATTATAAAGGTGCCCATAAATAAACTAATCATTATGTAGATGGATCTCAATTGTATGATATGATCATGTAAGGTAAACTTTCTCCATGCATATTGTCTTGTTTTGTATAGGTTTCTACATGGAGTGTGCATGCCAAAGAGGATGCATGTACATAAATATATTTATTTGCAATTGTGATTATCTTTATGTGCAAGATTAAAGAAAACCTTTTCACATGTTTTGTTTGATTTATATGTTCAGATGGATTGTTCATTCCAGATAGGATAAACATACAAAGAGATAAACTTGGATTGGTTACTTTACATGGATATCATATTCTTTTATGCTTGAATATTAATTTTTTTAAACGCATGGTTGTGAGTGCTCATAAACTTTGATGTACATGTTTATTTTAGGATTCACATGCACCTCAAAGTGGAGGCAATTTATGTAATGGTAAAATTTGTAGTTTTTACCCCTCTTTGAGACAATGGGATTATGAGCATTATTTCAAAGAAAAAAAATGTCATACCCCAATGCCTTGATAGAATGGAGGTAGGATTCCCCCTCAAAAAATTGGTTATAAATTGAAATGAGGATGATTTTTTGAAAAGAAAATGATTGGAAAAGATTGATAGAAGAAAGGTTAGATGAAAGAATAAATTAGATGGAGAATAATCAGTAATGATAAAACTTTCTTTTATAAGTGCATTATTATCATGAGAGCTTTATTTAATATGGAAAACTAGATGCATCGCACCATGGCACAAAAAACCAAAGCGATAATACGAACCCTTTGCATAAAAAACTAACACATTACAAACAAGGAATGTTTTCATCCATCTTGAAGCATTTGATATACTTGCCTCAGAACTTCATGAAAAACACCCCAAAAACAAAAGAAAAAATAGAAAGGGGACATGGACAATCCCGATCACTCTCATCACTAAGTGATATCCTTGAGTAGCATAGGAACGTGATCAAATATAAATCAAATAAAATATGAGACTCGCTGGACCAAGCGATCCAACAACCATTCTAATATTATTCTCACTATTTAGTGTTTATTTGTGTTTTGATAGGATGATCATGATAATGTCTGGTTTCAGGAATGAAATAACTCATCTAAGACTAATTTCGTCTGGTTTTGATCATACAACACCATGTATAAGACAAAATGATGATTGTTTGAAGGACTGATAATGATTGCATTGATAGGTTGATAAGATGAAAGATTGGACAAGTCCAACTAGTCTGAGTGTTAATTTGATTGGATAGATCATCTGTTTATATGTGATTTCATTAAGCATAATGTTTATCAGTCTTTAGTCTACGTCTACTTCGATGTCTGGGTTTCGCAAAGAAATGATTTATTAAAACATGAAGAAGATTATGCACAAATTATTGCAGATTTTTTATGATTTGCTTTTTTCAATTTTTAGGGTTTTTTAATACATTTGATTTTTTTATACTTTTTTCATGGCATTTTTCATTTTTTTAGGATTTTTTTTTCTAAACTTTTTATGATTTTAAGGAATTTTTTCATGACTTTTTTTGTGATTTTTACAGGATTGTATTTTCTTTTAACTAATTTTTTTAGGACTATACAATTTTTTTGAATTTTTTTTTAGGTCATTATGAAATTTTTTTGTATTTTATTTTTCAAAATTTTAGGTCTTTATATAATGTTTATGGATTTTTTTTTAAGCCTTAATACAATTTTTTTAAAAAAATTTAGGTTATTAATATTTTCTTGAGCAATATGTATTAAATTTCCCCTAGTATCTAGCAAGACAAGTACAATAGGGATTGATGGATGGACTGGTAGGTAGATGGAGGACAAGGGTCATTTACTATGGCAATGGAATTATTTGGGTTGCTAAGGACTATACAACCAATGAGATAACATGTTTTTACCAAGATGGGGGATTAGACATGACAATGATAGGGTAATGATACTTTTTTCATTGGATGGAATGCTATGCATAGGAATGGACATATCAAGAGGTTTTTTTTTTAAACACGTTTTGTATTTTATGTCCTTATTTTATATCAATACCAAGAAAGGGATTTGGATAGGATAATGATAGGATATGGATAGGGAAAGCAAGATCAATAATGGAAAAAGGAGATATGGACTAAAGGCTATGATAAAATAGGCAATAGGGATCAAAGGGATCAAGATAATGTAAAGCAGATAGGACATATGATGCTTCTAAGGAGATCTATAGCCTTGTCAAGATCAAAGTTGTGAAAAAAGGGAATGTAGATGATAATAAGATAAGGGATATGATGGAAATAGGATAATGGAGGAAATTATAGGGGTATGATAGGAAAATATGGGTGAAACCTTACCCTAAGTATGGAATGAAAGAAGTTCATAGATCACACATGACACCTATTTGCCAAGTTTTCATCACGGTGATTGTCCAAAGTGCTTGTTTTCTAGGTTTTCACTATACGATGAAACTATTTCTCTTTACTCTTTTTTTTTGTGTTACCAAGACATCTATTTTCTAGGATTTCATCAAGGCAATGATTTTTTCTTTTTCTTTTTTTTCTATTTTCTTTTTGCTCTTTTTATTTTTTACGTTTTTAACCTTTTTCATCTTTTGACATTTTAGGACGATAATGGATGCATGACATGACATGGATGAAGGACTCAAGCGCCTTTTTCTTTGGACACTTCTCTTGAAGGACATGTAATAATGGGTCATAGCTATTGATGGTATGGTCAAAGATGTTGGTAGGATAATGAAAAAGGGAGATAACATGGATGATTGGATGAATTGGAATAAGAGTTTAGGCAAATGATTAGATAGGCTAGATGAAATGCTAGAAAATGTGATTTTATAATGGAGTGTAAGAAGACTTGATTTTGAGTGGATGGAAATGTTGGAAAGAACAACATTGGCACACACCTTGAGGAGTGATGGAGTGATGGAGGAAAAGGAGATTTTAGATTTGACAAAGGACTGTATATGGATTTTAGGACATAAGGACCCAAACGGGATTTGAAAGTTGAGAGACATTTAGATGGAGGGATAGAAATTTTGGATGCAAAATTTGTTTTTTATTTGTGATTATATGCTTCAAGGTGCCGCTCAAGAATCCACATGTATTTTTATTTTTCATTTTTTGCGGGTCCTTAGAATGCATTTCTTGCACAAGATATTTAGGAACACATATTTCTTTTGAATTTTATTTTTCCTTAATGCACCTTTGTGGCCTTTTGGACATTTCTTTTCCTTTTGGGATCATATTTTTCTTTTTTTTAACATGTCGATTAGACGAGACATGTTGACCCTTGATTACATGTGGATTGTTTGACCTATGGACTTTATGCTTGGCATCCAAATTTCTTGGAAAAGGAATGTGGTTCATGGATGGATAATAATGAAATGGAGACCTTTTAGATGGGTGGATGATTCTCTAATAT